>CM076257.1:5360762-5630762 GCA_038380765.1 Odontothrips loti | reverse complement strand
GCCAGTGCCACCCTGAGGGAGGGGAGGGGAGGGGAGGGAGGAGCCCGGGGCCAACGACCCCCGGCAGGCACGTGGCAGACACGGGCGCTCCCGCAGCTCGGGGCAGCGGCTGCTCTGCTCTGCTCGGAGGGGTGTGGCCGGGTGGGTAGAGGCGCCGGCCAGCGCCAGCCAGCAGCAGCGAGCCTAGCGCCACGGCAGCGCCACGGCAGCGCCACGGCAGCGCCACGGCAGCGCCACGGCAGCGCCACGGCAGCGCCACGGCAGCGCCACGGCAGCGCAGGGCAGCATTCGGCCTTGCCGAGGCTGCAGCCTTGCCGAGCCGAGCCGAGGGGTTCAGCCACCCCTTTCTGTCAGGAGCCGAGCCGGGCCGGCGCGTGGCGAGCCGAGCGCACGGACGAGCGGAGCGTGCCGTGCGCGCTGCCGAGCCGAGCCGAGCCGGGCCGGGGGGTGGGATGGAACCAGCCCTCCGGGCGATCTGTCTGTCCGTCCCGGCCGAAACCCCTCAGTCCCTCAGTACAAGGGGACGTTCACAAATCAGGTGACACCCTCCGGTGGGCGGAGCGTCACGTTCAGACACGGCGTGACGTGACTCGCGCGGACGGACCCCTTAATCACCTGCGGATAGCGTCACACGTTGTAACGTAACTCACGTGGACGTACCCCTTACCCCTTAATCACCTGCGGAGCGTCACACTCAGACACGGCGTGACGTTACGCATGTGAACGGACCCCTAGTCATCTGCAGAGCGTCACACTCAGACACGGCGTGACGTTACGCATGTGAACGGACCCCTAGTCACCTGCGGAGCGTCACACCCAGACACGGCGTGACGTAACTCATGTCATGTGAACGGACCCTTAATCACCTGCCGGACGGCGCAGCAAGTTCTCCGGTAGCGGACATTTCTTTTCATCGTGCTGTGCAAACGGGCGTGCGACCAGGGGGAGGGGCGGTGCCGGGGGGTGGTTCGCGGGGGTGGCTCGGGGGCGGCGGGGGCGTGCAGGAGGCCCGCGGGGGGCGGAGGCGGTGGCCGCTGACGGGGGCGTCATATTGGTTTTCCTTGAGAGGAGGAGGCGGGATGGTAACGCTTCCATCAACTCAAGGGTCTTCATCGGCTGGGCTGGGTTGGGCTGAGCTGGCTGCCCCCCGGCCCCCTAATTGTGATGTGGTCATGTCGTTAACGAATTTATTCCCCGTTGATGGAATTACGTCAGTGAGCTGCTGCGCACGGAAGTTATGGCAGCGAAAAAGGGAGGTTAGGGGGGCCCTGACGACACGACAGAAGAGGAGAGAAGATTTGCGTCGCTGGCATGGCGTTCGGGCACTTAAGCTGATTATTTTATCGCAGTAGGGCTTGTTATTGTCGCACGTCGCACCGTTGTCAGAGCCGTCCGTGGCGCGCAGAGCCGGGCTGAGCAATGGCTTTGGCTGTGTCGTCCGTCCGTCTTAAAGAGTTGTTTCACACTGTGCTGTAAACGTGAGGGAGGGCGGCGCGGTTGCATTTATCTCCACCGTTTGTTGTTGTTGTTACTTGGCCACTTGACTGCGCCCGCTGACTTGGACACCCTTTTCTCTGCGCAGGTGAATGGACAACAGCGCCACAGCTCGCCGGACTGAATGGTGAGTTCGGCTGAATAATAATAATAATAATAATATCAATGAAGAGGATCAAAAGAGACCGGAAAGAGGAATTGGGTATTTCGGAGAAGCTCAAACCGGAAGTGGAGAAGACGCGTAAGAAGAAGAAAAGCCGAAACAGTTTGAGGGTAACCGCAGCAGAGAGTATCTCCGCCACGGCGTCGGCCTCGAGCCAACTCATAATTTCTGGAGGCTTAGCTCTCGCTGACGATATGTCACGAAAACTTGATAGGGTCACACAGCGCATACCTCCTCCGCGCAACCCGGAGATTTGAACCCTCGGGCCGCGCGGAGTGTTGCTGCGCTGTGTGACACTAAAGAGTCGTGACATATCGTCAGCGAGAGCTAAGCCTCCAGAAGTTTTGAGTTGCCTCGTGACTGACGCCGTGGCGCTGCTGCGGATACCCTCACACTGTTTCCGCTTTTCTTCTTCTTACGCGTCTTCTCCACTTCCGGTTTGACCTTCTCCGAAATACCCTATTCTGTAAACTAGCGACGAGTTTGTTCGGTCTCAGCGAGGATGTGCCTGATGCCTGCCTGCAGCAGCAGAGACGGGTTTGCGTGCTGAATTCAGTCGTTATGGTCCTGGCTACAAGTTAATGCGTACCTGTCCGCCTGCTCCTCTGGTCGCACAGTCGACAGACTTGCCGTCGGACTTTGTCGATGTTTCCCAAGCCCTTTGATGAGGCGGAGACGAGGAGGGGGAGGGAAGGGGGCTTCTATTTCCAGAGCTGGTAGTTTCCTGTAAGGGAAGCGCCCCCCGTAGACGAAGGGTGAGAGAGGTGGGGGATTTGGAGGGGGGAGGGGGTATTTGTATGGCTGTCGACAGACGTCGCTGGTCTAGCCCTCAAGTGCACTGTGGCAAACCGTCTCTAGCAGAGACCGTTCAGTTGACAGACAAACCACCATGCGCACAACAGACCGGTAGGCACTGCCTTCTTCACTGACCGCTCGCTGTTCTTGTTCTCCGGCAGGCAAGACGTACTACCCCGGGCTCGAGGACCCCGGCGCTCTCCTGGAGGAGCCGGTGGCCATGCTGGCCGAGGCCCCCGGGCTGCCGCAGCCGCAGGCCATCGCGTCGCCGTCCCGGGCGTCACCCCTCAGCCAGGGCTCCGAGACCGGGGAGCGCTTCTCCAGGAAGGTGTTCGTCGGGGGACTGCCGCCGGACATCGACGAGGGTGAGTAACCCCATCACTGCCCCTTCTCGACGTACGCCGATTTAAATCATACCTGATTCCTTTGATTTAATTTTAATTTTGTCTCCACAAAAATAAATTATTTTTTCTAAAAACCGTTTTTTTTCTCTGACATCCGGCATATTTCTGAATTATGTGCATTTTGTGCTGCGTCTTTGACGTATTTTTTTTTCTTTTTACCACTGCACGCCGATTTTTTCAAATGTGAAGTCCCCCTCGCCCGCGCCCGCAGCGCCTGTGGCTCCTGGGGTAGGCAGTCACGCCGAGCGTGTCTGTCGGCGGGCTGCCTACCCTCCCGGCGGACACACACACACACACTCTTTCTTCTCTCTCTCTCTCTCTCTCTCTCTCTCTCTCTCTCTCTCTCTCTCTCTCTCTCTCTCTCTCTCTCTCTCTCTCACCGCCACGCCTTCCTTCCCGTGTTGCAGATGAGATCACAGCCAGCTTCCGCCGCTTCGGCCCCCTCGTCGTGGACTGGCCCCACAAGGCGGAGAGCAAGTCGTACTTCCCACCCAAGGGCTACGCCTTCCTCTTGTTCCAGGTAACGTGTCAGACCCCGCGGAGGCGCTCCGCAGCCCCCATTTACCGTCTCCCGGTCACACCGTGTTCTCATCACTTTGTCACCGTTTTCCAGGACGAGAGCTCGGTGCAGCAGCTGATCGAGGCGTGCATCGTGGACGACGACAAGCTGTACCTGTGCGTGTCCTCGCCGACAATCAAGGACAAGCCGGTCCAGATCCGACCCTGGCGCCTGTCGGACGCCGACTTTGTCCTGGACGCGTCCATGCCCCTCGACCCTCGCAAGACCGTGTTCGTCGGGGGCGTGCCGCGGCCGCTGAAAGCAGGTGGGCGTCGAACTACATCGCCAGCGAACTACAGCCGTTTGTGCGCGTACCCGCGGCAAAAACTACACACGTCGGCTGTAGCCATGGCCGCCGCGTCGGGTCGGGTTCTGTTGCGTGTCGCGCGGCCTTGGCCAATTGACTCGGGTCCCTCATAATGGACTGTCCATAAACAGCGCAGCGCCGCACCGCCGCACCTCGCTGGCTGCGGAAGCATGGAAGCATCCCGGGAGATACCCCACGACGCGCCGGATTGCGGGTCTCTCGAGCGCGGGGTATCTCCCGGGAGGCTTAAGGCTTCCTCACTAGAGATGCGAATGAGGGAAAAATTTCATGGAAAAATCGAAAACTTTCATTGAAATTTTTGGAAAATTTCATTGAAATTTTTTGAAAACTTTCATTGAAATATTGAAAACTTTTAGAGAAAAAAATTGGAAACTTTCCTAGGATTTGCTTGTTTTGACTGGCTGTACGGGAAAGTTTTCACGAATGAAAAATTTCCCTAAACTTTTCAGTCGAATTTTATACTTTTCGGAAAAGTTACATCTTTAATCCTCACACCCGCGGTGCTTTTTGCAGTGGAGCTAGCGATGATCATGGACCGGCTGTACGGAGGCGTCTGCTACGCGGGGATCGACACGGACCCCGAGCTCAAGTACCCCAAGGGCGCCGGCCGGGTGGCCTTCAGCAACCAGCAGAGCTACATCGCGGCCATCAGCGCGCGCTTCGTGCAGCTGCAGCACGGGGACATCGACAAGCGGGTGAGTACGGCACAGGCAGGATGTCCTGCCCTGTAGGCCTACATGTAGGCCCTGTCCTGTCACACCTGCCACTGCCGGCCGCTAATTAAATTAGTCGCGGAGTCGAGTGCGGCTGCTGCTGCGGCTGCTGCTGCGGCTGCGGCTCCGTGACCTCCCGTTACTACTCTCCCCTCCCCTCCTCTCAATCCTAACGTGGACGTGCATGTGTGTGTGTGTCGCGCCGCAGGTCGAGGTCAAGCCCTACGTGCTCGACGACCAGATGTGTGACGAGTGCCAAGGACAGCGCTGCGGCGGCAAGTTCGCACCCTTCTTCTGCGCCAACGTCACCTGCCTTCAGGTGAGGACCAGCCCCAGCGCTTTGAGTCCAGCCCAAACTGGAGCGACAAGGAGCTGACGTTCGTCTCTCTTTGTTGCAGTATTACTGCGAGCACTGCTGGGCCACCATCCATTCGCGGCCGGGCAGGGAGTTCCACAAGCCCCTCGTCAAGGAGGGCGCCGACAGGCCCCGGGCCGTCCCCTTCCGCTGGTGTTAATGAAGGGTTCAGAGGGCTGGCCCAATGCCTGCGCCTCACCTCCTAGACAAATTGTAGCAAGTTTGTTAAACCAATTTAACCAATTTAAATCAATTTAAACCCATTTAAACCAATTTTGTTGACCCATTTGTATAGATATATTATCTGCATACTCGAGTATGTAATGTTTGGTGTCACACTAGCATACTGTCGCTCAACTGAAGCTGATTGTATAGGTGTGCACTGGGATTGTTGGATTACCTACAATACATCTGCTGTATAATTAGACGTGATGCTAGATGTAGGTAATGTTTTAGAGTCACTAGTATTGTTGATGAAGCAGTCGGCTTCACAGCATAGCCATGCGAGTGTATTCATGCACGCACCATTGCGTGTGTAGTAGATAAGAACCTGTCCTCAGCTAGAAGAACAACTTCAGTATGGTAGTAAATTAAATTGACTCTTAAGCACATTCAAGATTGTATTTCCAGCTTAGAGGACTGAGTTCTTAAACTTATGGTACAGTTTTTCCCTTATGAGGCATATTTAGTCATTCTTTTTTAAAAGAAAAAACAATTTTAGTCAGCGTGTGCTTGTTCAGTGCTTTATGCTCGTGTTTTATTTTAGCTTATTTTGTAATTGTGTGTCTTAAAGCTGCCTCAATGCTAATTCTTAGCATCTCTGCCAATACTTTTTGAAATGTTTTTGTTTTAAATTAACTCCTCAGGGTATCTGTAAATATTAACTAACTAGTTCAATCTACTTTTTTATATGAGGATGGAATATTCTTGTTCCCAAGGACATTCAGTATAATTTTCTTCTTTAGGTTACGTTGCTGTTTAGATGTCCCTCTTTACGGCATTTTGCTTTATCAAGCCAGTGTTTTTTATCTCATTTTGGAATAACATGGAATGTGTGCAGTGAACTGAGAAAAGCACAATTTCCTATCCAAATTGCCTTTGCCAAATCAATTTTCCAAAGAATGTTTTGAACTTGGGATCCCAAAGATTGAAATCATCCCATGGTCTTTGTAATTTTTTATATTTTTCTCTAGGTGTATATAGGGTTTTGTAAAAAGAAGTACCATTAGTTCAAAATATTAATTTGTTCCACGATAAGAAGTTAATCTTCCATATTTATTTTTTGGGTCTCATTTTTGTATATATGAAGCTTTTCAACAAATCAATGGACATTCAATGTCCTGCTTCACATTTCTTTTCTTTTTTAAAAAAAATATTAAATTTTGTTTGGTGTTGATTAGAGTGTGTAAGTGTACTAAAGAATTGGCAGAGAGACTAAAGTTATGCAAGCACACGCACCCTGTAGTTACCCAAACCCTAGCACAAAACCCTACCACATGTTTAGCATTGCAATATTGTGTGAACTGGTAGATTCATATTATGAATTTTGATATTTGTTCTTATTTTATTTTATAGTTTATTATGATGAGGAAGGGCGTTCTTGTCCTGTTGGCCAACCAGTTATGTTAGCTGACAATGTTTTTGGTTGCTCAGCATCAAGTTTCATTTTAATGGCTTTTTCTGTCTTGGGTCCAGTCTAATCACAAAGTTTTGTTGTTCCGTAAGTCTGGAATTACAAACACAAATACAAGGAAAGCATTAGCCTAATTTGTTGTGATTTTTAACAAATTTATAATGAGTGTTAGTCCTTCAGTGACATTGCTTTTCCCCCATTGGTGTAGTTTTCTTCTTGTTGGGAAATTTACTCCTCAACAAACAGATTTTACTCGTTTTTACCAAAATTATGATGCATTCTGTTTGATGAGGAGGGAGGAGGATGTGGTTTGACTGGAACCAGGAGGTGTGGTGTGGCAGTATTCATTTGTCTTTGGTAGACTGGATTTCCCTGGAATTTGGAGCCTATACCCTCCAAAGGGTAAGGCTGTGGCTGCCTTGTTGCCTCGTGTTCTATGATTTGTCATCGTGAACTTGGCTAGGCAATTTAGAAATCAACTGTTTTAGCTAATATTTGTTATGTGTGATACCTATCTACCTATATGTGTAATTCACCTTACTCTTTTGCACAGATATCCTATGCATAAGTTCATGTGTGTATGTATGTCTTTTAATATTTGAATGTACTACTGTCATGTTTTTTCATATAGATTTTTGTATTCCTCTTTGTTCGGGGAGATTTTTTTATACCCTTCTTTTAATGTGTCTGATATAATAGACCATCGGTGATGGAATGTGTACGCCCCTGCCTATGTGGGCAGAGGTATAGCCAAGATATTCTTGTGACTGTGCTGGGTCTGTCAAGCATACGGTACTGTGTTCAATGCAGGCCCTTCCCTAATATAGGTGGACCAGCCTCAGTTATCCTATCCGCTCACTCTGATTAGCAATCTAACTTTATTTTCGTGTCCTTTCAATGATTACACGTGATTCCCCCATACCAAAGATGACTCTAAGTGAAATCTTTGGTTCTTTCGATTTGAGGAACTACTGGAACTTCTGTTTGCTCAGCTATTCAAGCAAACCTTTATGTATTATATATAAGTATGCATACATACATACATACAAACAAATGAATGAGTATATACATTTTTTAAAGTCTTATTACTCAATCCAAAAGAATTTGTGTGTGTGTAAATAGATGTGTCATTTTAATAAAATTAGGTAAACCTATGTAATGTATAGGATCTAAATTCAAATCAACAAAATTTGTAGTCATGATCGCCAGTATTTGGTGCTAGTTTCTGAATAATGTGCATGATCTACCAATTGTATGGTAATTTCAGCCATTTTCAGCCTATCAATGAATTAATTTCTAATTGCCCAAGATGCATTATTGTGCCTCGGGCGGGTGGGTAGCTTTCTAGTCATCAACTATGGGGCTCGTGTGATCTGCCTCATTTATGTGTGTATTTTGAGTTGTTCCTACTTGGATGTTAACCATGCTGGTATAAAACCTGAGTAACAGTGTTACATCCAATAAAGCTCTGGTAGCTCAATGTTTTTGAAAGAAAAAAAAAACACTTTAAATTTGCCTGTGTTTCAGTCATTTGGTGCCATCGATAGAGGTCTATATTTGCAGTCTTTATTTTCTGCATTTCATTTCCTGGTCAAAATCATAAAAATGGAAAAAAACTCCTGTGAGGATTTTTTTTATGCCTTCCTGACTAATGTAGATCTTTATGAGATTTTAAGATATATACTTGATGTTTAAATGTCCTAGTTGTGTGTGTTCTACAAATGAAATTTGATAAAATATTAGATCTTACTGATAATGTTTATGTTTTTTGTTGTTTTTTCATTTTTTACTTTTCTTAGAGAATGGTTGTTTTTGTTTCACTGTTTTTTTATTTTTTTTTGAGTGTTTACTGGGGAGTTCGTGTTTTTATGGTTTTCTGTGTTATGTGCCTACTAGGCATGCAGGTCGGGGGCCGGTTACCAACCGTGCTAGCAATCTTGAATTGTGTCAGGGCAGTCAGCTGGATTTTCTTCATGACTGGCTGGCCTAATATATTCTTATCTTTTTTACAATAGCATGTATTGTACTATGATTTCCAAGGAAATACGAGAAAAACCCAAAAACATTTTATGGTAATGTGATAGTTGTATTTAATACAAAAATCTACACGTGATTATTTTGTAGCCTTGGGTAACTTATTTAACGTTAGCACTTTATATTTAACTCTTTTGAATAAGACTTCTTCAAATTGTTCTTAAATATTATATTCCAGTGTGATGATTCCATTTATATTATGTAACTTTTGGTATTGAAACTTTTTTGGATGTTGTGTTCTATTCGCCTTTTCTTTAGCACCTCATTTGGACTGAGGATAAAAAGTGACACAAGAAAGTTTACAAAAATGTCATGCAAGCTAATTCAGAGATTGTTTCGTTTTTCATTGACTTGTGAAGAATTCACATTCTTGTTGCTGGGACATCCACCTGTATTTACTCCCTCACTTCTGCTTTTGTCACAGAAAAAAGTATTTTTTTGAAAATGTCATGTAAACTTGTTACTAGAATTTATATTCTGACACTCTTGTGCTGTGTGATGACGAAATGTTTTTTAACATTGGACATTGCAACAATGGTCAATGTTAATCAGCATTTGATTCAGTTTCTGTTAAAACAGAATGTGCAGCTAATATTTTTTTATTCTTTTTTTATTTGTTTCCTGAAGGGTTGGACCAATAGGTCGAACATTTGAGTTGTGTTTTTATTATTTATTGTATAAGTGTGCTGTTTCCCTCTGATTTTGTTACAACTTTTTAGAAATATTAAAGCTTTAATGACCTATACTTAGTAATTTAAACCCTTTTCTACTTTTTTTTCACAATGTCGTATTAATCTATACCAATGGCAAGGCTTTAGACAACTTATGTTAGAGGCCCTCCTACATTCTTTGATCCAAAACATACAAGAGCATGATGCTCGGAGAAAGTCCCACTGATATTCTTAAAGGCATAGACAGACTGTGCCTGCCTGTCAAATTCAGACCTACATCTCATGTGTCCTTGCATTGCTTATGTTATGACCACAAAGGCAGCATATCTTATTGCAAGTGATTTAAAAGCATTTCAGAATATTTATTTTCATATAACTGGAAGGAAATTTTTTAAAAAGACCATTTAGTTGGTGTCTAAAATTTTGCTCTTTGTGATGATAATTGATGCCAACACCTTTACATTTTTGTCCTATACTATTATTCATATAGCCTGTAGGTGCATGGTCCAGTCTTGTCCACATGTCAACAACTCTGTTCTCTTTCTTTTCCTTGTCCTTCAAATTCTGCTGGCCATTTACTTCTTCTCTTACATCTATTCTGTCATTGTGACCCACTGTATCTAAATGTGCTATTCTGCCAAGAGCTTTAACTGTTGCGTCATATAAGACAATTTCTACTTTTCATTCTGCAGGAGATAGTGAGTAAGTGAGTGTAGAGTGTCATGTAGACGCCATTTTTTATGCATAGCAGCATATTTTCCCATAAATATTGTCCAATTTTAGCTTGCTTCCCAATAACTTGTCTGAGAATTAGAATCAGCATGAACCATTGATAATAGTAGGAAAGAGAACAGGGAAAGGAAGCATGGAGACAGAATAAACTTTTTTAAACATTTTGTCTGTATTGTGTGAGAGAAATGCATATTCATTATTTGGGGATCCCCCAGTAGAGGAGCAAGTTTGTGTCATAAGTTTGATATGTCTATTCAACTATGTGTGTTAGCACCTATTATGTACTATGTTAATCAAGTTACTACTTTTATGGTGCTTAAAATTAGACCTACCCTCATGGTACATCTTTGGTTTCTTTCATATGAAAATAGTTAAAGTTCTTCAAGGAGCACTATGATTGGTCTAAACAAATTTTGAGGAAGAACAGAAATTGTGACTTATTATTTTTGTCTTTGACTTAGTACTCTAGGTAATGAATCATGGACACTTAACAGTATTACTTCCCCTGGTAACTTAAAAATTTTGCCAAGTATTTTTTGTATGGGTTGCTTCTTTTGTTCAAAAAATGGCCATTCTCATTGGTTACCTTTCTGCCCTGTCTTATGTCGCTTTTGATACTTAAAGATTGAGATATAGGATGAGATCCAATATTCCAAAAGAAATAATTTAGGGATGGATGTTGGAATATCTTCCAATATATCTTGTGATTCACGTCTGTTATTTTATCACTTTTCTACTTACTCTCTTGGAACTAAGTAGTGTCTTATCACAAATTTTTAGTATGGCTTAATATTAGAATTCTAAATGTGACTATACCAATTTAATCTTATACCATGTTACATATTTGTGCCAGGGGATCTTTACCTTGTTTGTTTGTTGGGTATGCAACACTTCATGGTTTTTTTCAAACATCATTAAATGTGAAATTTCATAATCTCCTACTTTCTCATTGTCTCTCACCCTCGCCTTCTTTTCTTGGCCTACTGTTGTGGAAAAACATACTAACACGTACTATTTTAACAAATACCCGCTGCAAATAAATCTTTCTCATTTTTACCAAAAATACCCTTAACTTACCTATCTTTCCGTAACTTACCGTAAGGTTGAATCTTACTGGTATTTTTAAATCCCTTCCCGAGACTCTTTTAAAGTTTAAAAAAAAATTGAGATATCTGAAAAACTTGTTAATTGTCCGTGCACACAGACGGCCACCATAGTATTGTGGTATGGTGGTATGCACGGACAAATAATAAGTTTTTCAGATATCTCTAATTTTTTTTTAAACTTTAAAAAAGTCTTGGGTAGGGATTCAAAATTACCAGTCTCTCACCCTCGCCCTCGCCTTCTTTCCTCTGAATCTCTGACTACAAACTCCTGTCTACTCCAGTCCTTCAGCTCCCTTGAGATGTGAGTGTGAGGGAAGTCCAACAGGACATGTTCGGGTAAAATGCTGAAAACACAACGCTAAATGCAAAAACGTAACAATTTATTCATCAGCCAGAAACACGTTTCCTTTTCTCTTCTCTTCTACGCGGGGAGGGAGTCGATGGAGGCCTGCAGCTGCTGGAGCGACTCTCTGGCCACGGCGCCGACGGCGCCCTCGGGGGTGGTGGGGTCCTCCAGGCACAGGATGTCGGCGGCCTCCCGGAGAACAGTGGCGGCCGCCGCCAGCTCCTGCCGCAGCTGTGCCTCCGTCAGCTCGTCCGCCTGGAAGCGGGCGCGCGCTCTCAGGATCATGGGGACGTGCAGCTCGTACAGAGTCAGCCCTGTACAGTCAGAGCAAAGCGTGAGGCCGAGAGGAGAAGAGTGCCGGAGTAGGCCTAGGCCACGCAGGCACGCAGGCCACGGGACTGGAAAGTTAGGGACGAGCGTATCTGCGAGCGTGCGTGCGAGTGAGCTGTGAGCTTCTGTTTCTCTCCCCTGAACCTGACAGGTTGGGACAACAGTTGCATCAGGTGTAGTTTGGGCTGCCTACCTTCTGGGCGTGGACATGTTTCTCGGCTTTTCCGGGGTCATAGGTGTCATGAGGCACCAATTTCATGACGAAGCCATATCTAGGGGTCAGTCCAAACACACTGCGCTCGAAAAAACAAAATTTTATTTTTCGTCGAAATTCTTAAAAAGGTAACCAGTTTTTAGCCGAAACATATTTTGTGTTCCGGATTTCGTTTTAATTGACACAGACGATAGGGGACGTTCAAGAGATGTCTGAAAAACTTGTTAATTGTCCGTGTACACAGACAGCCACCATCCTGGTCTGCAGCCGGCAGTACATAAGCGAGCACATCCGCTGCATCAGCGACGGCATACCGACGAACGTCATGAACACGTACTGCTTGCAGGCACGCTAGACATGCGAGGTGTCGTTTGGGCTGCCTACCTTCTGGGCGTGGACATGTTTCCAGGCTTTCCCGGGGTCATGAGTGCAGTGAGGCATAATTATTTCGAAAACAGCCAGCTTGGTGGCCAGCTCACTTGCACGCACGCACACGCACACGCACACGCACACGCACACGCACGCTCGGGGCCGCCCCCCACCAGGCGCTGCGCTGACACTTACCCCTGACCCGGGTGAGGCCGGGAGCGACGACGGCGAGCGCGTCCAGGTTCTCGGTGCACAGCTCCATCTTCCTCTCCAGCAGTACGTCGGGCAGCTCGTCGAGCGAGTAGCCGTCCACGCGGCCGTACAGCTGCGCCAAACAGTGCTTGAGCTGCAGCACGAGCGCGTGGCGCGGGTGGAACACGGACTTGTACTGCTTAAGCAGCTTTTCGCGCGACTCGATCGGCCCCAGGAGGCCGTCGCCCGCCGAGTCGGCCGCGTCCAGGGCCTCCACCTCGGACTGCACGACGGCCAGCACCCGGCGCACCTGGTCCCCCCGGAGGCTGTTGCCGCAGCCGTGCCCGTTGCACTTCCAGTCCGCGCCGGGGTCTGCGATCAGAGAGAACAGGGGCTGTGAGTGGACGGCCTGCGGCCTGGCTAGGGCTGTGACGGTGCACCGTGACGGGGACGTACCGAGGGGGTTGGTGGACAGGATGACGCCGTTGTCGCACTTGGTGCACTTGAGGGAGCTCATGTGGGTGCGCAGCTCGGTGGGGTCGGCGCAGCGCGCGCAGTCACACTCGAAGAACTTGCTGAGGGCGATGTGCTCGCGGCGCAGCATGGTGGGGTCCAAGGAGTGCGCGTACGAGGTGGACAGCACGCTGCCGGCGGCCACGGGCACCGCCGTCCGCACCGTCACCCTGGGGAAGGTCGGCGGAGGCGGGAACGTGAGGTGGCGCCGCCACAAACAACACCTCCACAAGCTACGTCACGGGCTGTACCTGTATCGCTCACCCTTCTCGTTGGTAGGGGTGATGGAATGCACCGTGTTGGCGACGCAGTTGTGGGCGAGCACGGACGTGGCCGGGTACAGGCACAGAGCCATGGCCCCGCTCGGGGTCCGGGCCTCGAACGCGTTCACCTCCAGGATGCCGATCACCTGGTGGACGTCCTCGTCCGAGAACCTAAGCACACAGGACCTGGCCGTCAACGGCACTGCCAACAGGGGGCCATCACTGGCCCTTCCGGATGCACACCGATTTATATCACGGCTGATTCTTCTGATTTTATCCTATTTTTCCTCCACAAAATATAGATTTTTCTAAAACCAAGATTGGTTTACACCATTATTTTTTTTTAGTTTTCTCTCTGACTATTTTGATTTTTCTTTGGCACTTTTCTGATTTTATGAGCATCTTGTGTCGTAGTGTGTCGTAGATTAGACTTTTTTGATTTTGTTTTCAACCTGATTTATTTCAGTTTTTTTCCTGATTTTTTTTTTTGCAACTGCACACCGACTTTTTTTTAAAGTGAAGTTCCCCTCGGCCCAGGCTCCCACCCACCTCGACTCTAGCTTGCACTTCTTCCGCAGAAAGTCCACGACGTTGACCTGGTTCGCCGCCCACTGGGGGTTCTGGCGCCGCTTCTGGCTGTGGGTCATCAGCACCTTCACCTCCTTGTCCCACCGCACGGGGTCCTTCTCCTTGGCCAGCAGCAGGCGCAGCGGGGAGATGCACTCATACTGCGGGCAGGTGCCCGCACCGCCCTCCGAGGGCGCCGCGAACCTCACGCCGCACGCCTTGAAGATCTGCAACAGGGTGACGACGTCGGTGAAGGAGGTGGGGGCCATGGCGCCGTCGCAGCCGTGGGAGACAGGAGTCAGGCCAACATGACGGGTACAAAACAGGCTCCTCTCTCGCCCAAGGTCACGTGCGTGTGTGTGTGTGGGGGGGGGGGGGGGTCCAGCACGGGATGGCCGGCATGGCAAGTGAGCCAGAGTTCTAATGCGCCGCCGCCGTGGCTCCCTCCCCGACGCTTCGGTGACAATTAACGCGTAAACTTGCCCCGTCTGTTTGTCCAGTGACCAAACCATCTTAAATAAACAGGAGGACGTCCTGTCGGGGCGCAGCCCGCAGGCATAGGAAAAGAGGAAATGCTGATGCTAGTGCAAAACGCTCGGACGCGAGTCGTCAGTCCTAGGCAGGGCCCCGACGCGGCAGCATCTTTCGGCCCTAGCTTGGTGAGTGACGGGTGAAGAACCTACCCTTTAACCGCTGTGTTCTCATTTCTCACACTCGTTGCACGCACCCCTTGCATACCGACTGGTCCGCACTCAGGCAGTTGACCACTTTGTTGAGCAGACGAAAGGTGCCTGACTCAGTGGCGTAATTAGGGCCGATGAAAGGAGGCGATGCTTTACGTGTTGCCTACCTTCAGGGGCAAAGCTTTACGGGTTGCCTAAATTCGGGGGCAAAGGTCCCCTTCGGAGACCCAAAAGGGGGGGGGGCGATCGCCCCCATCGCCCCCCCCCCCTAATTACGCGCCTGGCCTGACTACTGGGCTAACTAATGACATCCAGGGTACAATACATCTATGTAGTGGACGACGTTACAGACATCAACAACACGCCCACTGCACAGAGGTCAGGGTGTAGACCGAAGAAGTCGCCTACTAGACGTTCCCTAATTGGTCTAATTACCAGATTTTCACCGTCTAGTAGACTTGTAGTGGCTGACATCTAGGAGACGTCTGCCACTAGACGTCTAATAGACGTTGAAAATCTCGTACTTAGACTAACTTAGATGGTCTAGGAATAGACCAAAAAAGACTTCTAATAGACCAGTTTTTATCTACGAATAGACGTCTAGTACACTTCTCTTAGACGTCTATTTTCTATGTGGGTAGGCTGGGCCCGGATGCCGGCGCCGTGTCGAGGGGGGGGGGGGGAGGAGGAGAAGGAGGAGGAGGGGGGGGGGGAGGAGGAGAAGGAGGAGGAGGGGGAGGGGGGGAAGGGGGCTCCCGGTGAGTAGGCAACCCGTCGGCCCTCGTTCTCGTGCTCGCCTCACTCACTCGCCCAGCCTCTGTCGCTGTCGGGCACCGCTCCGCACCGCTCACTACTCACCGGGCACTCGTTGTCGGCGTGCAGCGGCAGCTTCTCGCACTCGGCGTCGCAGACGGGCCAGCCGCAGCCGGAGCAGAGGAGCGAAGCGTCGACGGGGGCCAGGCAGCCGAGGCACAGCGGGTACGTGTCCAGCTTGGGGCCGATGCAGACGGGCAGCTCCGAGGCCAGCACCGTCCCCGCGGCCAGGTCCCGGCGCGCCACCGCGTACCTGACGGACAGACAGACGGCATGCAGCACACCCGCGCCGTGCTCAAGAAGGTCGTCGTCTCCGTCGGCGCCGCGTGGCTGTCGTTACCTTACCTGCCGTACTTCTCGTTGGAGAGCACGTCGAACTCGCCGGGTGCTGAGGAGCCCTGTAGCAGAAGCAGAAGCAGGGATCAGGACGTGCTGGGCTCCTGCAGCCTGCGGAGCCTGCGGGCGGCCAGGACTGTACCATGTTGTCGGGAGATGAGGCAGCAGGCAGTCAGGACCGTCACGACGGGGTGCTCCACGCGTCAAAGACTGAGACCAGCTGGGCTCGGCTCGGGGTTGGTATATGCGCTGGCGCTGCCGCCCCAGGAGACGCCCTCCTCTCAACTGCGCGTCGTCGTCGGCGACGTCCTACATAGGGGTGTGCCTCCCGCCCCGGCGCGCGCCCTCCCGGTGGCGGCCACAACAACACGGGGCTGAGTGCCAGCGGACGGCGTCCGACCGACCCCCTGAACCCCTGAGAAGGCCGTAGAACCCTCGATGGCGGTGCGGGGAGTTAGAGCCAAGCCCTCCCGTCTGTAAACTCTCGAGCGCAGGGTATCGATGAGGCTAATGCTTCTGCAGTTGCGGCGCATTCTGCGGGCTACCGGCCGTCTGCCCCTGCCCGCACCCCTGCCCGCACCGCCACAGGCAGGGCAGGGGGAGTGCTAACGGTGCTGCGAGGTGTGGGCTATTTTGAGAGTGAGTGAGGGACGGCGGATAACAGAACGGGACTCCCTCGGGGAGGAAAGAAGCGAGAAAGAGACAGAGATTGAGAGGCAGAGAGTGGGAGCAGCAGAGGATGATGAGAAGACGCATACGCAAAGGGGAATGAACTCTGCTTGCTACCTTAAATGTTGTTTTTTTTAAAAATCACTGTAAACAAGTTGATCTCTGAGCAGCAGACGATACGCCACCACGTCCACATGGCTCCCATACTCTGCGTTGTAGCCGTTAATTGTAGCGCTGCCAGGCCCAAACGGACCAGTGAATCACGCGCCAACGTCGTCTGACCGCTCCAAGGCCGCTCCCTACTGTGCAGTGCAGTGCGCCTGGGCCAAGGCCTGGGCAGCGCCGCGGCCGCGCGCCTGCAAGTGTCGGGGTAGGCCAGCCCGCACGACACGCGTGCAATGACCAGCCGTGGTTGCCTACCCCACAGACTGGCCGGTGGAACTATGCAACAGCTCTGCAATCCTCCCCCCCCCCCCCGTCCCGCCATGCTGACCCGATTCGCTCGTGTCCTGCCGTTCCGTTTGGTTCCGTGTTCCATTCCATGGTGAGCCGGGCTCGGTAGCTGACGCCTGACACAGTCGGCGGAGACGCGGTCGCATCTGTTCGGATTCGAGTCTTCATGCATAAATGTTAGATTTATACCCCCCCCCCTCCCTTCTTCACCAGGAAACAAACGCGGTTCGCTTCCTGGTGCCTGGTGCGCGGCCCACCAAAGTTCTCTTCTCTTCGCACGTCTGCCCCCCCCCCCGGTAAAAGTACAAGTACAGACATATTTTTTTTTTTGGCGCCGCCGAAACAGCAACCGATGACAGGCGGACATCGCGATGGGGCACTTAACACGTAGAGATAGTAGATTGTCGCGTGATGGGGTCGGAACGGGCGCCGGGAGCACGGGACTGTGTGTATAAGAGATTAACCCCAGACCAGAAGCCGAACAGAGCCGAGCCGCGAGCACCGCAACCCACTCATTCACTCAGACTTACTCAGACTCAACGGGTCGGTGCCGGCGCCTGTTCTGTCCCGGTCGGTACTTGTGACGCTCACGCGAGGGGTATCTCCAAAAGTGCGCCAAGGTACCCCGCCCCGCCCATCACCCGATTTTGTGCCCGTTCCTGCGAGGAGCGCGTTCTGTGACTTGATCCAGTGACTTGTCCCGGCGGCTTGATCCAGCGTGTCGGTCTGTCTCTCCCACCAGGATCATGGCGGCCTCCATCCCCGTCATTATTCTCACCGCGGCCTACATATACGGGCGCGCTCTGCTGCTGGGCTGCATGCTGCTCCCCGTCGTGGTGTACCAGTACCTGCGCTCGCCCAGGGCCAGGAGGCGGGACGCCCCGCCAAAGTGCCTCCAGGACGAGGAGCTGGGCCAGCACGGCTACGTCAACGTCAAGGTGAGGTGCTGAGCTGTGCCGCTGAGAGCTGCTGCGGCGAATGGTACGGACTGTCACCAGGTAGTGTACATGGCATGATTTCTGGTTACAGGGATTGAAATTCCATTACGTAGAGAAGGGGGACCGGGCTAAGCCGTTGATGCTGTTTGTGCACGGTTTCCCAGAGTTTTGGTATTCCTGGCGACATCAAATGAAGGAGTTCAGCAAAGATTACTGGTATGCATTAGGCCCCTCCCCCCCCCCAAAAAAAAAAAAAAAAATTAAATGTGTGTAAAAAACTGACTTTTAATTCAGAATTTTATCTTTACCAGGACTGTGGCCATTGATATGCGTGGGTATGGTGACTCAGCCAAGCCTCCTAAAGTGTCAGACTATAAGGTGGAGCTTCTGGTAGATGACATCAAGGGCATAGTAGAGGAGCTTGGTAAGGTTTCTTTTTTGTCATTTCAGCAAACAAATCGGTAAAAACAAATGGTAAAATAAAATATTGTATTTTCTTGTATCTGTTTTAGGAAAGGAGACATTTATTCTTGTGGCCCATGATTGGGGAGCAGTTATCTCATGGGTATTTGTGGATAAGTACCCAAACATGATTGAAAAATATGTCATGATGAATGGACCTCATCCAATTGTATTTGCCTCCCTGGTGGCAAAATCAAAATCTCAGTCTGCTAAGTCCTGGTAAGTAATGGGTCAAAACCTGTACTTTTCAGTGAGGTCAACAACTTAATTGTACAGTTGAACCTGAAATCAAAATTGGATTTTTTTTCCTCGGCAGGTACATTTACTTCTTCCAAATACCATTTCTCCCAGAACTATGGGCACGAACACAGGACTTCATTATATTTGATAGACTTTTCACTAACCCATCAAAGAGACAAAAGTGTGTTTCAGATGATGATATTGAGGCTTTTAAATACACCTTTTCTCGGCCAGGTAAGGGAAATCCCTAAATACTTCACAGACCACTTTCAGTAAGAAGTTCTTTTTGGCTGATAATCCGTTTTTGGATTCTATTCCAGGGGCTTTTACTCCACCAATCAATTACTACAGGGCCGCAATGCGAGGGAGAATGTTCACAGGCTTTGAAAAGTCCAGATCCAGCCGCCCACAGACAAGTACCAGGCCTGAAGGGCTGTATATATTTGGTGCTAAAGATATCGCCATTGATATTGCAAATGTTGAAATGCACAAGGAATTCTTTAAGCCCATCAAAACTGTGCTAATTCCAGAGGGAAATCATTTTGTTCAACAAGACGAACCGCTGGCTGTTAATGATGCCATGCGCTCATTCCTCAAAAACTAAATTTTTAAAACCAACTTCAGTATTTGTTACTTTCATAGTTGACAATTGAGTCTAACCTACATATGATCATAACACTCCCAGCCACTTCCATGATTTGAAGGAAATATAATGTTTACTCGCCTTCTTGGTTCCAGAATACAACAAAGACAGACATTTTACAGGTTGATAATCTATTTTAATTATTATAAAGTAAATTTTTGAAGACATAACATCAGATATCTATTTCTGAACAAATTTTGAGTGGAATTGAATTGTAGTACATCCAATACTAAAAGGTACACTTATAAATGTAATTTATGATCCTTTGGCCACTCCAACCAATGCTGGTCGGATACACCTTTCATGCAGTTTGTACCCCACCTTGGAAACCACAACTACAGTTCCTGGTTCCTTACCTTGGACTTCCTGCAAAAGCAATTTTAAAACTGAGTTATGAATCATAGATTCAAACAGTGATTAAAAAATAACAAAACCTGAATAAAAAGAGGGGGAAGAATTGGGTACAGAAAGCACATCTTACCTGCTCAAACAATGCTTCATGCAAATTGGGATCAAATTTATCATTTAATGGGTTAACTTGTAAAAGTCCGTGTCTGGTAAAGACCTGCATTAGAAAATAAAGGTGTAAATGATTTCATTGAAAGCCAGTCAATACGTGTTCATCTTTGGTTAAATGGAATTGCATAAGAGTGGTGACATTACCTTGAGGAGTTGAGCTTCAGTCATGGTCAAACCTTCATAAAGATTTTTCAAGTGAGGGTTATGGTCTTTCACCTCTTCTTTGGGAACACTTTCAGTGGCTTTGTTTAAAATATCTGCAACCTTCAGAAAACAATCAATAGTACCAAGCAGAACAAACATACATTGTTTGAGTGATTACATTTAATAGCCAGAGAGTAATCATGTCCTACCTCTAAGAGGTCCTTGCAGAAGCCTTGGATTCCAAATAACTTCGCATCTTCAATTTGCTTTGTCAAGCGATTACGTAAGTTTTCTCTGTCTGCCAAAGATCTTTTGTATTTATCCTGAAAAATTAAAAATAAGAGGAGAAAGTGTTTAAGGTGTGCAACTTGGGATTGAGGACGGCTTCCGGAAAAATATGATGTACCAGTAAAATTACAAAGAGCACTGTGACCTTTTCTCCTTGACCTTGAGTAAATACTTTAAATCAAAAGGAGACATAAAGATAGGACTACAGTGACTAGAAGCTCAAACTTCACTCACTTCAACATCTGCTGCTTTCTCTAAAAGATTTTTATTTTCAACACCAAGTCTTTCGATTTCTAGTTTCAACTTCTTCTCAGTTTCTGACTCTACTGCACTGCTGCTTTCTTTAGACTCCTCTGGAGCCACACTGTATGCCTGGCGACTGTCTCTCCATGCTGATGGTAATCTGTAAACCAAAAGTGAAAATATGGTTAGAGAGAAGTTGGATGATGCAACACAGCAGTTGGTTGATCTGCTGAATCAAACACGTCAGTTGATCTGATGCTTGCCGAAGGGTGCTTGAATAATAAGCCCACGAGATCGAGGGCGTGCACCAGGTAATTCACAAATGAACGGAAGAACTAGGTGAGCAGACGAATTTTGATGTTGAAGCATGTGATGTCTGGGTGATGTGCAAATAACACCCCAAAGACATTAAAGCCAATGGGATTCTACAAATTCCAGCGGTGGCAACACCAATACCCTGCCGCGGGCCGAACGCGAATGACACTAATAAAGATCCAGAGAGCTTCCAGTTAAGAACATGCAACAACTCCTCCAAACTACGAGATTGGACCTTAACCTCAGCGTGCACCATGGCCATCAAGAGGGGCTCCAAGCACGAGTACTTACAGCTGAAAAACATTCTTCTGGGCTCTTGACGTCTTCTCTAGAACCAAGCGAGTAAGCCTGTAGCTGCCACTGAGCGCGTTGCAGGCCATTTCGTAGATGAATTCTCACCGAATGTGGAAAATACGCGACCACAGACTCCTTTAAATGTCGAATCACAGCTTCACAGTCGCGAAGTTCCTTCAATGGGAGTAAGGGAGCCGGTGGAAGGGGAAGGGGGAAGGAACAACGAATATCGACATTGCAAGCAGTGCACTGGGAGAGACTACCAACCAAGGGCCTAGATACCAACGGATATTTCTCATTTCTGATCACGGGTGTAGCCTCGTTTGGGATTATTAGCAAATGTTGCATGGGTTGAAACTTTTGTACCTGCGAATAGCGAATATACACTTCCCAGTTAGTCAGACAATGTTTTGGTTTGTGTGTTCTACAATTTGACCAGTATTTTGTGGCGGCGCGCCATAAGTCACATTGCAAATATGCGTGCATCGTTATAGGCATTTCCGCTGCATGCATGTTAAGTCATACATTTGCTGCACATCTTAGACATGGCGAGTAATTCGCCACAAACAATGTCTGCGGGATCGGGCGATGAGTCTTTCGACTTCTTGTTCAAAATTGTCCTCATTGGAGATTGCGGGACAGGGAAGACCTGTATCGTTCAGAGATTTAAATCTGGTACATTTGTGGAAAGACACGGCAATACAATTGGAGTCGACTTCTCCATGAAGACCGTGGTTGTTGATGGGAAAAGGGTTAAGGTAGGTGGGAGGTTAAGCTCTTTATTCCTTGTCACAGTTTTGCCTTTGTCTGTCATGTTCCTAAAAAAAAGGAAGATAAAAAGATTATTGCAAAGTTATTTTTCTCCAAAATCGTTATATGTTTATGCCTTTGTTGCTTTCTGTCATTTACCTGTAGCTTCAAATCTGGGACACTGCTGGCCAGGAAAGATTCCGAACTATTACCCAGAGCTACTATAGGTCAGCCAATGGTATAATCATAGGTACGGTTTCCAAAATGGTATTTAAATTTATTGGGGTGAGGAGAGATTTTAGAATGTAATGTATTTCCTTGCAGTTTATGATGTTACCAAACGGTCATCCTTCTTGAGCCTTGAGAGATGGATTGATGAAGTGAGGCGTTACACAGCATCCAATGTCATGTTGGTTTTAATAGGTATGTACTCTTTCCTTATTTTAACTTGTCTGTGATTTCCTGAATTTAAATTTAAGTGTGGTTCATCCATTCAATCTAGGTAACAAATGTGATGAGGAAAGCAGCCGAGAAGTAACTTTCATTGAAGCAAGTGCCTTGAGTGAATATTTACCTGAGATAATGCTCGTATTAGAAACATCTGCCAAGGAGAACACAAATATTGAAGATGCTTTCATGTTCCTTGCTACTGAGCTGAAGGTAAGTTATGGCAATCAAAGCCAGAATCTGAACTACACTTGCCTTTTAACTGGAGAGGTTTTTCTTAATGTCTCTAAAATGTCTCTTCTAGCGGCGACATGATTGCAACCCCTTTGGAGACTCTACAGATTCTGGAACTGTCCAATTAGGTGAAGGAAAATCAGTGAGAAGCTGTGGTGGATGTTCTTCCTGAAAAATCTGACTATATTTCATTTGACCCAGAATTTTAATTTTTTTGATATATTTTCTTCAGCTGCAAATCATAGTGCACTTTCGTGTGTTCTGACTTGTTTATATGTACAGTTAGAATTCACATTTCTTTTGTGAAATCTTTTTAATTACAATATGCTTAAACCTAACCATATCTAAGGTGTCATAGTTATTTTATGTAATATTTACATTGAACAATCTCATTGTAGTGCTGCTTTAAGGAAGTATTATATTTTTGCTTTGTTATCTCCAAGGCAGATGTTGGATTTGCTATCTTTGTACAGTATTTGTTTTTGTCCTGTGATTGAAGTAGCTTCCTCTAATTGTGAGATATTCTGTTAATGTGATTTTATTTGTACTTGAATTGATTAGATATAGGATTATAGCTATTTTATCTTGCCAGAATAGTTTCTACTGTTTTTGTTTTGCTGTATTTGTCCCAGGCTTTATAACAAGAGTATGCACTTTGAACGGTCTGTTCCTCAATCAGTAGTCGCTCACAAAATCGACTATGTCTCATTTACTGTAAAGGTACAATTTTGATTCAGAAGTACAATGTCTTGTAGATAGATATATTCTGAGGAGCACTGTGCTGCATTTTTATGTTTGTATGTATGTTATTACCAAAGTGGTTTATGTCAAGAATACTCAAGGCCAGGTGGTTAATGCAGGCCTAGCATTGGCCAGACCATTTAGGAAAGGTTTTTTTTGTTTAGCACCTAGTTTTCATGCATTCATTAATCGTCTGGTTGGTAATTTCTGCACATTTTTTAATTGCTCATATATTTATATATTTCAAAAGCATAAATTTAGTCTAGCAAAAGCTTTGTTGTTTGTAAAAAAATGTGTAGATGTAGTGAAAGTAACTGTAAAGTTGTGATTAGAATAGCAGACTTTAAATTTTCTGCAGACATCTTTGAAGTATTACTAGAGGCGGTTGCAAGATGTGCATAGTCCTGTGCTCTCTTGTGTGCACCTTGTGTGCCCTCTTGCACTAGATCTTGTTTAGATTATATTACTTAACCAGAAGATTAAGTCATACATAACGCTGTTATTTAGTAGCTTTGGAATTGTTGTTATAATTTGTGAATTCTATAATTGATGCTCTCTTTGTTAATCTGGCAACATGTTGTCTTTTTTGGGATATTAAGTACTATGCTTGCCATTTATGCACACTAAGAGCTTTTTGCAAATTGGGACCATTCTGTAAAAGGATTGATTTGACAATATGGGCATTACAAACCCTTGTGTTCACTGGAAGGGTACAATTGTTGTATTACCATTAGTGAAATGTTGTAGTTAGCCTCAATTTCCAAAGTGACATTTACATAGGAATTAATCCCTTAACAATTGTTAGTCAGTGATTTGTACTCTTTTTGTTACTTTCACACTTCCCTTTCTGTTGGTCCCAGTGACATGTTTTTGATATGTTCAGGTATGAATATATCCAGTGCAGCAGACCCACTTGTCATTATGGCCTATTGGAGGGAAAACCAAACTCTCACTTCATTGGATTTCCTTGGCATTTATTGTATGACATGGATCAGGGTTATTCATGCTGGATTTTTTAAACGTATTCAAATGCAATAAAGCAACTACCTTTTTATTGTTTGTGTAGTGTGATGTAGATTATTCTTTTAAAAAAAATTGAAGCTTTTTGTTGTCTCTGGTTGGGCATATTTTGGTGCCATATGACCTGAAGTATCTCATGCCATTATGTTGTGTCTTGTTTAAAGAATTGCATGAGTTTTATACAACCATATAACCACCTTGACATTAACCATGTGATCATTTTGAGGAAATTTTCATGACAACTGCTTTTGCAACAAAATATGAGATTATTGATATTGAGATAATGTGGCTGATAAGTTGCCTTTTCCTATTACCAATACCAACTGAGGTGTAATATCAGATATTATGAAATAGATTACCCACCTCTTATACTGTGTATTGATATTTATTAATTTCGTCCAGTAATTGTATAATTGTTGTTTCACAGATAACGTCCAAACATTTTACATTCTGTGATGTATTTAAAATAATATTTATTATTGTTTAGTGGTGTTTGGCATGGTTGTTGGTCACAGAACCAGCCATTAGGGTTTGTGTTGTGTGGTGTTTAATTGTAGTTTTTAAAAATAATAAAATAAGTTCACTGTTTGCAACATATCCCACCTGCTTCTTTGTGATAACATCTAATCATTAATGAATCAGAATTATTTCAACCGATTTGACAAAGATCAGTAGAAGGAACCATGCTGTACTCCCCAAAAATGTGTGGACTCACATCTTGTTCATGTTATAGGACTCCTGTTTTTGTAACGCAGTAAACTGTTTAAAATTCAAGTTTTCTGAGTGCTGTTAACGATCTGTTTGGATACTACATTAAAAAAAGAAGAAAAAAGAGAGAGTTAAAACTGTCTTATCAATCTGCTCCATTTTCCACCTCAAAGAAAAGCCACTAAATCTGTTGAGGGGAACTCCGTATTTTTCCCGCCCAGCGCGCACCAGACTGCGCCTTGTCTCACACAAACAACGTTCCGTCAAATTCTGTTTACTCGGCAGACGACACTCCCTACCCCCTTCCCTTTCCCCCCTCTCCTTTCCCCCTTTGCCCTTCCCTTTTTCAATGTTTGTTTGCAGCATTAGCAGTGTTGAGACACGGAGGTTAGGAGCGTTGTTTTGCTTTGTGCTGTCGTCGCCTGATATTGAATTAAGCCTTGTTCAGCAAGTTGCGGTTAAGCATTTGCGGCATCGCGTTGGAGTTGGAGTCGGTGTCAGTGTCGTCCAGGCCTAGCCATGGGGGTGGATTTGCTACGTGGTGGGGGCGGACGCGCCCACTTTCTGGTGGCATCTATGGCTCTATTGTCCCTGTTTTTGCTGTTTAACTGGTGGTCCATCTCCACCGACAATCTCGACCTCTTGAAGCAGATTGAGGGGCTGAGCCAGCACCTGAAGTCCAGGTAGGCACTCTGAAACTTTTGCTCAATCTGCTTCACCATTATTGACAAACTATCAAATTCTCAATTATTTCAATACTACTCTCGCATTTCATGCCCTAACACCGATGCACCAATGTGACTTTGATAGAGCTTGAAATTTTAGTTGGCACATTTTTGTTATTCTTGTTTGCAGTTCAGGCCTCCTAGACCAATGCCGAAACGATAGAGGGGCGCTGGAAAGCAGAGTGAAGAGGCTGGAAGATGATACTGACAAACTGGTTCAAAAATATGACAATGAACATCAGAAAATTAACAGATTAGAGAATAATCTCAAAGAGAGCAATACTGAAATAGAAGCATCAAAAAAAAAGTTTGATGATGCAAATTTTTCATTGAAAAATTGTGTCACAGAGCTGGTAAGTACTGATAATGTTAATTTATTTTAGTTATTGTCATTTATCTATTTCATTTTATTATCATTGATACGCAGGAATCATTGAAAAAACTTGATAAATCTAAAGATAGTATGATTGCTTCCTTGAGGATTGGGAAGACAGATCTTAGCAATCAGATTCAAGAATTGAATGAGCAAGTTACCAGACTCAACGAGCAGTTGAAGCAGGTATTATTTAATTCATCCATTGGACGATTTTCGTATGTTTTTTTCTCACAACCCTATATTCAAACTCTTTCCTTTTTCTCTCACAGCTCAAACTAGAACAAAACTCTTCAAAGAAGGCTACACCGAGCACAGGTACACTAATTTCTTTAATTGTCTTTCATTCCATACCGTAGTCTATAGAAATGCTTGGTTCTCAAAATTAAGGCTTCACTAATCACGCTTTTCCAGGTCCCCTGAGAGCGGAAAATGACACAGATAATGAAGTGAGAAACCTTCAAGAGCCAGCCCATGCTGATGAGAAGGAATCTCTTCCTAAAGGAGATCATATTGGTGAAAAAGATGATCAAATTGGTAATTTCTTTCTTGATATTATAAATTTTGATTCTGTTTGACACTAACCATGGCTGGGTGAATACATCTTGTTAATCTTGTTCTGTGCAGATGAACGGGAGTTAGAAATGCATGATAATGGAGATGACAAAAAAGTTTGAGCAATTGCCGAGCTGTTCCATTTTGGAGACATGGAAAACTTCTAATGTAATATTATTTGTGATATTACGAATTGTGTGAGATAAGAATACCTCAATTGCTCACAAGTTGCTACAAAAGATAAGTGTTGGGTCAGCTAGTAATTCAGCAATGATCCACCTTCCCTTTAGTAGTCTGAGGGGCTATGAAACCCCTTTACCTCCCATCATCTTAGGGACGTCAAAGGCAGATGGAAGCAAGGCTGCCGTGACACTATCTGATCCACTGTTTGCCATAATGTGTGATGTCCTTCTTTTGTCTCTTGTTTGACAGAGGTTCCAGAGAGTTTCAGTACTGAAAATAGAAAAGTTTGAGAGATGTCAGAAGTATCTGACTGATCAGTTGTTAAGTTTTCATGGACTGTGGTGAGTTAGGGAAAGATATTTTGTACTCTTTCTTACAGAAATAAAATTACAGAACAATTTTTTCCCAACTTATTTTTTAATAAATTGTATTTTGAAAACAAAACAATTATTTTTGAACATTTAAAATTGTTAAGACTATGATACCACAACTTGAAAAAAGAAAATGAATCTGAAGATAATTTCAGAAGTGGCTCCAACCAGCTCCGCGTTCACAATCAGCAGTCTTCGACAAAATCCTAAACCAACTGCTATGCAACCACCTCAGCGTTTTTCGGCAAACATGAGCACTTTCATTATCATAGAAATGAAAATGTGTATTACAAGATAAGATGCATCTTAAATTCATGGTACCATCTCAAATTGGAACCGAGCGCGAACTAACCACTCCACCTTACCGGTAGATGGCGCTAGTTTCTTTGCGGTCGTAACTTAGCTCATTTCCCATGACGTTTTAATTATGAACTTCCGAATTCCAGTAATATTTAATTTTTTTCTGTAATTTATGTACTTTTCTAATACAAAATAGGAATTTTAAGATTCATTATTTCTCTATTTCCACTTATATTCTCGTTTTCATCACATCACCTCTGTTCCACCACAACATCCATCATATCTTTGTGTTATATCTTTAGATTTTCTATGTATAACTGAAAAAAAACCTTTGTTATGAAATTGTCGCTATACCATTTGCACTTACAAAATCGCATAAAGAGCTTTCATAGAGTTGTCGTTCATGAGATGAAAGTGCGTGACTAAATTACACATCACTGACCACAATACTCGTTCTTCTTACCTCAACTTTAGATAAGGGGGTATGAGGTAAAAAACGAGTACAAACCATCAGCCCATCAGTTTTTGAAACCATAAGTTGCGGTTTGAAAGTAGCCAGCTCCGTGGCCAGCTCACTCGCACGCACGCTCGCGACGCTAACTTGACAGACGACGCGGGGTGAGGGTAGGGTTACATTAAGCGGAGAACTCATCCGTGGCGGCTCCAGCAGCCTCTTTATTTGTTTCAATTTCAAATAAATAATAATAAATAACAGCAATAAATTACAAAGGTCTGACAGACTAGGGGAGGTATTTACACAAACACTGTACACAGTGGGGCGAGGCGTGCCTCACGCCGGCCTAGCTTCAGGTCTGCCCGGCCGGTAGGGGTACTGGCTTGTCGCGGTCGCGCCTTGGGGGGCTGCAAACACAGACGCACAACACGTGAGCAGTGATAACAGTGGTTAGGTTAGCCCGGTCCCCGCTTTCGCATAATGGCGCCGTGCGCTGCACTTAGCCGTCCCCGCCAGTGGCGGATCTGGGAGCGGATTGAGGGGGCGGGGCAATGTCCCGCCTTTTGCCTACTGACAGGCGGAAAAGTAATGCCGGTTGCCTACATTTCCAGCGCCCTTCAGGCGCCGAGGGGGGGGGGGCAAATGAGCAGTTGCACCCCCTCAAATCCGCGCCTGGTCTCCGCATCTTCATGGCCACAGAACATGTGGTGCAGCAGCAGCAGCAGCAGCGCCTGCAGTACCAGGTACAAGCCGGAGGCGTGGCAAGGCGTGGCGTGCTCATAGCGGAGCGGAGCTCGGGGGGGCCGGGGGCCGGGCACGAGCCACAGCGGCGATGCCGGGCGCCTGCGAATGCCAGGGTAGACCAGCCCGCACGACACACGTGCGTAGCACAGGCTGAAGTTGCCTTCCCAGCAGGCGCCATGTACACCGAGACTTGCGACGACATGGTGGCAACACTGGCCGGTCAGTCTAGGGGCTAGGTCAGTCTAGTTCTGGGAGTCTGCCTGTTCACACCTATGCTGAGTGAATAAACTGTGACTCCACATCGCCGCTGGTTATTTCCTACACCCGAACCACCGGCACCACTGTTCGTGCAGGATGACCTGAGCCCCCCCCCCTCCCCCCCTCGCCTCAGTCGTGATAGCAATTTTTTGACTTAAAAAAATACTCGTTTCTCTCTTATTTTTCCTATTTTCACTGGAATTTTCTTACTTTATTTGACCTTTTTTCAGACGTTATTGAGTCGTTTTGAGGGTGTCCACTGATTTTTTTTTCTTTCCTTTTAGTGAGGTTGGGACGACCCCCGTCACAGTGACCGTCACTCACCGCTCAGCCTGCGTCTCGACAGCTGCAGCAGCTGGCCAGCCTGTTGTTGTGGTTGCTGCTGCTGGCTGGTGGCGTTGCCCAGCTGCTGGGCGAGCAGCGCCTGCTGTTGCAGCTGCTGCAGCTGCTGCAGCTGCTGCAGCTGCGACAGGGCGGCTACGCTGCTGGTGTGCGACGAGTACAGGCCCTGCGCGTCGTCCGCCGCCCCCAGGCCCGCCGCCCCCGCCGCGGCGATGCTGCCCCCCGCCGTGGCCGCGTACGGGATGCTCTGGAGACCGTAGGAGCCGCCGATGTACGTGACCTGCGGCATCTGCATCTGGGCGGTGTCCACGTAGTCTGAGGCGGTCGTGTGCGGGTGCAGGTACGGCTGTAAGCAGAGGACGGAGGGGTGAGGAGGGGCGGGGCCGAGGCCGCGGGCTGCGGGTGCATGCGGACGTCAGGTATGTCACCGCGGAGGCCTAGAGACCGGAGGCCGGAGGACCCGAAGGGAAGGCGGCGGCAGGTGGCCGGCAGGGGTCAGCAGTGCGGTACTCACGATGTGGGACAGGTCCTGGTGCTGGTGCTGGTACGTGTAGACGGCGGGGACATCGTGGGGCTGCCCGGCCGAGGTGAGGAACTTCTTGAGGGCGAGCAGGCCGGCGACGAGCAGCGCCGTCGTGGACAGGAACAGGGCTTTGAGGAGGACGAACTTGGTGATGGCTATGGCCATGACCAGTAGCCCCGTGGCCTTGAAGCCCACCAGCAGCGGCAGGATGGTCTGCGCCATCTTCTTGTAGTTGCGGCCCACGAACGCGGCCAGGGCCTCGCCGCCGCCGGACCCGGCCTGGCCGCCGACACCGAAGTCGTGGCGGAGCTTGCGGAGGAGGAGGTCTGCAAGGACAGAGGACAGCGACGTGTAAAGGGCGTGCAGGGTGGGGAGATGGGAGGGACGCCCCGTAAGCGGGCAAAGAGATAGACGACACCAAGAGAGTCCACCGGCAACCGAAAGGGTCAGGGTCTGCTAAGGGTGCGCGTAATCTACGGTCCCGGTGCCCTCCGTGGGGTGGGTGCGCCCCGTGGGGTGGGTGCCCCCAGTGGGTGCCCCCAGTGGGTGCCCCTGTGCGGTGCAGCATCGCTCACGTCCACGTCAACGGCCAGGTTACCTGCGATGTCGGTGGGTCCCGGAGGCGCGGGCAGCTTCGGTGCTCGTCCTTCCCAGAGCGGGCTCGTCTGCGCGCTGTCCACCTGGAAAACGGGTCAAAACAGAAATATGAATATGAACTCAGCACCCCATCTGAGAGCGGCCAAATAGTTGGTGTTCGGCTCCCCGCACGACGTATGTGGCCCCGGCCGCGCCCCTCGCCTCGCCTCCTCAGGGGCTGTTCGAAAATGACGTCACACTGTTGGACCGATTTTGGACCCCGCCGCCACCCCATGTCACGGCCCGTCACAAATGCCAAAGTACCCAACCCCCCCCCCCCCCCCCTTGTGACGTCACATTTCCCCATATGCGCCCCGAAGAAGAAATTTTCCATGCCCTTTTGCATATTAGCGTTTATATTTGCCCTGGGCGTGTGTTTTCAGCAATATTATGTTTCTAGAGTGTATGAATTCATATAAAGTGGGTAAAATGTATTGTTTCAAGGGCACTAAAAGCACTGACAAACATTTCGTGGCAAGTTCTTTATTTTTACAAATACTGATACTTTATCAAAGAAGAGGAAAACCAAAGCGCTGTCGTCCGAAAATTTGATTCCGGTTGGAAAGCGGTCGAATAGAAGAGTGTGACGTCACAGACCCAAAACCACCCAGCCCCCCTGTCACAGCTGGTCACACTTTTGCGAACCACCCACTCCCCCTTCCCGTGTGACGTCATTTTCGAACGGCCCCTCACACGCGCCGCGGTCTCAGGGGCCCAGCGGCCCAGCCCCGCGCATGTCCCGGTTTGAAGCTCTACTTGTGCCGCACTGAGGCGGTCGGGTCGGGACGGTCCGGGATACGGGTGCGCTATCTTAACAGATGCACATCAGATCCGGGTAGCGGCTGCGGCAGTAGCAGCGGTAGCGGCAGCGGCAGCAGCCAAGGGGGTCAGGGGTCAGGGCATACCGGACTCCTCACTTGTGGAGTGGCGGTGGTGGCGGTGAAGCGGTATCTTACGTAATCCGGGTCGCGGGGCATCGATAACGGCATAATCGATAACTCGATATATCGCTGTGCAGTTCGCGGACTGTGCATCATTTAACCCTACCTGGGTGCCAAGGCGTCAGGGGCAGGGGGGGGGGGGGGAGGAGGAGAGCATGTGCATATGTGCCCCCCCCCCTTCATCTCCCCTCCCCTTTTCACCGAGTGTAGAAACGTAGACCGCGACTACCCGTTCTAGCGATAATGAGAACTGAGAACCAACCACCGCGACAAGGAGGAGAGGGGGGAGGGTTGGGGGAGGGGTGTCGGAGAGAGTCGCCCGGAGGGTATAAGGGGGGGAGGGGGCGTGCGAACATAACTTTTGCATCTCCCCCAGCCCCACGCCGGTGGCAGGGAGGGAGAGAGACAACAGCACGCTTCATAGGCAGGTGCTTCATCGCGGTGCTCAGCACGGTGCTCAGCACGGTGCTCAGCACGGTGCTCAGCGCGGTGCTCAGCGCGGTGCTCAGCACGGTGCTCAGCACGGTGCTCAGCACGGTGCTCAGCACGGTGCTCAGCACGGTGCTCAGCACGGTGCTCAGCACGGTGCTCAGCACGGTGCTCAGCACGTGTGCTCAGCACGGTGCTCAGCACGGTGCTCAGCACGGTGCTCAGCACGGTGCTCAGCACGGTGCTCAGCACGGTGCTCAGCACGGTGCTCAGCAGCGGTGCTCAGCACGGTGCTCAGCACGGTGCTCAGCCCGGTGCTCAGCGCGGTGCTCAGCACGGTGCTCAGCACGGTGCTCAGCACGGTGCTCAGCACGGTGCTCAGCACGGTGCTCAGCACGGTGCTCAGCACGGTGCTCAGCACGGTGCTCAGCACGGTGCTCAGCACGGTGCTCAGCACTGCTCACGCTCAGCACGCACGGCCAGCGGTAGCCGACGGCCACCCTGAGCTGTGAACTGTCTCCCATCCCATGCCGTGCCGTGGCCGCGTGTCACAGTGCAGAAAACGAAAGTTTATGGGAGATTCAGATTCAACGCTCCCTCCGTGGACGTAACAAAAGCGTTTCGACGCACAGATTGCGATTTTTGTCGGCAATTTCGCCGCTGACACAGGACGGCGACAGAACACAGTCTTTCGATTTCAGAGAGGCGACAAGTTGGATGGCTCCTCGAGCATAAAATCCTAGAGTCTAGGAGTGTATGACTCTCCTCTAGCCTAGAGTCTAGGAGTGTATGACTCTCCTCTAGCCTAGAGTCTAGGAGTGTATGACTCTCCTCTAGCCTGGAGTCCTAGAGTCTAGGAGTGTATGACTCTCCTCTAGCCTGGAGTCCTAGAGTCTAGGAGTGTATGACTCTCCTCTAGCCTAGAGTCCTAGAGTTTAGGAATCTAGGACTCTACTCTAGCCCTGTGGCGTGTCCTCTGACCCAAGAAGCAACACCGACAAAACGCGCCTCGCCCGGGGCTCGAACCGTGCGCCCTCGGCCGACGTCAACCTCGTCCGTCGGCGGCGCGGTCCGTGACCCCCGACAGCGTCGAGACCACCCGCGGAGGGTACGCACCTTGTCCTGGTCGGCAGCCTGGTCGGCGGCCAGGGTCCGGCCGGGCAGGAGGGCGGCCGCTGTCACCAGGAGCAGCACCAGGGTGGAGGCGCCCGTCGTCCACTGCATGGTGGCCGGGGCGAGTTGTCTGTCGGGGACACTACACTGCTGGTCACCACCACTGCGTCCACCGCTCTCGTCGGCGGCGGCCTCGGAGTCCGCGGGGACGTGCGCCCGTCGCGCGTGTGTTCGACGGCGAGGTGTCGACCGCTCGTGTCCGCCCGTACTCGCGCCGCACCGCGCACCTCGTCCTGGTCCCTACTCGGCACTGACTCCTCCCGGCCGTGGCGTTTGCTGCACTGAGCCGTCGACGGCGGCCTGCGCCCCGCTCCTCCGGGGGCCCGGCGGGCTCCGGGGGGCTCCGGGGGGCTCCGGGGGGCTCCGGGAGGGGAGAGGGGCGGACAATATGGAGCGTCACGCGCCGCACACCTCTTCTCTCGCACGCGCCGCGCGTGCTGGGTGGGGGTCTGGCTCCGGCCGACGCCTCCGGCCGGCCCGGAGGCCCGGAGGCCCGGAGGCCTGGGCCCGGACCCCGGAGGCACCGCGGCTAAGTGGCTTATCAGCATCAGCGCCAGGGTGCCTCATCAAACACGGCTCGGGCGGCCGTTTAAGAGGCGTTCGCAAAACACGTAACGTCCCTCGGGTGAAACGGCGAGGTCAGCAGCTCGGGCGCTCGAGCGCGGGGTATCGTCCGAAATGCTTCTGCATACTAGCGGAGGGGGGGGGGGGGGCTCCAGTAGATACAACCCCTGTTTCACGACGATCGATTTCTTTTTTTTTTCCGCTGCAGCGGTCCGGGTCAAGAAGTACAACTTGGGGGAAAGGGGGAAACTTACGAATGTGATTAGAGTCGGGTCCGGTTAGGCTTTCACTCCAGCCGCGGGCGTTACGCGACCGACCGTTATTAGAGGCGGCTTCTCTTAATTTTTTTGCCGAAATCCCCCTCCACCCAACCCACCCCCCTATAGAATAGAGAGAAAACGAAATGGGTGGACTAACACACACGTCTTCACGTCTGGCTTACGGATGCCGGCAGTTGGTTTCTCGGAAGACAGCATTAGCATTTCTGCTGAACTGGCCTCGCGTGCGCGAGGAGCTCAGCGTGTGCCCCCCCCCCCCCCCCCCCGTGCTGCTCACGGCGCACACATGCGGACCCGATATTTGAACCCGGACACTCCGACATCTTCAGTCTGAGGGGGGAAACAATTCCAATTTTTTTTTTTTTTTTTTTTTTAAGTGCGCTCTTGTAACTTTTCCGTGAAAATTCGTGAGAACTTTTTGTGTACTTTTAAAAGAAACTTTTTACAAAGATTTTCAATTTTTGGTGTGCAGTTACTCTCAATGAAAACTGACATCAGCCTGTCGTTCCTGCACTCACCCTAAAGCTAAGCTAAGCTAAGCTAAGCTACCCCCAAGTCTCTCATACACCCCTCTGGCCGGAGCCGAGGACCCAGCCTCTCATCGTTAGTGCCAATTACATCCCCTTCACCGGCACCTCGCCTCTATCCACTCTCCCTTGGCACCGCGCGGCATGGCACACGCAGCCGCGTTGCGTGCGCGCGCGTGCCAAACGGCGCGTGCCAAGCCGTGTCCCGCACGCTCCCGGGGACAGCGACACTTCGGCGACACTCCGGGTGACACACCCGCGCGCGCCACGGCCAATCCAATTAGGATGCACAACCCTCACTTTCCTTGCGGCTAATTGCGGGGGCCCGTTCACATGTGTTACGTCACACGGCCGGGTGTGCGGGTGGCGAAGGGGGAGGGTCACCCCCGTCGCTTCTTACCCCTTTTCTCCTTACCCCTCACCCCCATTTACGATGACGCAGAGCGCCTGCGAGCACCGGGCTAGGCCAGCCCGCACGACACGCGTGCGCGCAGAAGCCGCGGTTGCCTACCCAGCAGGCGCCATTCAGTCCCCAACTAAGCTGGGCCCTGGACAAACTTATCTTTCTGAAAAAACATTAATCATTGGCTAAGTACACAATTGCTGCCCGGCGGTTTCCGGCGGTGTCGGGGGAGCCGCGCAGACAGCAAGCGGTACGATACCGAAGATGGCCGGCACTGATAGTGTTCGCCCACTTGTTAATTGAAGCGCGTGCTCGCCGGTGCGGAGCCGACAACTCATGCCACTTTTATATCTTCTTCTTCTTCTTATCCTGCGTCTGCGGCCCTCCATGTTAATGACGGTGCCATACCGTATCGGAGCGCGCGCAATATAATTACGATAGAGACGTTTGCTAGAGCAGTTTTTTCTTTCATTTTTATGAATCGTTTTCCATTTCGGTTTCGTTGCGCGTGCAGTAGTACTCGCGATGCACACAACGCGCGGGGGGAGGAGGGGGGGGGGGAGTGTGAATGGGTGTTCGTTCAGAACGCGCCCAACGCCTTTATATCCGTCTCTCTTTCTCCGAGGTTTTCTGCGCGAGGAAAGGCGAAAGGCGAAGACCATCGTGCGTCTCTTTCTCACACATCCGCTGCACTGCACAGGTGGCGCACTGCACAGGCACTGCACCGCTGTTGCACCGGCCAACGCCCCTAGCCGCGCCCCGGCCACGCCCCCCCCCCTTCCCTCCCCATCCCCCTTCCCCTTACCGCCACCCCAAACGACAACATCCCCGTCACCAGCGTCCAGAGACACCTCCGGAGAGTATGTCCTTTCCCTTTTCAGACCGTTTGCTATGCTGTCGTCGTTAGAGACAGGAGAAAGGGAACTTAATCCAACTAGCAGCTCACACCAGCGTCTGTGTGTGTGTGTGTGTGAGTCGGTGTGAGCGCGCGCGCGTCCTGGAGTCATCCCCATGCAACAATGTCTGCAGCTTGTAGTCAAGGCCGCGTGGTGTGTGTGTATATGAAAGAGAGAGGGAGGGAGAGAGCGAGAGAGAGAGATAAAGAGACAAGAGAGAGAGAGAGAGAGAGAGAGAGAGAGAGAGAGAGAGAGAGAGAGAGAGAGACACACACACACACACACACACACACACACATAGATGTGTCGGTAAGACGCGGATTAAATTGTTTTGAGAGAGAGGGAGGGAGGGAGGGAGGGAGGGAGGGAGGGAGGGCGAGAGAGAGAGAGAGAGAGAGAGAGAGAGAGAGAGAGAGAGAGAGAGAGAGAGAGAGAGAGAGAGAGAGAGAGACACTGTAAATCTTAGAGTGATGTTCCTCGCCCTTGGAAGGGTGAGGGTTTTGACTCAAATTTCCTCGCCCTCCAGAGGGTGAGGTTTAAAACCATCACCCCAAAAGGGCGAGGTTTCGCGGGATCTCGCCCTAAAAGAGCGATGTTGGGAGGATATCGTCCTAAAGGGGCAATGTTCGTTTCCCTAACTGGGCGACGTTCAGACCCCTCGCCCTTTTAGGGCGATGTGTTTTACATCGCCCAAATTGGGTAACGAACCTCGCTCTTCGATTTACAGAGAGAGAGAGAGAGAGAGAGAGAGAGAGAGAGAGAGAGAGAGAGAGAGAGAGAGAGAGAGAGAGAGAGAGAGAGAGAGAGAGAGAGAGAGAGAGAGAGACACACAGAGACAGAGACAGATGTGTCGGTAGGACGCGGATTAAATTGTTTTGGAGGCGGGTGCAACGAAATCGCGTGAGCTGGTACCCAACCGTCCGCGCTACGCCGGCTGCACTCTCACTAAGCTCTCCGGCCGCGTGTTCTCTCTGTGTGTGTCTGTGAGGGCGTGCTTTACTCTTTCTAACGCGCCGCGTCCAAACGCGCGCGACGCAGAGCAGCACAGAGACGGGACCCGCCTAATAACAGACTTGCGTGATGACACTCTCTGGTCCGGAGAGGGAGGAAGAGAGAGAGAGAGAGAGATACAGAGAGACAGAGTGAGAGAGAAGAGGGAGAGAGTTTAGCATCTTTTTTTCGCACTCAATTACCACATTTAGAAAAGAGGCAGTCTGCGAAAGGCATTGGAGGTACTTGACCCCACCCCCCACAAAAAAAAAGTGTACGTATATATTAGTTTTTTAAAAAATAGTAATAGTTAGTTTGTGGTGATCTGGTGTCCCCCCGAACCTCAACTCTCGTATCCTCCGGATTCCCAGCTGAAGCTGACCCAAGGGGGGAACAACTCAGCAAAATCGTGTCCGCCGTATTACCCCCGTTACCCACGGATTACCCCGGACTGCCCCAGGATTACCCCGGGCTACCCCGGTTAATCCTGGATTACCCGGAATTTTCTCTTAAAATCTCAGATTTCCTTGCGATAATCCGGCCAGGATTACCATGGATTACCTTCTTTGGACTACCCCGGATTACCCGACTGTGTCCGCTGGATTACCGAAGTTTGTTACCCGCTCGAGCTGACCCCTTCATTCCCAGAGTGCACAGTGCAGACTCTTTATGATGCTGCTGTGACGTGCAATGCGCCACCCATGGCTGCGGTAGCGGCGCAGACGGAAAGTAAACTTGCTTTTACGAAACCAGAATTTTCTCCGCGTGTCCGCGGCGGGCTGCGCATGCCAGGTCCGGCCGAGCTGTTACTGATAGCGGACTGGTTGGGCTGCTGCTAGGCCCGGGCCCGGAGGAGATTTGGCGGCCACGATAGCACGTAATTGCCACGGTGGTTAAAAGCCGAATCCTGACCGGGTAACGCCGCACTGCCTATGTCCGTGCCTATGCCTGTTTGATCCCCGCTTGCCTTGCGCTTTCTATTCCGTGCGCGCGTCTCAAACCCCAGTGGTGGTGGTGGCGATGGTGGTGGTGGCGGTGGTGGTGGTGGCGATGGTGGTGATGGTGGTGGTGGTGGTGGTGGTACCCCGGCGGCAGCGCAGCAGCCCTGTTGTTATTGAGGACCGCATTCTGTTCTGCATGCCGACCTACACGCTGGGCGCGTTCGGCGGTCGGAAACTGGTCGGGGCCGGGGAGAGCGCAGGGCGTATTCCATACGTCCAAACGGCAACGCCGACTCCGAAACGAGACCGCGCCTATGAATGTGTGCACAAAACTGGACGCACTCGCCCACCCAAACTCGCCCAAACTCACCCCTCATTCGCGTAAAAAAATCCGTCACTACCAGCGAAATTGAAGAAGAAAATAATCAAATGAGTACAACCGGTCCATTTCCTCCGCCCTGGCTGAATTTTTATTGAATAATCCGGAAATAGATTAATCTCGATTGATTCGATTTCTTTTTCTCTTTCGAGAGTGCTGCCGCCCAAGGGCACGCACCGAGGGCGCGGCCACAATTGGTCGGGTCACCGGGACATGGCACCACGTGTAACACTGTAAAAAATGTCCACACTCTCCATATACATGCTACGGACGCAATTGGAACGGACCTGGCACAACATTTCAGTGAAATGACCAGGTCATTACGGTCAACTTTTGGCAAGACACGCAATACCTTTCGGACGGAGATTTTGAGGTACGGAGCAGGTTTGGGGATTCCAGCATGCCCCAGAACGGAGGGCAAATGTACGGAACTTGCCAAACTGTGACACGTTCCGTACATTTGCCCTCCGTTCTGGGCCACGCTGGAATCCTCAAACCTGCTCCGTACCATTTAGTCTGCTAACTGTCCACTTCACTTCTGCGTCTTAAATGGTATACGGTTCCGTACCGTGCTCCGTGGCAAATCACGGACAGCCAAAGTTACTCAATAACGGAAATTTCCGTAGTTTTTTATTACAGTGAATACCAACAGAGTTTGGCCGAATTTGGCACACAATCGTTTCAAAAAACTGATATTTTGGGACGTGTTTTGTTTGTTTTGGGAGCTGTTTAGTATTAGCGTAATAGCGCGTAACAGGGAGTAGTCGGGTCACATTTTTCGAGAGTAGACGGACACCCCCTCGGCAGGCACGTAGGCATACTAGTACCCCCCGGAGCCCGGAGCAGCCCGAGCATGGCGCCTGGTGGGTAGGCAAGGCCGTCTGCTGCGAGGCACGCATGTCGTGCGGGCTGGCCTACCCTGGCACTTGCAGGCGCCCGATCATCGGCGGTGGTGGTGGTGGTGGTGGTGGCCGGTGGGCCGGAGGAGTCCCGCCCCCTCCCTTTGGGTTCTCCAGGCTGATCCAACAGAGGCGGTCTTCCTCCCGCAGCATGTGGGCGGTGCTGCCCCCCCCCCCCCACACCCTTCACAAGGCTTTATAGCATTGTGTCGGTCGGCAGCGCTCCCAGTGCAGCAGAGCAGTCGGTCCGGTGAACACGAAGCGGAGGCGTGGAGCAGGCAGCGCGCGCGACACACTGAGACGGGAGGCAGGACAACAAGGACGAGACCAGGACGACAGACTGACTGCACCTCGCCGACGACACCAACAACACACCGCGGCCCGTGCTGAGACGCATGTCCAGGATCGACTGCTCAGGTCAGTCAGTGTCCGCGGGACAACCTTGGATAACAACACGGTTTACTGCATGTTTATCATTAGTTATTCTTATCATTGATCGGGTCCGATCGGTAGCATCAGTAGTCTGTATCCCCCCCCCCCCATTTTTTTATTTTTCAAAATTCCTGAAAAATGGCATTTGGCAGTTGTTGTTGACTTATGTGGCATATTGGCAGAACCCCTAACCTTTTCCCTATCTTTTTTAAAGAGATAAGTGGTTCTTTTTGTGCTTTTGTTTTTAAATCGCGCGAGATGAGATTTTATGCTTGGAGGAAGCCGGTTGACATAGCAGCAACGTTGAAAAAAACTTCAAATTAAAAATAATCCGAAAGTGTGCGAAATTTTACTTGCCGAGGCTAGAGTGAAAAAAACATATTTGATTTTAGTTAATAGCCCTTCGCTAATGAGGGTGAGCATTAATGCTGGCATAAACAAACGATTACTTTTCATTTTCATTTGCTGCTGTCAAACATACACTTCTTTTGTTGACCTTTTTTTTGTTATCTTCTTGGCGGCGCGCTTTGTTGCGGTTAGCTGACTGCAAAACGTCGAAAAGCCCCCAACCCAACTCGACCCGGCCCGTCCCGGCCCGTTCTCGTCTTGTCCCCACGTTAGAGCGCCCATGGGCCCATGGGTCCATGGGCCCCTGCACCGACAAAGAGGCGTCGGGGCGCTCAGCTTTCCCTGCAGGCCTGCCCGGGCCATGAGCTACATGAGCTCATGACTCGGCCCTCCCCCAGTCCGGACAAACCGGAAACGTTACCAGGATGCAAGGCTGCCGCAGGACATGTGACAGTTCTCAAACTGGACGGAATGATAAGAGTGGCCTCCGGCCTTTTCATCCCTGGCTCAGGAAAAATGGAATAGAACTGTCTCAGAAATTAAATCTGACTTGTAGTTGACGTGACCAAACCTCGGTCGTTTTGACCGATGTTCAGACAAAAAAAAAACAACCTAGACTTTTTTTATTGGGGGGGGGGGGTGCCTTTTATTCGATCCGTATCGAGTATTCCGGAGAAGCCTGAATCGGAAGTAAGAAAGTCGTTACGAAGAAGAAGAAGAATCCCGGAGAAAATATGACAAATCGCGTGATTTTTGAAGGGCACTATTTCCCCTGCATTCTTCTTCTTCGTTACGATTTTTTACTTCCGTTCTGAGCTCCTCCGGAGTACTCTATTGAGTTTTCTGGGCGAACTCTTTCGAACCCGGCTTCAGACGCAGCCTCTTGCCGCATCGTACCGCAGCCGCCCGCGGTGCCGGATGAAAACGAAAGTGAAGATGCCCAGTTGCCCAGTCCAGCCCAGCCCAGGCCGACCACGCAGCCAGATTGCACACGGGTGACGCATGGCGCATGGCGGCCCGGGCGGTACGCCGCCCTCCATGCTGTGCCGGGGGAAATCGAAAGTAAAGACTGCGGCTGCTGCTGCTGCTGCGGAGGGTTGGCGGGCCCGATCCGCGACGCGGCCAAGCTGTTCGCCAGAGCAGCCGAGACAAGATACCGAAACACAACCTCAGTAACATGGTTCGCTTCGAGGGACAGGAAGTGCCTTTTCGTAGGAGCGGCCCAGTTTCGGAGTGTTTTACTCCTGGGTTCAAATACTGGCTCTGGTGGGTGTGATTTTCTAGGCGCCGCCGCGCCGCGCTCGCCCCGAACCGAGAGAGCGCGAGTGCGTGTGCGTGTGCATGGTAAACATGGCCGGCCGAGTCGGCTCGGTTCGCTATCCTCTCCTCAGTCGGCTCATGACGCTTATCAATGCACCACCAGCCTAGGCTAGCCTAGGCCTGGGCTATGGTATCTGCATGCAACTCGCATCTCCCATCTCCGTGAAAGCCTAAGAGCACGCCACTACTGAGCGAGCGTGGGTGTGGTTAGGGGGGGGGGGGCGTGCTTACACCGCGTGGGCAAGTCTGACCATTCACCCCCCTCCGAATACTACGATACCCAGTGAAAAATAAGCTACCCCTTTTTTTCATATCGATTTTCGAAATCAATTACTGATAACTAAAAACTGATTATTTATTACTATATTAAAGGGGTTTCGATGTCTCGATTCCATACTGAATTTATTGGTGGCCGCCGTGGGGCCCGGCGGCGCCATGTTGGTACGCGTGCAGGAGCAGTGCAGGGTGTCGTCTCTGTGTGCGACCACGTGCCCGCGGGGTCCCCACGCGCGGATTAAGTGCTTTCCTCTTTTCACCGAGTAATCAGCAAAACGATCGCACTCACACACAGTCGCGCGCACGCACACGCAAGCACGTCGCTTTTAGGAGGCGCACAGCCCGCGAGCAGAAGCGAACGCGAAAAGAAGAAAGGGGGAGGTAGAACTTTGCGTGTTTCGTTTGTTTTCGGGCAAATACACACAGAAACTAGCGACAGCGGCGGCGGCGGCGTGTCACCGACTCGGAGCCGCCCAGTTTCTCCTACACCGTGTGACACCCGGCCCGTCTGGTGGGTGTCAGCGGCGTCCTCCCGTCCCCCTGCCCACCCCTCCCCCTCCTCTTCGGGGTGTCTTGGCGCTTCGCGTGCAACAAGCAGACCGTGAAGCTCAGCTTGAGAACGGCAGGGCCGAGCCCCGAGCCCCGGGCCGTGGGGGCCACCAGCCGCCAGCAGGAGGAGCCGAGCTGTCGGCCCGGGGCCCGGCCCGGGGTACACTATGTTGCTGACGGCGACCCTGTCTCTCTGTTTTCGTTGCCGGCAGACGACGCGGGCTGCTACTGCCGCTGCCACTGCCGCTGCCACTGCCGCTGCCACTGCCGCTGCCACTGCCGCTGCCACTGACCCTACCACTGCCACCATGGAGCGTGTGACCGTGGGCTCTCTGGGCGTGTTGGTGTTGGTGCTGGTGCTGCCGCTGGTGCTGGCCGCCCCGCAGCCCCACAGTGAGGCCGCCCCCGTGGAGGCCATGGAGGCCGAGGCCGAGGCCGAACCCCGGGGTGGCGGCGGCGGCGGCTTCCTGGACTTTGCGAGTGAGTACGATCGTTGCGTGTTTGATGAATGTACCAATGGACGGCTTGAACACAGTGCGCTGACGTCTGCTGCCGCCGCCAGGGGGTTACCAGCGCCTGGGGAAGAAGATGATCCTGCCGCTGCTGGTGGGCATCCTGCTCAAGGTGGCCAGCTTCGTGCCGCTGATCCTGGGCAAGCTGTCGCTGCTGGCGCTCGCCTCCATCGTGGCCTCCAAGCTGGCGCTGCTCATCTCCGCCGTCATCGGCACCAAGAAGCTTGCCTCGTCGGCGGCCGTGCCCTACTCGTACCCGCACCACGGGGGTGGCGGCGACTGGGAGGCGGCGGCCAGCAGCATGTACTCGGAGCTGGCGCACCCGGGGGCGGCGGCGGCCGCGGCGTACGGGGCGGCCGCCGCCTACGGCGCGCACCCCTCCATGCACCACCGGCGCGTCGCCCCCACCAGCGGCTCCGGGCCAGCATCCGGACCCCTAGCCTCCCTCGCCGCCCACCTCGGCCGCAGCCTCAACCTGGACCGGCTAGAGCAGGGCCAGGCCTCACAGGGCCGAAGGTAGGTGGCTGGCCAGATCAGAGAGCAGAGCTGCAGAGCCCGGAGCAGAACGCCAGCGCCCGACAGCTAGGCAACCCCGGTGCTGCCGCGCACGTGTGTCGTGCGGGCTGGCCTACCCGGGAACGCGCAGGCGCTCTCCGTGGCGTCGCTGGTTTCTGATTCTGAGGGGCTCGTGTTTGGATGAAGCGAATCCGTAAGACCGCTCTGTGAGTTTCAGTTTGGGTGTGGAGTCAAGACCAAAAGCAGAGTCATCGACGCCGTCCTCTGAGGCGTCGGCGCCGCTGGTGACGCCACCGCCTACGCCCACACCCAGGGCAGTGCCATCGAGGTCGAGGGGGAGGTCAGCGGCGGCCTCCGCCTCCACTCAGCGGCCGGCTGCGGCCTGACACGGCGCTGGCGCCAGTGTAGTGACTGACAATCTGTGACGGAGTATGAGAATTCTCTGTTGATTTCTAAATTTTAAATTATTTGTTATTTATTGTTAGGTATTTATTGTGTATTTATTTGTAATAAAACTGAACAAATACTGTAAGAGAGAAAATTTTATTTGTTGCATCTTTTCCCCCCCTAACATTTCATAAAGATAGAACAAAAGAAATACTGAAAAAAAATCATGATTATAATTTGATTTTAAAGCAGTAAACAGAGTAATTAAGAACAAATACAAAAAGGTTGAAAACATCATTTACAAATCACTGTTTAACAATGTCTTCCTCGGGTAGACATAGATTTACAAGTTCAAGTATTAACAACAAAGAAACTATCACAATCACTTCAAAGTCACAAGAAGGGGAGGGTAAAAATTGGTCTTGTTCAATTAATGCACATGAACTGTCAAATATGTAACCGCTGAGGCTTAACTTCAAGTTTGTTTAGAGAGTGCACAGGCATGCAGTATGTAGGATCTATTGACTTGATGGATGAATCTCCTAGAAGCGAAAGGCCAGCCAAGCCAAATAAGGTATGGAATGGATCTGGAATATCTCCAGGACGATCACTAAAGCCTCCAGTCTCAGAATCCTGAAACAAATTAAAGCATTCACCATCTCTCAAAAACAACCCAAAGATCTTCAAGAAATGAAAAGGAAAAAATAAACAATGAGCCAGATTGAGCAACAAAAGAAAGTTTTAGTCCATAAAATTCCAAGAGAATCCTACCTGGCAACCTAAAATGAACTTGACAAGCTGACCCTTGTGCACCCAATGTAGTCGTCCCAGAATGCTCAGAGATGATAGCACCCACCAAGAGTAACAAACATCAGGCAACTTCTCGGGACGTCCATTCATTCCACCAGATGGTAGTTGCCTTTCACAGAGCCACCAGCCAAGGAGGTCGGCATCAATGCGATGCAATTCACCTGCAAATTCAGATGATTCATTTAACTCATGTTTAAAAAGGTTGATAAAATGAACTCCAGCTGAATGAAATGCCATTACCTGTTATTGATAAAAATGCCACACAGCAATAAATGAGACCTGCGTGGCTCTCTGCACCAGGGCGAGATCCGAAACCTCCATCAAAATTCATACAACTTATGACAAAGTCCACTGCTTTACTCACATCAATGGAATCCAAGCGGTTCTACAAAATAAAGTCATCGGCATTAAGGTGGTTCAATTTTACAGAAAGCTGCGTCTTAACTAGAATGGCCGTCACTTACCACAAGTGAAAGACAAGCCACCGCACAAAAGGAAAATCTTGTGTCAACTTCACCCCATTTGTCACCAATAAAACTACCATCTTCTTGTTGCAGTCCAGCTACATATGACACCAGAGACTCGATATTTATTAAATCCAAGGCATCATACATAACTAATATCTGGAAGTACATAAGATGAAAGACATTAGTGGAAAAAGGTGCAAATTGCACTTCAGCTATTTTTAGTTTTTAATCTGACCTGTACAGCGCTTAATGTGTACAAAATATGAGCATCATGACCAGGGCTGGGTACGAAGCCTCCTGATGTTTCTTGACATTTGGCTACAGCAGCAATAACTTCATCTGAAGGTAACCGATCTCGGCAACCAACTAGGTCTAGAGCTGTCACTACCCAATACATCCCTGACATTCTCATGTACTCTGTCATACAGAACTCCTAAAAAACATTCAGAGCATTTAGTTAAGAAACAATTTATATCCACCAAAAGTACATAATCACAAGAAGATAGGATACTTACATAGTCATTTTTGTCAACTCCATAAGATGCAAGAAATTCTACATGTTTCTCAAGCAACAAAGATGATGGCAAATCATTTGAAAGAACAACATCTCTCATAGGTTTGGCCTGGGGAAAAAAAATATTAAAATGTGCAGATAGTTTGGTGCGTAGTGTAACAGGCTGAGAGTGAATAAGCTGAACGGTAAGACGATTCTGAAAATTCTAAAAATGTCACATAAATTTTGTATACACAGTTCCATACATAATAATAATCTGGAAAGTAGCCATCAATTCGCATATCAACAAAGAGTAGAGAAGGTTATAGGAGAGGCGATTCAGTTTTATATACGGTTGTAAGGAATGTCAAAAGTACGAACCATTGTACGCGGCTAGAACGCAGGTGGGCTGAATAAAAATGTGTTCGAAATACCGATATTGTTCGCTTCAGACTCAATAGGGCGTACTTCAAAATTTAAGGGGTGACACAATCACAAACAAAAAGTTGATAATATTTTTCATAACTATGAGAATATGGTCGGTCAATTATTAGTACAGCAAGTGGCCACCACTACAACCAGAGCGCGCTGGGCTGTGTTTTTGTGGGTGTCGTTGTCGTGTCGAATAAGTAGGGTTGGGTCTTAGTGTGCTGAAGCTCTTGGAAACTAGCTGAAACTGATGATTCAGTTCCAGTAAATCAGGAACTTCTTGGGTCTGTTGGGTTTTATTTCCGACGTCTACCCATTGCGTTTTGTTGGCAGTTCACACATTTGCTTCGAAATGGCAGAGGTATATTAAAATTTGATGTCGGTTATGTTTTAACCTATTATGCTGTGGGAGGAATCATTGTTCTGTAGATTTCGAGTTGAAGTGCAAAGAAAGGAAAAAAAAAAGATAAACGTATTTTGACAGTAGTTTTACTGTACAGCATGTGCTTGAAAGAATCTTCCACCCATGCTGTCACTGACTTTGATCTCATTTTTATTGTGTTATAGGAAATGAAGAAGTATCTCAAGCAACTGCTTTCAAAGTGCGTACCTCTTTCTCACCTCTTGCTTTCATATTTCACAATGGTTTTAACTTCGATGTTTGTCCTTTTTATTCCCAGGGTTGACAATCTATTATGCATTCTGATCACAGACAGAGATGGAGTTCCTATACTGAAAGGTAAACATACCTACTGACTGTAATTGGCCATTAAAGAAAATTTTAAATCTATCTGTCCATGTAATCATATTTGATTTTAGCTGTGAATGATAAGTGCCCGGAACTGGCAATGCGCCCCAACTTCCTTACGACATTTGCTATGGCAACAGACCAGAGTAGTAAATTGGGACAGGGGAGGAATAAAACCATTATTTGCATGTACTCATCATATCAAGTAAGTAGTTTTGCCTTGTGCTATATAATGTATCTCAGCATTCCTGCCCTCATCCTCATCCTTTTCTTTTCATTCTTTTCTGGTTGCAGGTAATTCAAATGAACAAATTGCCTCTTATTCTCAACTTTGTTGCAACTGCAGACTGCAACACAGGGCACATACTGTCATTGGAACCTCTCATTGAACCTTTGCTGGGTGAGCTAAGAGGTGCCGTTATAGAATCCTGAGGCGAGCCTTCGCCTGGCCAGATCATGGATTGGAATGTCATCATGTAGATGTCCATGACTACCAGGCGAATCAGATGCATTATCATGACTACCAGGCGAATCAGATGCATTATCAGCAGTCATTCTCCGCACAGACCTGTTGCATTTGAGAAGTGAACTGCAATTAAAGTGCATTGTGTGGGCATTAAGAGGACGTTTAAAGTCGTGAAGACTTTTGTGATTAAGTTTTACTGTCTTATCTGATTGGTGTTACACTTTCACAAGACTCATTTATAATAGTAAAAGGTGTGGATTCTTATATTGCTCAATAAAACTGTCTGTAATATGTTGAATCCTGCTGTACGGATTTGTTTCTATGCATTTAAGTTGTTAGCAGTTTTACAGCTCTTAGATGCCATTAGATGAACTCAACTTTGAATACTAAATTACAGTGGCTAAATTAACATCATCTCCTTGTAGGGAATTATGGACAAGTTGTTATATTTTCTATTGCCGTTATTTTAAATGCTAAAATGTGATATCTATTCTATAGTCCTATTCTTATACTAAAGATTGTCTAGCAAAAATTGACGTGTAATTAATAAGTGTGCAGGAGAATGTAGCAATAGCACTTCATTAGCTTCCCCTACCTAAAATACATATTTTAAGGCTGATCGAGGGGTGGTCCTGGTTCTGGTAAAGGCATTCAAAGCAGCACCCCACATCAGTATTGATTTCAGTGCCTCTACAAGTGCTTCTTGATCTTCATGTTCTGTTTAAATAGAGAATAAATGAACTAAGTAATATTTTGTCTTATTTTTACTCCCTTACCAATTCAACTCAAGTGGCATAGAGGTCAAACTGAATGTAACTTTATTAGATATTAGTTGACTGCAGCTAACATAGGTTTTCCACTTAGGGCACATAAAATATTTTTTGCTGCAAGAGTAGCCATTGCTGCTCTTGTTCCAACTGTTGCACTTCCAACATGTGGAAACAGCACTGCAAAATAGTAAAAAATCAAAAATTTATCACAAAATTTATACAAAACCCACCATTTCAGAAATAGTTGAACTTACCGCAGTTGTCTAGCTTGATCAATGGGTGGTCAACGGGCAGTGGCTCTGGAGTCATAACATCCAAACCAGCACCCCATATCTCCTTTGCTTTGAGGGCTTCAACAAGTGCTTCCTGATCAATACAGTCTGCCAAAAAAAAAAAAAAAAAAAAATTGAAATCAGATTGTTATCAGAGTTACTGTTGATTTCTCTCACTCACCTCCACGTCCAACATTGATCAGAATGGCAGTGCGCTTCATTCTCTTGAAAACTTGGGCATTGAATAAGTGTCTCGTTTCAGGTGTAGACGGACAAGCTGCTATAATGATGTCACTCGTTTCCACCAGTTTGTCTAACGACACAAACTCTGCACCAAGAGCGGCGGCTGGACACACACATACACACACAGATCACATAAGTCAGTGAAGTGTGACAAGAGTACAAAGGGCTCAAGGAGCTCAAAGGCTTGGCTCACCTTCGGGCTTGGGGTTGTGCCCGCAGTACTGGATCCTGGCCACGTCGAACACCTTGAGGCGCTTGGCGGTGGCCTGGCCAATGCCACCGAGGCCGACGATGCCCACGGTGGAGCCGGCCACGTCCACCCCCAGCATGCTCTGCGGGCAGCCCGTCACCCAGGTCCCTCTGCAACAGCGCGTCACGACTGAGGCTGAGGGAGTGGCCGCAAACCACGCCACATTTTTTGCGAGCGCTCCGAGAGGCTTTGAATCGGAAAGAAATGATTCTTGTAACGCGGTTTGTGGTGACACGCGGTCACCTGGTCCAGGGACACTCACTGCTCCAGGGCGCGGCGACCCTCCTGGAGCCTGCGGGTCACGGTCAGCACCAAGGCCACCGCCGTGTCCGCGACAGCGTTGTCCAGGACTCGGGGGGTGTTGCCGAAGGGGATGCCCCTCGCCTTGAGGTGGGCAGCGTCGATGTGGTCGTAGCCCGCCGACATGGTGGCCACCGCCTTGAGCCCCGGACCTGGTGCAAGACACAACACTCCGTCAGCGGGAAGTGAAAAAATAAGAAAAGAGGAGGAAAAAAAAGAAAATAAAGAGCACTGCTTAGCCAGCACCAGCCAGCACGCACCCGCGGCATCGATGATCTGCTTGTCCAGGGGCACCTTGCAGCACCAGAAGATGGCGTCGACGCCCGGGACATGCGCCAGGATGACGTCCCGGCTGGCATCCGCCACCACGACCACCTCACACCTGGAACAGGCGCACCGCTGCTACAGCTCCTTCCGGATCGGAATCAGAGAAGTCTGGGGATCGCAAATAGCCGTCAATACCCCTCGTCTGTCCGTGTCCCGGCGTGCGTATATCCCGCGCTCTCACAGGGAAGTCCGCACCGATGGGGTCCGCCCCCGCCCTGGCCGCGGAAGCGGGGAAGATGCTTTGTTACGCTAAAGAGTACTTCGGAGAGGACCAAAACGTTACTTCTTACTTCCGCCTCGGGCTTCTCCGGGGTACGCACTCTATTTGCCGACCACCTCCGGATCTCTGATCCATCCGACAAAACAAACAACAAACAAACAAAACAGGGAGGAGATGCACCGCGCGTACTACTCACTCCTGCTGCAGCAACCGGAGCCCGGCCTCGGGGACGTTGGGGTGGCTGACGAGGACCTTGGGCTTGGCCATGACGACGCTGTGGATGTGGTGGGCGGGCGGGGGACACGGCACGACTGTGGCGGCGTAGGTTAGGTACGCCGCTACGCACCGACGCTGCCTATTGGCCCCGATGAGATCCCACACCGCCGGTGATAGCCGCCGATAGCGTGTTATCTTGCAGGGCTCGGGGACCGAATGTGTTTGATCCGTAAACAGAGCAATTAAGAGCGCGAGGTGATTCCGGGCGCGTGCCAAAGCCCCATAGAGCCGCAAACTGAGCTGTCACAAGTCGGTGCCAAAGACACGAGAGCGGTGGAGAGAAGGCCTCGGCAGGAGGGCCCACTCCACTAGCGCTGGTCACGTGTGCCACGACCGCTCGTGACGGTCGTCAGGCGGCAGATAGAGCCAGGAAACTTGGCTGGCGCAACCGGCTCAGCAACGCGCGGGGAGTACAATAAGTTGCCTACCCGGCAGGCGCTGTGGGTCGTGGTAGATCGTAGCGCAGACAACATCCCAGCTCGGTGCCGCGATCTGGCGGCCAAGCCGGGAACCTGGTCCGGGCTGGAACGGGGGCCTCGGCGGGGCCCTGCTAGTCTGCCGCCGCCGCCGCCGCCGCCGCCGCCTTGGGCAGAGGGAGGGGGAGGGGAGGGGTGGCTCACCGGCTCCACAGCCCTTCCCTCGGACTGCGCCGCGGCCCCGCGGAGCTGTGTGTGTGTGTGCTGTTGTGCTCGTGCTCTCCACGGCGACGCAGGCGAGAGGCGAGGCCAGAGCCGGCGAAGGGAAACCGTCCCGTCCCGTCCGCGTAGCTCCTCGGCCTCAGACCGGCACACGGCGTGTCCGCAGCAGCGGGTTCGAATACTCTCTGCCGCCGCGACAACGCGTTTTGGAAATTTGAAATAATCTGCTGTGGCGGGGATTCTCGTTTCCCCGTCCGGTCATTCCCCACGTGTCACCGCTGTGTACTTACGTGAAATTCGCGTGCGCGCGTGCGCGCGCGTGTTTGTGTGTGTGTCGAGTGGGTGAAAGCAGACAGCGACAGCACGAGTATGTGTGTGTATGTGTCGATGTGTGGAAATGGCGCAGAGCGCCCTCAGTGAGTGCGAGTGAGTGCGAGTGAGTGTCGTGCCCCGCCGCAGCCTTGTGGATTACTCACCGGTCAACGCCGGCCTCTGTTCGGGTAAGTGAGTGAGTGAGTGAGTGAGGTGACTCACTATATATAACAAGCGCACGGCTCGCGTCGCTCGTCCTCTCGTGCTGAACTCTGCTTAACTCCTTGATTTTGGTGCGCCGTTTCGCGACGACGAATCCGCGGAGAACGGCGAGAGGAGCAACATATTCAAGTGTTACATCGGGGGCTGTGAGTTGTGGAGGATGCGGCGGGTTTGTAAAAACCGCGTGGTCTCAGGCAGGTGCTGTTCCCGGGTGAGGGGCGTGGGGCGGTGGTGGTGGTGGCTGTGGGTGTGTGTCTTCTGCTCGTACACTTGCTAACTGCACGCACACACACGCACGCACGCACGCACGCACGCACCTGCAGGGGCGCTGCTCGCACCCCCGGCGGCTGCTGGTGTGCACCTGCACGCCGCCGGCACCCGGAGCCCCGGAGCTTCCCGTCAGCGGCCCGCGAATGAGCTGTGTCCACACGGACTAGACGGGGCGGGGCGGGGCCCGGGGGTTGGCTATGGCCATGAAGTCCGATATGGAAGCCGGGCCGGCGGCCAGGATCCTGGTGTCACGGGACTTACGGACGGCCCCCGGGGGAGGGCACGTCGCCGTGGTGCACCGGCGACGTCAGAGAGGCCGCCGCGGTGCCGTGCTGGCGGTGCCGGTGCAGTACGTGGTCATAGAGGCGTGACCGGAGCGGCGGGGCCCGAATTATCCGCGTCTCCAGAGGTGAGGCACGTCCGCGCCGTGTCCGCGCCGTGTCCGCGCTCTGTCCGTGCCGTGTCCGTGTTTACGACTGCTCAACCTGTGTAGAGGTGTCGGTGGGGGTGGTCAACGCCCTCGCCCTCGTGGTCCGCCGGTCCGCCCCACCCTCCTGGATACGACACCTGTTGACAATGACGCTGCCATTGCAAGCGCTCGCCAGCAGGTGAACCGACAGCACCACCCTCCCCCTCCTCCTCCCCCGAAATCACACACCTCACAAAATTTAGACATAAAAAAATTGCGCATAATTTTTTTTCGAAAATCTGACACCGGTACTGTGATCAAAACTCATCGTCGAAATTCGATCGAAATACTGCCTGAATTCCTGAATCTGGCCACTTGGGTGTCCCAGAATGCCGCTGTCGATAATATATATATACATATATGCTTTGGCTGGCTCGGCATGTCGCCCCCCCCCCCCCCCCCCCCCGCGACCCGCGGCCCTGGTCGCGGCGCTGTCTCCCAGTGTCACCGTCCCGGGGGAAGGGGTTGGGGGAGGGAGGGAGAGGAGGGGAGGAGGCCGGTCTCTGGTAATCGAAGAAATAGCAATAATGGGAGGAGGAGGGGGAGGGGCGGACGGGTCATGGACCTGGGAATAAGACCCCGGCAGCGTTATTTGCAGCCCGTCGCTTACGTAGGTGTCCTCCCCGGGGGGGGGGGGGGGGGGAGACAAAGACGGGTACTCGAACACTACCAACAACAACACCAACGACAGCGGCCGTGAAGTGGGCTCTCGCTGTTATTTGGCGCTGACGTGAGTGGGCTGCCGTATTTCATATCCCGCCTGATTTGCTGCTCCTGTCTGCTGCTGCTACTCCTGTCGAGCGCTACGCGGAAAACGGAGAGAAAAGAGGGGGGGGGGGGGGACAAAAGGGGCGAGCGAGCTCTTTAGCGAGCCCCAGGCTGGCCTCACCTGAGCGTCATGGAAACAAAAGCACGTCGTCAAGAAGGGATTATTAGCGGCGTGAAGTGCAGCGCCCTTTGTGCGCCAAAGGTTGGTTTGGTTGCCAGCGCTGGCGAGGTGAGGGGGCATTCAGTTACTGACGGCCACCTGACGTGACACGGACGACGACTGCTGTGTGTGTCTGTGTGTCTGTGCGTGTGTATGTGTGTGTATGTGTGTGTTTCCCCCCATTTATGATGACTATTATCGTGCACTCTTGAAACGGCAGAGCTTCCTGTTCCAGAGCTTCCAGACCTGTGCGGCCTGCTGCTCAAGCTCGTCGTTCGTAGGTGTTTGCGAGAGACGCGGAGGAGCCTGGAGACGAGCCAGATACAGCAGCAGCGGCAGCAGCGGCAGCAGCGGCAGCGGCAGCAGCAGCAGCAGCGGCAGCAGCAGCAGCAGCGGCAGCAGCAGCGGCAGCGGGGCCGGAGAGAAGATTGGCTCTAGGCGTCCTGACAGGCACGGCCATGGGGAGCCCTGAACCTCCCATGGGCCGTCGTGCAATGCCAAAGACTGTTTCCGAACTCTGTGCTCTCTCTCTCTCTCTTACACACACGTGGGGAGAGGGGCCAGCAGACAGAGAGAGGGAGGGAGAGAGAGGTGACTGCACCGTGTGTGTTGCAGCGGGGATGAAGGTTTTAATCAGAATGACTGTCCGAAGTCGGTATATGGTAAGGTATGGACGAGTCATTGCAGGACAATAGATGAGTTGGAGGGGAAGGGAACCCCCCGCCCCCTGACACATCGACAGGTCGGGGGGGGGGAGAGAGAGAGAGAGAGAGAGAGAGAGAGAGAGAGAGAGAGAGAGAGAGAGAGAGAGAGAGAGAGAGAGAGGAGAACAGTGCAATGGGAAACATCTCCAATTTCTGCGCACGCTGGACTAGACGCTGGCGCATGCGCACTGCGAAAGCGGCAGCCCTCCTTTCGGTTCGTCCACGCCTGTCGCATTTCTCGTTTCGATTTAAGTCTCCCTTTTGTGTGTGTGTGTGTGTGTATGTGTGTGTGTGTGTGTGGCATTGTCCCGCCCGTGGCGCCACGCCGCTGACCTTAGCCGCTGCAGCAGCCAGGGGGGCGTGGCGCCTTCTCCCAGTTGTCACCGGTTCGGAGTGAGTGGGTGGGTGGGGCACGCGACCCGCAACATTTTCCAACTTCTGTATATGACTGCCGCTCTGACGTTCGCTCCGTCTCACTCGCACAGCCACATGTCCCGGCCGCCCCTGGGCGCCCCGCCCCGTGCGTGCGAGGGAGACGGACGCACACGCACTCCGCTCGCGTGGCGCGCGGCGGCGCGGGGGCTCGCGGCGCGGGGCTTGGCGGCGCAGGGCCGGGTGGTGCGGGGTCCGCGCCGGGTCCCGTTAGCATGTATGTGCTGACCCGCCAGGACCCTCTAAGCTCGGCTCAACCTCAGAGCCCCGGTCCGAGCCGAGCCGGTCCGAGCCGAGCCGAGCCGGGCAGGGGAACTCTCACTTCCAGTGGCGGGACCCAGAGTCTGCCTGGAGGAAAGGGCTGGAACCAGTGGAACCATCAAAGCGAGCGCCAACCGCGAGCGACAAATTTGAATCCGCACATCAGGCACAGAGTACTCCTGATCAGCCCGAGACGGAAGTCGTAAACGAAAACGAAAAACGCCGTAGAGTATGAGAAATCCTGTGTTTTTGACCGAAAAGCGCGAGTGCTGTTTCTCATACTGTCCCCCCAGCGTCCTGTACCTTCGTTATACCACTTCTTACTTCCCGTGTTGGTCTCTCTGAAATAGACGCATACACTCAATTTCAGGCGACGCATGAATTATTATTGACGCTGAGTTGACGCGAATTGACGATGAATTGGCGCCAGGATCCCAAATTGGTCAGCCACAATGACCCACAGAAACTGAGGAGGGAGTGGTGGGTCTGGTTAGGTGCCCACAGCACGCCGCTCTCTGCTCTCCCCCCACCGACACAAGTTTCCCTCACTGCGCGTATCGATGTACTGTATACAACTCGGAGGTTGGTATCCCTTGGTATCCCGGCTGTGGCCCGGCTATGGGGTCAGGAGGACAGCGGACAGCCGTGCCATGAGCGGCGATCCATGCAAACCACCCTCACATGGCAGCCAACATGTATATTTCCTGAACGTGAATTTCCCCGCACGCTCTCCAAGCACATGAGGCAAACCAATAGTGACATGTTTTTCAAACTGAAAAAATAAAAGGCGGACAAAGTTGACTGCATAAATTTTTTCTAGATTTTTTAAGAACTACTTATTTCTCTGGTTTGTTTGTATATCTCAAGGCGTGGCTAAAGAGTAGGAGCAGGTGTGCCAGGAGAACTCATAGAGTAGAGGTACCTGCTGCATCCATTCGATTTGTTTTTTCCGCTCCGCGCCTCTGCTGCTCCTTTGTCGTTACTAAAAAGCCCGTGTATAGAACCATTTGCCGTGGCACGCGGGCGTCTCCGGCCGACGCCACGCCAAAGCCCAGAGAGCGACATATAAAAACAGAGCATTAGTACCAACGGGGGCTCATGCTGCCGAAGACGAAGCGTGCCGGGGGGGGGGGGGGGGGGGGGGGTCGTGAGCTGGGGCTCACGGTGATGTCCGGCTCTCCGCTGTGTAACCAGACGGACGCGGCAAGCAAGAGTGTTTCATTCTCTTCCGCCCGAATACCAAACTTAACCGTAATTCAAATCAATAAATCGTCTGCTTGCACGGGGTCGTCGTATGCCCCCCCCCCCCCCCCGCTGCGGCGGGTTCAAGTACCACCGTCGCGCTCAGTTTGTTGTAAAAGAATTCGGAATGCAGCCGAAATGTCACTCCCCCCGCGCGCGCGTGTCTGAAAAATAATATAATATGAAACACGAGAGTTTGCTCCTTCTCTCTCACTCTCGCTAGCGCCCGTCTCCCTCTCTCACGTCGTTTGTCATCGTCGCTCTGGCGGAAAATTGGATCCACCCGCAAGCCTCCGCCATGAGATGGACCGAGCTGAGGACGCTGGGGCCTGGGGCCTGGGGCCGCCGCTGGGGCCGCCGCGGCCCCCGCCGGGGCCCCATCCGCGGGGGTCCGGTGAGGTCCAGCGGGCTCCAGCGGGCTCCAGCGGGCTCCAGCGGGCTCCAGCGGGCTCCACTGGAACAAGAACGTGTTGGAAAATTTCCAGTCACTCCGTCACAACGTTCAGAACCCTTTTTCAGACTTCAGGCGATAGATCATATTGTTTTCCTAAAGCAGTTAAATAAAATCGAAGTCATGTCAATAGTCTTGTGATTATTTTCTTTCTGTTAGAAAAACTTTGGAAATTCCCAAAGAATTAACAATAATATACAAATCGCTCTAAAAAAAAAAGAATAATTAAAAATTGTTACGGTGTGCGGTGAGGCGAGGCCCCTAGTGGGGTCCTGCGTGGGGCGTGGCGCACCGAGGCGCAAGGACAATTAGGTTTGGTGGTCCCGGAGGCCACAAGGATTACTAACGCGCCATGTCACGTCATTTGTCTGCTGCCATCGGCTGCCATGGCTGCCATGGACATGCAAAGGCCAGCAGCCGCTGAGTCCCATGGGCTGCCATGGGCTGCCAGAGGCACGCCCGCACCGATTCCGTATACATATTTTGTCGAAGGAATTTTTTTTCGAAGCTCGTCACGGGATGAGCAAGGCGATTCATAGTACCAAGAGTTTTGGTATCCGGCGGACACACACAACACTTTCGTCCGGTTTTGCCGTGTAATTGCTAGGAATTTATGCACTTTATTTATTTTATCCTGATTATTGATTTTCTAATTTCTTTCAATCGATCCTTCGTCCTAAGTAAGCACAGTCTGTACCACTAACTCCATCAGGGAGCGTGGGCTTTCGAACAGAATTTATTATTTTTCAGTTTTTTTCTCTCTCTCATCCTCTTTGCTCCAACAACGGCCCGCAGGGCGGCTATGGGTGATCGAATACTACTACTACAGTACACGAACGGACCCAGCGAATGTTCATGTGAGGGGACCGTGTGTGTGTGTGTGTGTGTGTGTGTGTGTGTGTGTGTGTACATGATGGGAGGGAGAGGGGGCGCTGGGCTGGTATGTTGGTTGGAGAGAGCAGCAATTAGTTTGAATCTGGTCCACGCCACGCCATGCCATGCCCCTCCGAGGGCCGCACGGCTACCAGAGGAGTGGACGCACTCGCGCCCCTCGCGGCGCCCCTCACAAATGCACACACACACACACACACACACACACACACACACACACACACACACACACACACACGCTTGGCTTACGACGCGGGTTGTAAACGGTGCCCCATTGTGTGCATAGTGTACCTACAGTCTGGTACGAACAAAATTTTAGTGCATAGTCCGGACAAAAAAATAGTCCACCTTCCTGGTATTGAACTTCTTTTAAGTTTGTATTTCAACGCGGCCCCCCGCTGGAATCGAACCCACGCCCGGGTATCTGTGTCCGCGCGCGCTTCGTATGCCTCGTGCGCTCAAGTCTCCTCCACAGCCTTCCCTTATCACACGCGTGCGGGACGCAGCGCACGCGTGGCGAGCCCGCTCTGATAGTCACGCCAGTCGTCAGGATTTACTGTGTTCCCTTATCACACGCGTGCGGGACGCAGCGCACGCGTGGCGAGCCCGCTCTGATAGTCACGCCAGTCGTCAGGATTTTCTCTCTCTCTCTCTCTCTCTCTCTCTCTCTCTCTCTCTCTCTCTCTCTCTCTCTCTCTCTCTGTGCTTTAAGCCCGTGTTTAATTTTATGTGCGACATAAACTGTTCGCTTTGGCCATAGCGGTTTCGCGCAGTCGCATGGCAGCCCCCACATCGGTGGGTCCTACTCCTCTCCCCGGCTCACCTCGGGGATCCTTAGGGGATCCTCCCCCTGCAATAACTCCCGATACAGAAGCGTTTGGCAGCAGCAGCAGCAGCAGCAGCAGCAGCCAACAACAACATAACGAGGTCTGGGCATAACAACAACAATAACGACACGACATAAACCGAGAGGTGGAGGAGGAGGAGGCGAAGAAACAAAACCGTCGAGAAAAAGTAATAACAAGAAGAACACAACACAATCTCCGTGTGTGTCGGGGTGGGGAGGAGGAGAAAGGTGGAGGTGGGGGAGAGGGGAGGGGGCAGCACGCCGCCGCCTGGGTGCCATGGGCTGCCATGGGCACGCCATGGGTGCTACCGGGGCCGGCCGGGCCTTGTTAACCTTGAGGATGCACCTACACCTACGGCGGGCCCCACAGGGCCCCACAGGTCCCCTTAGGGGGCTCCCGCTGGGCTCGGCACACCTTTATAAGGTCGTGATGGCCGGGGTTCGACTCCCCGCTGCTGCGCCGCTTTTTTTACATTTTTGTTGTTGTTGTTGTATTTGTCCGCTATTTGCTAAGAGCAGAGGACCAGTGTTCTCAATCGGGCGGGCAAGCTCGGGCAAGAGCATCTTCTGTCTCTGTCACACTCATGCTGCCTCATGAGAGTCACACAAAGGCCCTGGCCCGCCCGATTGAGAACACTGCTTCTGGCTTGGACCCTTGCAGGATGGCTGCGGGCTGGGCCTGAAATCTTGGCAGGCCGCGAGCTATAATAGAGGCTTCCAATGAGACTTGGAAACGGAAGTAGAAGAACGAAAACACTTCCAGACCGGAAACTCTCGAGGGCAGGTATGAGAAACCTGAATGGCGTTTTGAGTGAATTTGGAGGTTATCTGCCATATTTGGCGCATCTTTGTGCATCGAAACTTCTCATACTTGCTCTCCAGAGCTTCTGCGGGCTGGGAGTGTTTTTGTTCTTCAGCTTCCGCTTCTGAGTCTCGTTGGAAACCTCTACACCGCGCTGCTGACCTCACCGCACAGCACGCGCGGACAAACCTGCAGCCAGCCGACAATTGACCAATCAGCGAGAGGGGTGTATAAGGGTAGTTTGAGTGACGGCTGTAGGTATTTGTATTTGCATAGGTATATATATTTGTTACCTGTAGTATTGTGTTTTACTGCGTTCGTTTGATTGCGGGCTGTATCTCAGCCCGTCATCTGATGGACGACGTCTTGATCCCGCTTATACCACCATCACCAGGACGGGCATGGCTTTGGGGGAGGGGGGGGGGGTTAAAGGGTTTAGTATGCGTCTCGTAAGGAGGGGAGGGGCGAGGGCAATGCGTGCGGGGGCGTGGTGGGGGGGGGGGGGGGGGAGGGGTCGCTGTTATTTGTTCTTTGTTTTAGTCGCGCCTGACATGTCGGATTACCGGGCCCATACGGCACGTCCGCCCCCTCTCCACCCTTTAACCCCCCCCCCCCCCCTCCCTCCCCTTCTTACCGACGTGACATGGAAAGGGGGGGGGGGGGGGGGGCTGCTGGTTGGTCATGCTTTGCTCTCTCGAGTTGTTGTCGCGTCGCCAAGAAGATGCGGCGCACACTGCCTTTTGGTTTCGAGTCGTGCGGTGCGGACACTGCGTCTGAGAGAGAGAGAGAGAGAGAGAGAGAGAGAGAGAGAGAGAGAGAGAGAGAGAGAGAGAGAGAGAGAGAGAGAGAGAGAGAGAGAGAGAGAGAGAGAGAGAGAGAGAGAGAGAGAGAGAGAGAGAGAGAGAGAGAGAGAGAGAGAGAGAGAGAGAGGTGGACTGCTGGGCGCCAAGTCACGCCGGCCCTCTAGCACTCTTTGCTCACACAAACACAAGGCGCTTGTCCAGGCCGCCTCATTGGCTCCGGCTGGCTCCGGCCTGCACGGACTGTACAAGCAGAAGCCTAAGTCAGGGTCGGGTTTCTCATCCAGAGGTTTTCTTGGTTTTCTCATGTAACTTCCGCTGGATTGCCCAATTTTGAAAATGTACTTCTCAGTTCTGGAATGCAGCGGGGCTATTGGTTTTCCAAGAGAGAGCCTATCAAACCGCGCTCATAACGCCCGAAAGTCTGCTCCGGAATAGTCCAAAACGAAAGTAGTATATGAAGTCGTAACAAAAGAAGGAGAACGCAAGGGAAGTACCGTATGAGACACATCGCTCGCTATCCGGTGAAAAGGGCGTGATTTCTCATACTTTCTCCCTCCAGCATTCATCGCTTCTTCGTGACGACTATCATACTTCCGTTTCGGCGGCGTCTCCAGATTACTCTAGATGTTTCCAATGAGACACGAGAACGGAAGTTAAAGAACATAACCACTTTATTCATACCGGAAACTTTCGAGGGCAGGTATGAGAAACTAGAATGGAGTTTTTGAGTGAATTTAGAGGTTACTTTCCATATTAGGCGTGGCTGTTGTGCATCAATATTCCTCTTATCGGCTCTCGAGAGCTTCCGCTCTGGTGGTATTCTTGTTCTTCAACTTCCGCTCTCGTGCCTCGTGAAGAGGTTTCCAGCGAGACCTTAGAAGCGGAAGGTAAAGAACAAAAACACTTCCGGCCCGGAAACTCTAGAGGGCAGGCATGAGAAATATCGATACACGGAGGACCGCGCCAAATATGAGAACGGCAAACCTCCAAATTCACTCAAAATGCCGCCACCCAAGTTTCTGATACTTGCCCTCGAGAGTTTCCGTCCTGGAAGTGTTTTTGTTCTTCAGCTTCCGTTCCCGAGTCTCATTGGAAACCTCTATTGCGCTCTCTCTATGCGTGGCCGGCGTAGCCGCAGCAGACCACCTTGTTGACAAGGCAGCAGAGGTGTTTGGCAGTGTAGGTCTGCTTGGCGGGCCCCGTGGGCCTCGTGGGCCCCGTGCGGTATGACCTCCGCGGGCAGCAAGTAGTGGGTGCGTTACGCCTTGCTCTCAATTATAAGTAGCGTGGCGTGGCGTGGCGGGGCGTAGCGTGGCGTGGCGTGGCGTGTCGTGTCGTGGCGTGGCGTGGTGTGGCGTGGCGTTCACGGAAGGGCGTGCCGCTCGGTTTCCCTGGCTGCTTGACCCGTGTTGTTTACAGGGGTCAGTTTGCTCGTTATTTGTCCGTTCGTCGTTGCTCTGCTGCTGGCGCGCATAACTCGACCTACAGTCGTACTTAGTACTGACACTCATACCTCCTCCCGCCCCGGTCCTATAGTTTAGGCTGCTAGGGCATCAGTCGAAAAAAAAAAATAGAAAAATTTCAGAGAAGTGCAGGAAAAAAAAAATCTGAGTATTTAAGCAAAAACTTGAAGAAAAAAAATGAACTACAAATGAAAATCAAAGAAACAAAAATAAGAAAAAAAATACCAAATTTTGATTTGGATAGTAGACAGGCACCGTCCTGGGAGCGCTACTTTAGCGCGTAAGGTTAGGTTAGGTCAACGAAAATATGCGCTTTAGAAGCGCTAAAAAGGAGCTGGCTGTCGACTGAGGGAGTGAGCAGGGACCTCGTTTCGATAGCTATCGCCCAGCGCAGTCGATATTGCCGTGACGTCATCGCGTAGCACCCTCTATTGAAGGCTATCTTGTATTCATTTCTTCTGTTTTTCTTCTTCTCGGTTCCATTTTACGACACACTGTAACGCGGGGCCCTGGCTGGCCGCCGTGCAAGTGTTCCGCCCCGCGAGTGGTACCTCTAGTGTATTGATGGGCATGGCCGTGCATAGCTAGCGGGGGCCCCTCGGGGGGGCTGCCCGTCAGTCAACCGAGTGTGTGTGTGTGTGTGTGTGTGTGTGTGTGTGTGAGTGAGTGAAAGAGAAAAGGGAGGGGGGGGGGGGGTATGCCGTGCCCGCCTTCTCTCCCCCCACCTCTCTGCTCTGATTACTGTTATCCCACGAGCGGTGAGTTTTGTACGGAATGCTGATGGTCCATCAGGCAGGCAGAGAGAGAGAGAGAGAGAGAGAGAGAGAGAGAGAGAGAGAGAGAGAGAGAGAGAGAGAGAGGCGAGAGTAAGAGAGAAAGAGAGAAAGGGGGGGGGGCATGACTTCCTTAAGGACGCATTTTTGCCCCTGGGGTGCGTTAGGCCACCCGGATCGCTCTTCGGGGTAATTAAATTCGGTAATTGTCGCCGCGTGCTCTACAAAACTTATTACTGAATCTACATTACCAGGCACGTAACGGGGGATCTCCATAATAACACAAAATGAACTCAATTTTCAATTTTATTTTCGACTGAAAATATTTATTTTAAAGTCTATGGGCTGAGTGCTACACATACACACACACACACACACATCTTTCGGGGTATCGGTCTTGTCACGACCAGAGCGCAATGGCACTCACACGCCGCCGCAGCCTCAAACGCCCCGGGAAAACTGAACCCGCGCTCTAGAAGGGACGTGCTCTAGAAAAGGCCCTCGCGTCATTTCTAGCCCCGGTTTTTCGGGCAGCCACTTTGACTGGCGTTACAAGCGTTAGGTTAGGTTAGGTTTGCTAAAGTTGAGATGAAACGGTCAGGTTAGGTTGCTAAGGCTCAAGTTTAAGGCGAAAGTATTTTATTGTCACTGCTAGTTTTTGTGACGAGAGCGCACAACGGAGTGAAGGGGGGCGCCCGGCGGGTAGGCAACCCGTCTGCTCGCGTGCGCAGCGGGTCTGCCTACCCACCACGGGGCTGCCAAGGCTCTCCCGGGGGTCGTGTATCACCGCTACGGGCACCGGTCTCGAACGCCTCAGGGCTCGCTGAGGTCCGCGGGCCCCCGGCCGACGGCAGCGGCGGCGGCAGCGGCAGCGGCAGCTCGGGCAGCCAGCAGTTAGTGTTTGTTCGGCTTGTCCTGTCCGTCTAGTGGGACCGGATTCCTTGGTCTCTCGCTCGCATTTCCTTACGCAAGGGCCTCTAGGCCTGGCCGAGCCGGGCCGAGCCGGGCCGAGCCGGGCCGAGCCGAGCCGGACCATTGTAACGCGGCCGGAGACGGCGGCCGGCCGCTGAATGGTAGTCATTTGTTAGCGGCGCCCGCCTCGCCCGCTTCGCTCGCTGCTGCATGGCACTCACACTACGCGCCACCAGCCGGGTGTCAAGGTCCCCTGGGATTTAAATGCTACGCTGCAACCGCCGCTGCAAACCAAATTTGCCCCTCTTTAAACCTTCCGAGGCGCCGAAAACAGTCCCCCACCCGAAATAGGATATCTGCGATGATCCGTACCTCCTCGTCTATACTCCTCCGTGTATTTGTCTAGTCTTGGTCAAAACCTGAATCTGCCGCGTGTGTTGAAATAGGATTAGATCTCGCATCGAATCCTCTTTTTCACTTTTTAAAAAAAATAAGGGGGGGGGGGGGGGGGAATCAAACCGTGCAAAGGAAAGGTCCGAAGTGGAAACTCTCTCGGTAGTTGTCAAAACGTTTTGGAACCGGAATCGTGAAGATGAGCGAAATGATGCTGGGAAAGGAGGAGAGGTGGTGGGGTGGGGAGAGTGTGTCGAGACAGAGACATTTTTTTTTGTCGCCTAGCCTGGCGCTGCGGGCACGCCGCGCGGGCGAAAACGCTATCGACTACTATATATTTCTCATACCCTGAGATGTGCGCCCGCAGACATGCAGTCACACAGGTCCTGTCGGGCCCTAGAGGCGGCACGGCGGCCAGCTCTTACGGCTTCGGCTGCTTCGCGGCTCTGCGCGGTGTCGGGATGATGGACGGGACCCGGCGGAACCCGCGACCCCGCGGCCTAAGGATGAGTGTCGCGGCCCACAAACAGGTTGGCGGCGCCTCCCCCTCCCTCCCCCTCACTCCCCCTCCCCCCCCCCACCCCCCAAGCCCTCGCGGACCTCTCCTGAGAGGCCATGTTCAAACCTCCCGTGGTGTTCGCACCTGTCGACGGTCCTCGACGGTCCTCGACGGCCTCTCTCTCTCTCTCTCTCTCTCTCTCTCTCTCTCTCTCTCTCTCTCTCTCTCTCTCTCTCTCTCTCTCTCTCTCTCTCTCTCTCTCTCTCTCTCTCTCTCTCTCTCTCTCTCTCTCTCTCTCTCTCTCTCTCTCTCTCTCTATTTCTCATCGATCGATCGATCGATTTCGGGGTCGATGGATATCATTTTTTTAGCCCTCTGAAATCGATGCGTGAATTATCGATATGGACGTGGATTGGACGTACGGAATCGGTTAACAATTTCTCACCGGTCTCGTTAGGAATCCCCCCCTCCCCCCCCCCCGCCCGCAGAGGGGGATACAAACCCGCGGCTGATACTCGAACCCGCGGCCGGTACAGGAACTCGCGGTTAGTACTTGAACGCACGGAGGGCACTAGAACCCGCTCGCCAATCTCGAACCCGCTGGCATATTCTCGAGCCCGAGTCGGTACTCGAACCCGCGGCGGGGCGCGTGCTGCCGCGCGCTGCCGCCCTGTCGCGTGCTGCGGTGGTGTCATCCTTTGTTGGCGCTGATTGCACCGGAAGCTGGCAGATCGCTCTATTCACGCGGCCCGGCCTACGACGACGGCAGCTTTCGTCCGTCCCATTCAAAAGCTCCCGGCTCGTCAAAATGAATGGATCCGTGTCGCGTCCGGTGCCGACGCGCGACGCCGCGCCGGTAGTATTCGAACCCGGGAAGCGCTCGTCAGCGGACGACTTCCGGGTGCGGCCGGGGGCCGGGGGCCGGGGGCCGGGTGTGGTGCAGACAACGCGCGCCACTTCTGTTCGCGGAAAGCGGGGGTGCGGCAGCGGCACGCGCGGCTGTCCGTATAAATAGTGTCGCATTGACGCCGCGGCTCCAATAACGGAGGTGCAGTTTCTTTTGTCGGAAGGAAATAGGGTATCATAAGCCCACTCCCGCACACTGCAAAAAATTATAAAAAATGAACGCGATTTTTATTATTATTATTTTTTTTTTTTTGGGGGGGGGGACCAACTCCTTACAAGTGGGTGGCGTACATAGTTGGGTGCTCTGAAAATTTTGTGGAAAAATTGGATGAGTTTGTTGTATACGGCATTGAAGTGTGAGCGTGACCCGGGCGCAGTGTCATTTTCTTATAGGACATGTCATGTCCTCGCCTTCCATTTAAATAAGCGAGTTGTTGCCGTCTGTTTTTCTCATTTTAATATTAAAATGATATTCTGGCTGTGGATATGATACCTACGGAGTTACACGGGCTTTGCGGCATGCATATCTGTGGTGTTGGGGTAGGTTGGGCTCACCGGTGTATGTGTGTGTGTGTGTGTGTGTGTGTGTGTGTGTGTGTGTGTGTGTGTGTGTGAGTGTGCGAGCGAAGGCGCGAGGAACCGCAAGAATTCTCGTTGCGTCTGCACGATTCCGCCTTGTGCGGTTTGGTTTTTCGTACGCACTGCCGAGTGCTGCTGCTGCTGCTGCTGCTGCTGCTGCTGCTGCTGCTGCTGCTGCTGCTGCTGCTGCTGCTGCTGCTGCTGCTGCTGCTGCTGGCTGCATCTCCACTATATACCGCGTTGATGTCATCCGAGACGCCGCGGGGCACGAGCCTCTGCCGCGGCATCACTGGTTGAGCAGAGCTCAGAGGAGGCAAAAAAGAAAAGGGGGAAAAAAAAACAAGAAAATAATAGAAAATCCGCTCTGACCGGCCCGACAACGAGTCAAGGCGAAGATGGGGGCTGGGCTGGTCTCCTCCCGGTGCGATCTAGTGATTCAGTGATTCCGCACTCCCCGGGCGTACGGGAACGGGTACGGATAGTCGCGGAGGCTCTGCCAGGTTCTTCCTGGAGGCTCATGCGGCTCCTGGCCTCGGTACTACCGCACCGTTATGCAACTAGTAAAGTGACGCGCTAATCAGACTCTTGTGCCTCTTGTGCTTGTGCAGGAATGACGCCGGACGGCCCCGGCTAGGGCTGCGTGCAGTGACGGGGCGCCATGCCTCCCTCCAGAGACTCGGTGGCCTTCACGTCCACCAAGGGCCTGCTGAACGGGCCGGGCCAGAACAACTGCTTCCTCAACAGCGCCGTCCAGGTGAGTGAGACAAGTGAGACGAGCAGAGCGCCGACAGGGCCGCCGGCCGCCGCGCGCCCGCGCCCGATGGGTTGCCTACCCCGCCGGCGCTCCAGACACACTCCAGGGCCGCCGCAGCTGGACTCCAGCCGGCTCCACCTCTACGTTTACTGGTCTAGGACGAGGTAGGATCGTGGGGGAAAATAATACACAAATTTTGAGCGAGCACCAAAATTTCAAATTCAAACTATAATTCAAACGGAGAACCAAAAGTTCGCAAAATAAAATTCAAAGCAAAGTTTGACAAAATAACAAGAAAAATCTCGATGAAAAAGACCGTAGTAAACTCAATAACTCTAAATTATTTTCCCCTGGGACCTACATTTTTCCCCCCCACTTTTATTTTTTCCGTCGTGTACTATCAGAGGGGGTTGACATGGCGGGTGACACCCTGCTCTTCGGGGAAATGAGTCGCCTTATCCTTATCATAGGTGCGCTTGCACTGGCACACCTTGCACTGCCACGCCTCATCCAGCCACCCAGCAGAGGTCTTCTTGTCAGAGAAGCAGCTGTCGTGTCGTCTGCTATGCATGACTTCTTATCAGCACCTCCCCCCCCCCCCCCCACAAAAAAAAAAAAAAAAAAACTCATGCGATGGAAATAACATACCACCGACGGCTGCGAGTAAAGAAAGTCGCAACAAAGTCGCTGCGACGTGGCGGCGTGTGACGCGTGGGCGCCGTGGGCCTGTCTCGTGTTTTCGTGAGGAGGTGCAATCCTCCTCCACGATGTCTGTCTCTGCGGCGGCGGCGGCGGTAGTGTGGTGGTGGCGGCGGTGGTGGTGGTGGCAGTGGTGGTGGTGGTGGTAGTGGTGGTGGTGTCCTCGACGCCCTCTGCTATAACTCTGACGTTCCCGGGCGCGCCGTGTCCGCGCGTGTAAAGTCTGAAAGACTATGTCGGCGGTGAATCAGGGATCAGGGGCGCCAACGCAAATAAGCCATACACTGTTGGCCATTAATGCCCGATGGCTTTTCACGTACGAAACACAGAGAATTCAAAATTTTCGGCAGCGCGATGGTTTGCGGCATTGTTGGCAGGTCTGCATGAGCACGGATCCGGGAACACCCGAAGGACCAATAGGAGCTGCCTGATCGACATTTTGGCACCTCGGCGGCGGTAGCGGCGCCTGATTGGCCAGCTCAGGCTAACCACCGCACGCCGTTATTAGATACCCTATAACCCTCGTCTGGGATTGTAATTTGAAAAGATTAGCTCGGCAGTGGTTGGGGGGCTGGGCTGGGCTGCGCCAGGCTCCTGCACCCAATACGCGCTGCAGCCTGAGCTGAGGTCTGCGAGTGGGCGGCTGCTGCTTTCCAGACAGTCTGCTGGCTCGCTGGACTGTCTGCATCTGGACTCTGTCCAGGCTTCCTCCAGACTGGTCACCGAGGTTCATCAGTAGCCTTTTATGACTAACATGCGAAACGAATGTCTGGCCTCGTTTTCTTGTGTGTGTGCTTTTTTTTTTTCACGGTGTCGCGTGCGGATGAAGCCTGCTGGTTAGCTGGTGGGCGGATTCTGAATCGAGGCCCCGAATTCGTGACCTGATGGCCCTCATTATCAGTGCTACGGCCTGCCTGGTGCCTTTCATCACCATCGCCGGCCTATCCCGTGCCGTCGTCACCTGGGTGCGAGTCGACCCAGCAGCCCCACCGGCCCCCTTGTCACACCCACTCGGAGCAGAGCCCTTTCCATCAACACTCGCGCCCACACGGCGACACCGCGGCCCCCGTCGGTGGAGGCCGCCGTCGATGACGGGCCCCGTTGGCGGGAGCACCCGTCGGTGGAGGCCAACGTCGATGGAGGCCGCCGTCGATGGGGTCCGCCGTCGATGTAGACCGCCGTCGATGGAGGCCGCTGTCGGCGAAGGCCGTCGCCGGTGGAGGCCGCCGTCGGTGGAGGCCGCCATCAGAGGAAGGCCCCGTCGGTGAAGGCCTATGTCAGGGGCTTCCTCCAATCCGGCGCCTCCGGCTGCCCCCGGCTGCCCTGGCTTGCCCCCGGCTGCCCCCGGCTGCCCCCGGCTGCCCCCGGCTGCCCCCGGCTGCCCCCGGCTGCCCCCGGCTGCCCCCGGCTTCCCCCGGCTGCCCCCGGCCGCCGCCGGCTCGCAGGTGGGTGGGGCGGCTGGAGTTATCACACCTCGTTCATCAACGAACGCAGCCCACGCATGAAGTGAGAAGAGAAGCTGGTCCCCGGCCCCGGGGGTGTCCAGGGCCGCGCTGCAGCAGCTGCAGCAGCAGCAGCAGCACGAGAAGTGGGAGTGGACGGCGCGGGCGCCCGGAGAGGGGGAAATTGAGATGATTTCATTTGCACGGATCATCTTCCTTGATTTGCGTAGTAAACGGTGGCCCTGTCACGGTCGGGCTGGCCGTCGGCGCGGTGCCTCGGCCCCTCGGCTCCGGGTCCCGGCGCGCGCTGCACCGCCACGCCTCGCCACCACCGCTGGGTAGTCCATCGGCCCCCCGAAGGAGCTCCCTTGTCCCGGCAGCCATCACATTCGCGGAGTCCGCCTCTTCTACTGCTGCTCGGCTGCTGCTGCTGCTACTTCATCACCGTCGTCATCATCATTATGTCGTTTCGCTATCGAGTCTAGTATATATTACACATGCTATGCCGGCCTGATTAAGCCCTATAACATTTTATGGCATTATTTCGGCCCGGACGAACAACGATTCCGCCGCTTGAGATCGGAAATGAAAGCTGTGCTCGGCAGCCGACGGCCGGCCGTGTGCTGCGGTCGCAGCGGGCGGGCGGACCACGGGCGGACGACCCCAGCAGCTCCCCCCCCCCTCCCCCCTCCCCATGCGTCTCGTCCCGTGCCGTCCCACATATTGGTACTGACTCGACTCGGTTGGCGAGATGGTTGGCCCAGTGACTGGTTTGGGTACGCCGCGCTGGCCGCTGCAGCCGCTGGTACCCGGCCCGTGTACCCGGCTGGTACCCGTTTGGTGGGGTCGGCTCCGGCAGTGAGGGCCCGGCCCCGCCCGACCCCGCTCGGCCCAGCCCAGCCTGCAGCGCGTGCGAACACGCGTACAGTCCGGCCGGGATGCACCGCGGGTACAGTCCGAGCCAAGAGGCCCCCGCGGCGCCCCGCCATAATGGGATCGCGTACACGGCTGGCTGCAGCCCGCGGCTCTTGAACCCGGCCAAGCAGAAGCGGCGCAGGCGAGCGTGTTCGTGAGGTTTGGGTTCCCACGCTACTTGAGGCAGAGGCAGGCACACCCGGGCGGCGGCGCCGGTGCGGCCACCCCATGGTCAGCTCACAGAGGACGGAGGGGCACTAGGGACAACCACTTTACACCGATTTAATTTAGATTTTTTTCAACGACCAAAAAAAAAAAAAAAAGGATCTCTGTGGAAATAGTATCAGCCTAGATTTACTTTATATTTATTTTCGATTTTTTTAAATTTTGTTTTTCCTACTTTACACCGAGTGTCTCCCACGGTGTCCGGTGGCCTTCGGGGTGACGGGGTGTCCCTCGGGACGCCCAGGCGAACAGGAGCCGCTCGCCGCCGAACGCGCACAGGCTGAGGGTCAGGCCGATGCCCAGCGTCGTGAAGGCGCCCGCCGCGCGGTACAGCTCGAACGGCGTGGGCCCCACCAGCCGCCGCCCCACGCCGGCCAGCTGCGGCAGGAGAGGTGCAGCTGCAGTATGAGGGATTGCGCGGCCGGCCGGAGTATGAGAAACCCACCAGCACCGAGTACGTCTCCACATCTGTACTCCACTTGGCGAACAGCCCCGCCTCCCCGATGCGGACGACGACCTCGTTGAAGGCGTCCATCACCGGGGAGTCCTTCTCCAGCATGGAGGCGATGTGGAACGTGCTGAGGGCCGCGGGCAGCGGCTGGTACAGCCACCTGTCGCCGTCCTCGTTCATGAAGTGCTTGACGGCCACGTGCCTGCGGAGGACGGCGGCGCGTTAGTACCGGGACGCGGTGGAGGCCGCGGGGCCCGCGGTGGCCGCGGACTCTACCCACCTCATGGTGCGGTCGGAGATGACGAGCCCGGCGCTGTCGGCGTGCTCCCGCATGATCCGGGCGCACCTGCCGAGGTCCTCGTCGCACAGCCGGACCCGAGGCACCAGGTCTTGCAGCGTGGGATCCGCGGCCAGCACGGGCAGCACGACGTTCGAGAGGAAGACCAGCGGCTGCCGAACAGGGAAGGAAGGGCGACGCATTCCAGCGGGGCGCCTGCGAGTGCCAGGGTAGGCCAGCCCGCAGGACACGCGCGCAGCCGCCAGTCGTGGCTGCCTACCCAGCAGGCGCCGTGTGCTCAGTACTACACCTTGACCATGAGAGAAGGGCGGCCCTGGAGTCGAAAGAGAGGGGGTCGCTTTAATTACATCTCCTGCCCAGGTTTTAGCGAATTTCAGCCCGCAGCGCTGCATTTCGTACTCAGAAACGTCCCCTCTGTGCGACCATGAGCCATGGCAAAAGGGACAACGGCGGGGAAAACAATCGCGCAGCGAGATGACGGTGGTGTCATGGCGGCGACGCGCGCAGCCCCGCCGTTTAAAAACTATGTCGGAGCCTCCGGAAAGCGTTCGGCAGCCCGTTTAAGTCGATCTCAGCGATTTCGTGAAACATTTTTGAACAAAGTTGGCTCGGTCGCACAGAGGGGACGTTTGTGAGTACGAAATGCAGTGCTGCGGGCTTTAATTCGCAAAAACCTGGGCAGGAGATGTAATTAACCGGCCCGGGCAGGCCCAGCGACCCCCGTTCTCTTTCGACTCCAGGGCGGCCCTTCTCTCATGCCTTGACGTCGTGGATGTCCCGGGGGCCGGGCCGTGTGAGGGAGCCCATGCTGGCCGAGGCCAGCCAGGCGCGGTAGCCGGAGTTGAAGTGCATGCCGAAGAGGCTCCACAGCAGGAGGAGGCGCAGGGTGCGGCCCGATGCCCAGGGCGGCGGCACGGGGCCGCCCTCCAGCAGCATGCCCACCACGGGCACGGCGTTGCTCTGCAGTCCTCGTCTGTTGATCCCCGCCAAGAAGGCCACTGCCGAGAACGGAAGCTCGTCACTATCAGGCGTGGAGCCGGCGGCCGCACCTCAGCAGCCCGCATCCTCGTACCCAGGACGGCCATGGTGGCGAGCAGGCCGAGCCAGAGCCCCGACGACAGGACGAGGAACGGGTACGTCCACCGGGGCACGGCCAAGTACTTGGTGCGGAACACCAGGATCGCGTCGGCCATGTAGCAGTGGCTGAAGCTGAACCTCTCCCACCGCTCCAGTGTCGGGTACAGCCCGGACAGCACCAGGTCGGCGACGCCCATGGCCAGCAGCTCTATCGAGCCCAGGCCCTCTGGCGGGGGCCCCGGGACGTCCAGGTCACCGTCGCCGCGCTCAGTCGACGGCCGGCACTGCTGCGTCTGCGGGGGCGCTGTCCTGTTCGTCACCGCGGTCACCTGCATGACGGGCAGGACGGTGAGGCGGGCGTTCCTGGCGGCGGCGAACGCGTGCAACATGTTGATCTCGATGCCAATCGGCCGTGTCCCGCTGTAGTCGTGGGCGAGCAGCACGAAGGGCGGCCCCCACAGCGGCGCCACCACCACCTCGCAGCCCCGCAGGTCCGTGGTCGCGGTCGACGCGGTGGTCGCGGCCAGGGTGAACAGGCGGACGACGGCCTCGGGGGGCTGCGCCTTCCAGCGCGCCGTCAGCGCCATGGGGGTCCAGAACCTGGAGCAGCGGTGGCCTCGCCTGAAGGCGATGTGCGAGGAGTAGACCAAGACGTCCGCCTGGCGGCAGTAACGGCAACGGCACAGGGTAGTGCGCTCTCTCTCTCTCTCTCTCTCTCTCTCTCTCTCTCTCTCTCTCTCTCTCTCTCTCTCTCTCTCTCTCTCTCTCTCTCTCTCTCTCTCTCTCTCTCTCTCTCTCTCTCTCTCTCTCTCTCTCTCTCTCTCTCTCTCTCTCTCTCTCTCTCTCTCTCTCTCTCTCTCTCTCTCTCTCTCCTGTGGCCGCCGGCGGTCACCTGTTGGCCGGCGGATCGCAGGGTCTGCACCGCCACGGACGTCCGCCAGAACCTGTACTGCTGCAGCCTCTGCATGACGGCGGCCGCGTCCTCGCGCCCTCGGTCCTCGGACACCCTGACGGCGGCCACGACGTGGACGGCCAGGACGAGGGTCTGGCGGCTGACGTGCTTGAGCGCGGCGGCCAGGAGGCACGCCTCCCCCGACGGCCCTCTGGCGACGCCGGCCGAGGCCCCGACCCTCCCGGCCCCCAGGAGGAGGACGACGGCGTCCACGGCGTGCCTCTCCACCTGTTGACAAGCGGTCAAGAGTCCACGGCGACAAAGGTGAAAAAGGGGGGAGCGGGGGAAGGGGGGGTCTGATTAGAAACGCGAGCGACAGACTTCCATACCTCGAGCACCGCCTGGTGGTCGCCGACGGCGAACGTCTGTAGGGAGGAGGTCTGTCCGCGGTGCAGGTGGGCGATGGCCTCCGGACAGAGCACGTCGGAGGCTGCGAGGGCTGCGAGCAGCACCCGGCGCCCCGCCTTGCCGCCGCTGTCCGCCGCCGCCGTCCGGAGCGCGGCGGCGACGAAGCGCGCGTCCACGCAGACCGCCGCCGCCGGGGACGACGGCCGCGGGCCCAGGACGGCGGCGGCGGGCGGCAGCAGCCTCACTAGGATGACGACGCACACGGCCGGCAGCAGGAGCATGCCGGCCAGCACCCACTCGGACCCTCCGACCCGCACAGTGTGAGCCGGCGCCGGCTGTGACCCGCCGAGCTGTGACCCGCTCGATATCAGGAGTGGTCGGGGGTGTTGGTCGGCCGTCATTAACTCGGAGAGGCAACGGGGCTGGAAAATGTGTTTGATTGCATTATTTAATTTTTAAAGGTCGCTATCAGTCTCGGTCCATTCCGATTAGCGCAGAAATTTCCCGCACCAAAAGAGTCCAATTGGCCACCCTACTGTGGATGCGGCTGGATGCCCCCCCCCCCCAACCCCCTCCGTCTTGCAGGCGGGACACCTGCGGGACGTACAGAAGCTATGAATCTCACCTGTCTTATTACCTCACGGAGTGATTGGCGTTAGCAAGTAAAGTTTTTGTTTTTGTTCTTGGTTAGAGTGGAGTGCCTGCCGTGGCCGTGCCGGCAGTGTACGTGTCGTCTAGGCCGGATTTATCGTGGGTAAGGGTCCGTCCACCCTTCCCAGGGCAGCCCATGGCTCAGCGCGAAGCCTCGGACCCGCCATGAGCTCCGCCATCGGGCTAGGCTCCGCCGTCACCTTTCCCTCGGGCGGGCAGGCAAAAGTAAAGCAGATTATGTCAGGTGTGCGCAGGTGTGTGGGGAGGGTGCGGTGCGGGTGCGGGGCTTTTGGAGAAACTCTTTCTTCTCTCTCCCTGCTCCGCGCGCCGGTGCATACATACATATATCTGCTGTCACAGCCAGCATTGGTGCGTACGCCGGACGTTGGGTCGAGGGGCGAATCACTAGCGTAATCATGTGTACAAAAATCTAGAAATTTTTAAAAAGAAATTGATAAAAGTTGCTAATTTGAATTTGGACTTGGACTTCATGCCGAAAAATAGCACCTACACAGGCTGAAATGGCCAGAAAAGCAATAAAATTCTAAAATTAACGGAAACTACGGGGTGTAATCCGACGAAATCCTGAAATCTGTGTACACATTTGTAATGAGTGGTTGTCCCCTCGGGTCGGGTCACGTCATCGAAAAGCGCAGCGCGGGCGAAAATGCAGAGTTGTTTGTTTCGCACGCGTTCGCACGCGTTCCCCCGCACAGAACAGAGACTTCCAGAGACAGCCGCGCGGCCGCGCGGAGTTGAACTGCTATGGGCTGAATCGTATACGACGACGCGAGTGTTTTTTTTTTTTATTACGGGCAGGGTAGCAGCGTGCGCAGTGAAGTATCACAATGCTGATGCGTGTAACGACGTGGAGGAGGAGCAGGGAGCTCCGGGGATCTCCGGGGACCTCAGAGGTGATCCCCTCCCCTCCTAGGTGTGGTGTGCAGGTAGTGGAGGAGGAGCCGGAGGGGCAGGCCTAGTTTCCCACACGGCGCGGGGCTGAATCAGGTGCTCCCGGCGATGACCGCTCCACCCCCTGGAGCAGCCGCGCGCGCGAAATGATGAGAAGATAGAAAAGTCAACTCGTATTTGCATTTTCATCCAATTACCTTCACTTTGCTCGCGCTCGCCACACACACACACACACACACACACACACTTTTCTTCTCGCTAGCCGCCCTTATGCGAAAGCGGAGCGAGTCGTTAGTCGCTTGTGTTAAAGAGAAGCAAACTGCTACGTGCAGTGACTGTCTAACCACACACCCACACCCACGCGCGCGCGCGCGCGCACACACACACACACACACACACACACAGCACGCAGAGCACACATACATCTAATTTTGTGCCTCCGTACTGACGCCTTCATCGACCCAGGGCCATTATTGGGACACGAAACCACCGTGTTGATTTCGGTGTCCGAACGCAACAACTTTTGCCCTGCGGCTAAAGAGCACACAAAGGATGAGGAAGCAAAGGGGGGCTCGTAAAGACGGATTTCATTTGGGGTTGGAATGGAAGGAAAACATGGTTTGGACGTACTACTGAATGGTGTGCGCACTGTTTGGATAGGGATTGGTTGCTGCAGCCGTCGTGTGTTTCTTCCTTATTTCTGCTCAGAGTAGAAATCTGGACCGTTCCTTTTCCTCTAGTGAAGGTATGGTGCGGTAAGCTAGGGATCATTGGTGTGCGCTGCAGCGCGGCCGAGAATGACTCACCGCCACGCACAATAGCCAATCACGGCCCAGTATTCAGGTGGGGGCGAACGTCGATATGTATTTGAATGAACCCGCGATTCAGAGCAGCCTAGTATATTCGGATTGCGGTACATATCGATACCCCTGATCCTGGAGGGTTGTCGTCCATGATTTGCGTCATTTGTATGAGGACGCCGCCGAACTGTACGCAGGCAGAGATCAGCAAACATTCGGCGGGCTCCCTGGCTGCCCTGGCACTCTCTCTGATTGGTTCTCCGCCAGCGTTCGGCGAACTTGCCGCCGCGCCCCCGCATACCCCGGTCTATATCCAGGTCTGCCGAGGCCTTCAGATCGATATTACACTCCGCGGCCAGGGTATATCGATTCGTTTTCCCTCGTCCATAGCGTCATGCACGCATACACACGCGCACACATGCTCTCACACACACACGCACACACGCTCATGGAAACACGCGTAGTCACACGTACTTACACACGTACCGTGATGAATCGAGCCCATGGCATACGTAGATCGACATATCCCATGGAAAGAAATATGAGAGAGGAGAGAGAGAGAGAGAGAGAGAGAGAGAGAGAGAGAGAGAGAGAGAGAGAGAGAGAGAGAGAGAGAGAGAGAGAGAGAGAGAGAGAGAGAGAGAGAGATAGGGAATAGGCCTTGCAGAGGGAGAGACAAGGAAAATATAGGGAAATAAAAAGACAACACGCGGGGGCGAGGCGAAGAACGCCGTCTCTCTCGCCGTCCAAAATCCAGGCGAGGAGGTGGTGATGAGAGGTCTGCTGGATACGTGTGTGAGTGGGAGGGAGAGAGAGACAGAGAGGGCCAGAGAGACAGGGGGGGGGGGGGGGGGGTAGGAGTACGGAGAGAGTCTACCGACACGTACGCGTCACACGCGAGCTAGGAATTCGAAGGGTTTCGAGAGCATGTCCTGGTGGAGTCCGCGAAGTACTTGAAAACACTCGTGTCACGCAAGCGTGTGTGATGAGGTATTCCATGATAGCCAAAATAAAATCGTAAAACATTCCGCGTCGCGAAATCGCTCCATGTCATCCGATATGAAGTCATAAGGTCATTCGAAGTCCGCTCGCCGAATCTCCCTTTTATCCCCTCAAGAGCACTCCGACCTCTGAGTCGTAATGACGGTGTGTCTGTTTTGCGCGTCCGTTTGAAGGCGAGTTTAGTATTGTTCGGCCTGTGTCACTCACTGCTGAGTGGCCGGCTATGGGGGGCGGTACGGGGGCGGTGCAGGGGCAGAGGGGAAGACAGGGGGCGGTAACTGGGCAGCCCAGCCCAGCCAGCCTTTGCAACCCCTCGTCCAGTCCAGAAACCACCCTGGGAATCTTCAGAGAATCTTCAACAAAGTTGGGTGTTGAATCTGTATGCGTCCCGCGCATGGCGCTACAGCGGCCCGTGTCCGGCGAATCAGCTTTTAAATTGTTTTTTTTTCTCACAGTTCCCTCCCCCCCTCTCCCCTCCCCGAGGCGATTTGAAGACGCGGCTGTCCGGCCTGGCAATGGCTTTGCGCCGCTTTGCCCCAACAGGTGGGTGCTACCGGGCTTCACCTTGCCTGTGCCCCCTCCGCCCCCCTCCCCCCTCAGGGCTGGGGGCAGCAGACCGCGACCAGATAGGGGGCAGTGTGTGTGTGTGTGTGTGTGTGTGTGTGTGTGTGTGTGTGTGTGAACCGAAGGGCGCGAAGAGGGGGGGGGGGGGCTTCTCGTTTTACCTATACGCCCTTTGACTATGTCTATTGAAGAGAGGAAATGTGAGGGGTGTTTACCGTGCTAGTCCAAAGCGAACAGGTTAGCTAGCTGTTCAGAGTAGTTTTGGTGGCCGGAGAACCCGGTGACCCGGATGACCAGGAGGACTAGGAGGACCAGGAGGATCCGAAGGATCCGGAGGACCCGGAGGACTCGGAGGACCCGGAGGACCCGGAGGACCCGGAGGGGAGGACCCGGAGGACTCGGAGGATACCCGGAGGACCCGGAGGACCCGGAGGACCCGGAGGACCAGGAGGACCCGGAGGACCAGGAGGACCAGGAGGACCCGGAGGACCCGGAGGACCAGGGGGATTAGGAGGACCCAGAGGACCCTGAGGATCCGGACCATCCTGGTGGGGATCGGCACTGCATCACTCTCAGTGCGGCTCCATCATCACAGCCGCAGAGGGAACTCGATTCTGCGCGCTGAAGGCCGGTGCGCCCACCAGCCCGGCCCGGCCCGCCCGGAGCACCCGGAGCCCGGAGCACCCGCAGCCCGCAGACAGTTCCGGTGCCTAATACAGGTTTCCGGTGCCCCTCCCCCCCCCCCTCCCCGGTGCACCTGACTCCGGGCGTCTTGGGCGCGACACGCGTCGCTAGCTTCTTCGCGTGTGAAGCTACTCCCCCTCCGGCCGGCTCCGGCCGGCCCCTCCGGCCACAGGACTCGTTGGACACCGCGGCGTCATTTTTACAAGGCGGAGGGGCGCGTTCATTTGAATCTGTGGCCGGGAATGGGGTTCTTAACCTCTACGAGTGCAGCTACGGGCTGCGGGCTCCGAGCTGCGGGCTCCGGACTTGGACGATGGGCTCCGGTCTCCATTCTCCGGGCTCTGGGCTGTGGGCTCCGGGCGACACTCCCCGCTGTCACTGCCGATCATCCATCACGGCCCGTCCCATGTGATCGATTGATCGACCACGGTTTCATTATTTTTATCACCGCGTCCCGCCTCGATGGGGCGTCGCACGCTCGCCTCGGTGCGGTGTCGCCCGGTTACCTCGGTGCAGCGTCGCTGTACCACCCGTAACGCCCTGAATGGTGGAACACCGTTTGGAACCCCTTCCGGCTCGGATGCCGGCGGCCACAGCTCTTTCATCGGCCCGGAGCGGAACGAACGGACGGAAGGCGTCGGAGGATTGAGTCAGTACGGCCCAGACGGTGCTCGGGCCGACACCCTTGAGTGCGCACGCCGTCCTCGAGCACCTCGAGAGCCCACTCTGCGGTGACCACCGTCCTCGAGTACGCCAGGGCGGGGATAGCGCGCTCTGCTCCGCGCTGTTTCACGCATGGCCCGCTCCCCTCCGTTCGGTGGGACCGTCATTTTGGGTGTGTTTCTCACCGGGCCGGCAGCTGCCCCTGCAGGGTAGGCAGCCTGCGATGTGCGACTGCTGGCGGAGCCCGCCCTGCGTCTGGGCAGGGCAGTGACCCCAGGGGCCGGCGTGTCGCACAAGTGCGAGAGAGAGAGAGAGAGAGAGAGAGAGAGAGAGAGAGAGAGAGAGAGAGAGAGAGAGAGAGAGAGAGAGAGAGAGAAGGGGAACGACGAGAACAAGGGGTTAGTGGTTCCAAACTGGCGGCGCAACTCTGCAGCGAGTATACGCACACGGCCGTAGGTACCGTACTTTACGATGCGGTGTTTGCTCTCTCTCTCTCTCTCTCTCTCTCTCTCTCTCTCTCTCTCTCTCTCTCTCTCTCTCTCTCTCTCTTTTTTTTTCTGTCTGTCCCTCTCTTTCTCTGCCTTTCCCTCTTTTGCTACCTCCCTCTCTTTTTCCCTCTCTCTCCTTCTACCTATCCCCACCCCTGCTATCCCTATTTGGCTGACCTCTGCAAGGGTACTCTGCGCACAAAGCATATTCGCACAGCACATATCCGCCCTTTTCCTCTGCGTTGCGAGCGCAGCGCCCTCTGCAAATAGCGACTGCGAGCGTTATTTGCAGGCCCCATTAGCACTACACGCTGAGTGGAGGGAGAAAATAGAATGTGCGGCGTTGTCCGGGATGTTTTCTTAATACCTGGTCGTGCCCTGAGCCGCAACGGATAATATAATTCTCAAAGTAGGAGAAATTTTCCAGGCGGAGCTGTGTCTTCTCGATGAGAAATCGGTGCGCGGAGCTGTTGACACATGCCCTACCCCACCAAGACCGTGGTGTGCGTCCTGCCCGCGCTTCCTGCTTAGACGTCGTGGTACGGATGTCCGTTTGTTGTCAGGGGTTTGTCTTCTCGTTCTGACACACGGGCCCCGCCCCGACGGGACACATGAGCGAGAGAGAGAGAGAGAGAGAGAGAGAGAGAGAGAGAGAGAGAGAGAGAGAGAGAGAGAGAGAGAGAGAGAGAGAGAGAGAGAGAGAGAGAGAGAGAGAGATGTGACTGATGTCGATGCTGCGGTCCGTCGCCTTACACCAGTGAGGACACCTCTGTTGACTTGGAAAATCGACGCCGGAGATTCGCTCTTCTCTCATGTTCGAATGCACTGAGTGCGAATAGGCGGCTGGTGCTCTCCCGGCAGGACACTGCAGTCACGTGATTACGGGCGGTATCGGCAGATTCCGAGGTCATTACAGGCAGAGTATGCGCACAGCCCCCGCGCGTCGGCGGCGGAGTTTGAAATTCTTTGGCGTTGCGGTTTAGGTCGTGCGGTTGACATTCAGATTCAGAGGGGATGGTGGGGAGGGGAAGCATCATATACCATATACTGTATGACTGCAGACTGTGCCGGCGGGTGTTCACATGCGGGTGTCTCCTGTGTGTGTGTGTGTGTGTGTGTGTGTGTGTGTGTGTGTGTGTGTGGCCGACCGCAGTCCGCCCGCAGGCTTACTTTCCCATGATGCCTCTCGCGGAGTATTTTCATTAACGAGGGTCCATCCTAATGAGCGGCTCCTTCCTCCCCGGTGGTTGATGAGGAGGGGGAACGCCCCTGGGAGGTAGGCCAGCCTGCGACGGCTCGGTGCGCTGCGGTGTGGCCTACCCTTGGCGCGCTCCGGGCGCTCGGCCCAGGTGTCCGCGGCCAAACGTCTGTCTCTCTCTGCCTGCGTGCGTGATTCGGACTCGTGAGAGATAGATAGAGAGAGAGAGAGAGAGAGAGAGAGAGAGAGAGAGAGAGAGAGAGAGAGGGAGAGAGAGAGAGACAGAGACAGAGAGACAGAGACAGAGAGACAGAGAGAGAGACAGAGACAGAGAGACAGAGACAGAGACACACAGAAAGAGAGAGAGACAGAGAGAGACAGAGAGACTGAGAAGGGCACGAGCAAAACAGAACAGCGGACGCGCACGAGAAAGAAGACGAAATGGAGAAAAGGAGCAATACAACAACAGTCGTGCAAGGAGAGGATTATTTTTGGGGGGGGGGGCGTGAGGACAACCGAAGAGAGCATAAAACGGGTACAAGAGATGGCGACGTAGGGATAGGCTGCTGGGCTGGAACGGGTACTACGGTGAGTGTGTGTGTGTGAGAGAGAGAGACAGAGACAGAGACAGGGCTGAGAGACAAAGAGTGCAGCGAATGGAAGGCGAAGCAGACGGAGAAGCTGAGAGAGAGAAAGAGAGAGGGAGAGACGAGGAGGTGAGCGTTGAACCCCGTCACGAAGTGTCCCTGAACCTCTCCCCCTCCCCTCCCCGCCTTACTACCAGTACTACTACAGCCCCCCCCCCCTTCCCCCCTTTCCCTGCCACGGCGTCTCTTCCCGCGCACGACGCAACAGTCCCTTCGCTTTTATTTCGTTTTCTGGACTCGAACCCCCTCCATCTCTTTGGTCGTTTCGTTTTTGTTTTTAGTATCTCCCGAGGGGCTTATAGTATACTACGTGCATGCGCCGTGGGCACGGCACGGCCAAGGCGACGCTGTCGGGAGGGGGCAGAAGAGAAAAATCTGATCCCGGAGACGAGTATTCGAACCCGGTGTCCGAGGCAGAGGCCGCGTCCTCTGTTGCTGGTTACACTCGCTGCTAGAAGTATTGAAACTGGAAAAGAGGGTGTTCTCAAACTAACGCGTGTTGCATACGAGTCGAGCTCGTTCGCCGGGCGAACAAGGACGAAGCGTATTCCATTAAATCCCTCCCAAAACCTTCCGGGGGAAAAATTGACCTAATTTGTTTGAATTGGGCCGCGCAGCAGCAGCAGCTCGCGCGGGGGGGGGGGGGGATTTGTATTCCCGGTCGGTAGCGGTGCGCGGGGCCGAGGCTCGGTGGGGCCAAGAGGCCCCAAGCAGGGGCCGGGCCGGGGCCCCCCCATCACCATCATCATTTCCTATCAAATCCCTATCCAGATTAATCGAAACGAGAGGACTAAGGCGGGGCCGTGGGCCGGGCTGGGGGCGCCGCTGCGCCCCGGGGGAGTGAGGGGGGGGGGGGGCGTCCGAAAACTCCCCGCGCCGCCGCGGTTTTCAATGTGATTTGGTGCTGCGGTTTGAGGGCACTCGGGCGCGGACTGCGACTTCCTCTCGGAATGCGAGCAAGCGAGCGTTTGCCCCGGGAAACTGATACTAACCGAAGGGCATTCCTGGAGACCAACAGGCCTTGCATGATCGGCGAGAGAGAGAGAGAGAAAGAGAGAAAGAGAGAGAGAGAGAGAGAGAGAGAGAGAGAGAGAGAGAGAGAGAGAGAGAGAGAGAGAGAGAGAGAGAGAGAGAGAGAGAGAGAGAGGTGTTGATGGGCAGCTATGGACGCGCCCCCTTGAACGCGCAGAGGCGTCCACTTTGGCACTGGACGGCTGCTGCTGCTGCTGCTGCTGCTGCTGCTGCTTCTGCTGCTGCTGCTGCTGCTGCTGCTGCTGTTGCTGCTGCTGCTGCTGCTGCTGCTGCTGCTGCTGCTGCTGCTGCTGCTGCTGCTGCTTCTGCTGCTGCTGCTGCTGCTGCTGCTGCTGTTGCTGCTGCTGCTGCTGCTGCTGCTCTGGCTGCACAGGCTGCGCTACGACAGGCTGCGCTCTCTGCGAGTCGCTCGTGCGGAGCTGTTGCTTTGCAATAAGGTTGGAAAAAATAAAATAAGAAACAAGGGCAGTAAGCGCTGCGAGCGGCAGATGCGCAGACTGCAGGGCGGAGTGGTCGCGTGCGCTGGCTCTGCTCCGACTGCTGCTGTGCCGAGTGGACACTCGAGCTTAAACGAGTTTGAATTTTTCTTCTTCTTCTTTTTTCTTCTTCTTCGTCTTCTTCTTCTTGTTTTTCTGCACTGCCGCCTGCAGCGCGCGAAACTCGATACAGTACTTAGAGGTTTCTTCTGGTGTGCACAGTTGTTTGTTGCTCGATAGGAGGGGATCCTGTAATTTTAAAACTCAAAAATAAGCCACCCCATCATTTTCCCGCCCGCAAGACACGGTAAAAAACATGACGAGTGAAATTTTGATTATTCCTGGAGAACGAGGACGACGAAGTAAAGAAACAGAGCACCCTCTTCGCCCCCCCCCCCCGGTCCCCCTCTTTGCCCTCATCTCCCCTCTCCAGCCTGAAATTATGACAGGTCATTGGAGTGTCTGGTGGATCGTCCGTCCAGCAGGCGCAGAGGGAAAGAGGAAAAGGGGGGGGGGGGGGGAGGTAGTCTGGAGAAAAGGGGGAAGGGGGGTAATGGGTGCACTCTACCTGCTGAACCCCGAAACATGTGACCTGGGGGCTCCATGGGGGCGAAGGAACCAGGGAAGGGAGGGGGCGCCGTTCTTGTCCGACATGATCTGGATTTCGACGAAAATGAAACAACAACAAACACACAACAGTACACTTAAAAGAAAATACGAACAATTTTTCACTGCATGACCTTGTGATAACGTGTTCTTGACAACGACTGGGGTGCAAAATAAAAAATAATAATAAAAAAAATGTATCAAAATGAAAAAGTTGTCGAAGAAAACCGTATTGACAGACAACGCGCTACACTGTACGGTCGCTCCCTATAAAGTGGGACGCGCCACGGGCGTATGGCTTTTGCTTTTGTCAGCGCAAACGCACAGTTATACGCTGAGCGGGTGTGGCAGTAACACACCGCTCTGCTCGGACAGTGTTTTTGTACAACACTGTACACACCGCGCTGGTCGGGGACCCGTAAGTGTACCAGCCACGCGACGCGTTATGGGGGCTCCGGGGCCCCGCCTACGGACATCAATCTGAGACGAAATGGAGGACCAAAAGCTCTCCACTCTGCTAACTGCTGATGGGTTGCTCTTTTCCTCAGCGTTTTGTATTATTTTCGTGTGCGACACATAAAGGGGACGTGATGACTAATGACTCGGTGTGGCGACACTACACACTTAATCCTTATGTACAAATTTAAGCATACGGAGTGCTTACGCACAACCTTATGCACATTTTTGTACGGAGTTACGAACTCTTCTGCACGGAATTATGCACAAAAAGTGTGCGGAAGCTTCTGTATGCTTAATTTTGTACGGAACTATGCACCAAAATGTACATAAGGATTTACTGTGTATCTTGATTCCGTTGGAGGAAGAGAGATGGGAGATATCGTCTCCTCTCTCTCTCTCTCTCTCTCTCTCTCTCTCTCTCTCTCTCTCTCTCTCTCTCTCTCTCTCTCTCTCTCTCTCTCTCTCTCTCTCTCTCTCTCTCTCTCCCCGCTTCTCTTCTTTGCTTTTCGACGTGACAGGAAAATCTGATTCGGATTTTTTGATTATATCACAAAACATTATCTTTCTTGTGTGCACGCGTGTGCGTGTGTGCCTTGAGGGTGAGTATGTGTGAGTGCCTCACGACGAGCATGTTCGGTCGGCCGAATTGTCAAATTCGACAGACTTCGGGGAGGAGGTGTTCGAGACCAGGGAGAGAGACAGAGAGAGAAGACGTAACCCATGAGCTGATTCCGGTGCGAGGGTGCGAGGTGTCGGGCGCGCGCACAGCGCAATGCGCAGCCCGCGCCAAACAGCTTCTGCTGCGCTCGCGCGGATTGGGAGCGAGAGAGGCGAGGTGCCCCCCCCCCCCCCTTCCCCACTCCCGTATACTGACGGAGAGAGCGATGACCGGTGAGCCGCGACTGGGGCTGGGGTCCCCGCGCGGTACAGTCAGTCGTGACCCCAGGGCTCCCCACTCGCCGGGCGCTGACCAACTGCACACGGCCCCCCCCGCCCGCCCCCGGTGCCTGTTGGGTTGCCTATCCTGACGGCTGCCCACGGGACCCGGTCCCATTTGCCGCCCACTTCCCCCTTCTCTCCCTCTGCCTCTCCCTCCCTCCCCTCCCGTCCCCGTCCCCTTGCTCCATAACTGGCGATATGAGGATCGCTGCGGCGCGCGTTGCCCCGGATTTTCCTTGGTGGTCGCGGCGCGCTGACCTTATTGGGCGGATAGTTTGGCGTCCTGCTCCACATCGCGGGTTCGATACCGTCGCATTTTCACCGGAAAAATGAAAAGAAGAAAAAACTTTAATGGCAACTTGAAAAATTTCAATGAAAAATTGAAACGTTTTCATGAAAAATTTCAAGGAATAATTGAAACGTCAATAAGAAGTTTCAATGAAAAGTTATACTTAAAAAATATTTGTTTTGGTAGTTTTGATAAATTGAAATCTTAGACAGTCTCAAATCGGTGCACAAATTCTTTTTCGCTCTTCCTGACATTTACAACATCTCCGGTTGGTGTTTCATGTTCGCGGGCTCGAATATACCGCTCATGGTGTAATGAAACTGGCCGCCGCCGCCGTGGCGTGGGAGATGACGAGTGGAGGGCCACAATGCCCAATTAGAGCCCCTCTGGCGGTGTTTGATTTAGCGGCCGGAAGTGAGACTCGAGTGAGACTGCGAGCTGCTGAAGCTCCAGCAAGCTTCCTTCCTGTCAGCGTCTCGAACCTAGTTTGTCCGCGCCGCGTCAAACCACCACAGACAAAGGAACACGCACGGCGCCTCTGGACAGAGGCGCGTCTAGAAGCCGCCCTCTGCCCTGCCTCCAGACGGTGGGCGCCCTCTGGAAGAGGATGGACATCAGGCAGCGTCTGGAGAAACGCAGGCGGACTGCATCCCGACGACACGCAGCCAGTGATGAGCGGGCAGCATCTGTAGTGATATCAAATCATCTCCGTGATTAGTATTCGCAGTCGTGTATGTGTGTGCGTGTGTGCGTGTGTGTGCCGAAGATGAGTCATAGAGATACAGACTCATCACCGTCAAGATGGGGTGGATATTAGTATACCCTGAAGTAGCGTGGGATCGCGCGGGAAAGTGCATCACGGGAGCTGACGCGCGGGAAAAGAAGCAACACCTTGTGTGGCTGACTTTGAAACATTTGCGTCGGAAAGCCCCCACTAAACCCTTGGCGATGAACATGATCTCCTCTCCAGACTGCAACCAAGAAGAATTTTGTGTTTGTTTGCTTCGAATTTTCGTCTTGACACTCTCTCAGTCTGTCTGTCTCTCTCTGTCTCAAAGGGAGCAGTAGCACCTGCCAATCCGGGCCGGGACGTCCATAAATCGATAGTCGACGGCTGCAGGGTGCGGCCGGCGCCAGGACACCAGGGGTCCTCCGGGTCCGCTAGCTTCCTGTCCTGATAGCCAGAGCTGGCGACACAATAGGGAGCAGTTCGCACAGGAAGCTGTATATGTCTGACCGCTGCCGACCGGCTGTGACTAGCGAACTCGTTGACATCTTCCCGAGGTGTCGGTCGACAACCTCTGAGGTGCGCTGACTACGCGGACACTCGGCACATCACTTACGTTGCCAGAGGCTCAGTTTTTTCTATCCGCGAGGCTGCGGGCTGCCGCATACCCCTTCCAGCAGAGATTCCTTGTCGCTTTTTCGTCAGCCGTATCGCGTGGTTTGCGGCACCCCGTGCTGCTGTGTGTATGGCCATGTATCAGCTAGACTTGTATCAACCCCATCATTCTCCTTTTGCTCGCTGCAGCAGCAGCAGCAGCAGCAGCAGCAGCAAAGAAAAGTATTCCGTGGTGCAACACGTCACACTCGTGGACGTGAGCGCAGCGCGGTGTCGACAGCTTTGGGAGGTGGCCACAACACGGAATGCGCTGTGCAGCCACGCTGTGTCTCTGCCCGACAATTACACGTCGTCTGCTCCTCCATTCATTACGTACATTACTTTTTTTTGGCCTGAATTGTTTGAATACTTCTGAACACTCAGATACCGATACTTTACTACCCGATCGATAAACTTTCAAAACCTTCTGCTGCTGCGGCTAAATTTGAGATCTTTCGCAAAGTCAGTTTCATCGTGACACTGCGATAATTTTTTTCCCCTCTCGCCTTTTCTATTCTCGCTTTATTTTTGACGTTGCGCGTAAATGCAAAGGAGTTACGTGACTTATCATTTCCCACAGACGGCTCGGCTAACCCCCCGCAGCTTCCGGCAGCTGCAGACCCACGAAGCTGACGCCAGTCTCAGCTGCTCGCGACCATTTCCCAGACCGATGTTTCGTAATTCTTGGAATCACCCCAAATGCTAGAATCGTAGTTATATCCTCGACTTTCGGTATTCAACCAGGTTTTGGATACGCAATACCAGCGCGCTTGGGATACCGTTGAGGTCAACTGGGGCGTGGACCATTCCGCCTCGAGGGTCTCTCTCTCTCTCTCTCTCTCTCTCTCTCTCTCTCTCTCTCTCTCTCTCTCTCTCTCTCTCTCTCCCTCATTCTATCTCTCTCTGGCACACGCAACATTGACCTTCGCCGTCAGAGCGCGGAGCGCGGGCTCGGCTACGTCTGAGGTCTGAGCTTGCTGAAGTGAACGGTTGTTGCGCCCTGAGAACATCTTGATCGTGTGTGTGTGTGTGTGTGTGTGTGTGTGTGTGTGTGTGCGCGCGCGCTCGCCCTCCTCATTGCTCCCTAATAGGGATAAGAAACCGCAAAAACAACAGGAAAAGCACGGAAAGTAACAACACAGGCTGCGCGCGTGGACTTTGCAAATTGTTTCGGAGGTGTGATATTAGCAGCCTGAGACTGAAAATGGCTACTGTCATAGAGAGACACAGCGAGGCCCGAATGCCTGCATCCGGCTGCGCGGACCAGATCTGCTGCCAACATTTTAGACGTTTAAAAGGAGAAAACCAACTGGCGCCGGCCCAAATAATGCCATAGTGTTATGTTTAAGTTGGTAGCTCCGGAGGCTGTCGCCAAACCAATGAGAGGCGCGGAGAGAAGAAGAATAATTAATGGCTCTTGAAAGGTGTAATTGCGGAACAGCGTTTTCGTACGTTTCCGGTATTCTAGCGCTGCGTTCGTCAGGCGGCTACCAACCCAACACGCAATAGCACCGACATCAGGTCAAAGAAAAATGCCGTGCATTTTCGAAGACAATTATTTCGTTCTGGTGGAAAGTTAGGGCTCAGCAGAGCCAAAGAATTGGCTTATGATCCGTGAATGTGGCACGTGTAATTGTCATACTTGGAGCTGAAGTGACATGCAATTGCGCGCACAGGGGTGTCCATGTTTTTCTCACGCTTTCCCTGCCACCGGAAGACGTGGTTTTTTGACTCGCCTCTCTGACCCCTCTTGCCTCTGGGACCATCCTCTGGGAGGGACCCTCTCGATAATTCTGTCATTTGCTGTCCGCTGGCCGTCCGTCTACCTTGGGCTGCGTCCGAGGCGCGCGACGGCCCGAGTGACCTCGGACGCCACCTATGCCCTCACGCCTTGCGTGCGTGAGATTGGGGCACACGGAAGGGATGGGGTGGCGCGACCGGTACAGCAGTAAAAATGTTGTATTACACACAGGCTCTGGAAAAGAGTGCCTTTATTTTTAAAACAGAAAAACAAAACAAAATATTGCCGTGATTGTGGCTCAGTATCCGGCGTCGAAGGGGTACTCGGGATGGCCGATGGCCCTGAAATTAGAAAAAGGGTCACAACTTGATCGGCAAGCAGGGCTGCCAACACCTCGAAGGTGCTGGTCTACTCACTCGGGGAAAGGGAACACCTTGGTGCCCTTGTTGAGGGAGTCGAGCTTGTCCACCTCGTCGATCGACAGCTCGAAGTCGAAGATGTTCATGTTCTCCTCCATCCGCGCCCTCGTCACCGTCCTAACAATGGGGATGACGCCCCGCTGGAACTGCAGAGTAGAGAGCTGAGGCTGAGGTGCGCCGCTCACCCCTCACCTGGCCGCACCGAACCTCGCCTTATTACTCACCAGGTAGCGCAGGATGACCTGCGCTGCGCTCTTGCCGTGCGCCTTCCCCAGGGCCACGATGTCCGGGTGCTGCAGCAGGCTCTCGGACCCAGAGCCGAGCGGGCTGTAGGCGACCACCTGGATGTCGTGGACCTGGCACAGGGTCACCAGCTGATCCTGGGTCAGGTAGGGGTGCACCTCGATCTGCAAGGGAGACGCCGAGTTGTTTTTGTAGCAACCATATGACTGGCTTTTTACAAGTTTATGTTAGGTTAGGCTGCTAAGGTTCAGATGAAAAGTATATCTATTTGAATAGGTTAGGTTAGGTTGCTTAGGTTAAGGTAGAAAGTTTTTTTTTTTTTTTTTTTTTGGGGGGGGGGGGAGGGACATGACGTTCGTAGTCGCGGACCTACCTGGTTGACCGCAGGCTTGATGCTGCAGTTGGCCAGCAGCCGCCGGATCTGGGCCGCGTTGAAGTTGGCAACGCCGATGGACCGGACGAGGCCCTTGCCGACCAGCTCCTCCATGGCCTCGTACGTGTCCACGAAGTCGACGTCGCTGAAGAGCACCTGGTCGTCGGCGCCCCTCGGCACCATATCTTCGCCCTCTTTGAAGGCGGTGGGGAAGTGCATGAGGTACAGGTCCAGGTAGTCGGTGCCCAGGTCGGCCAGCGACCGCCGGCACGCCGCCTCCACCAGGTCCGGCCGGTGGTCCGTGTTCCAGAGCTGCAGAAGGAGAGCCACATCCTGTCAGCGGGCGGAGCACACGGACACACCGCGCGGGAACCTCACCTTGCTGACGATGTACATGTCCTCCCGGGTGACGGCGCCCTCGCCGATCTTGGCCGCCACCGCGCGCCCCACCTCGCGCTCGTTCCCGTAGAAGGGCGCCGTGTCGATGTGGCGGTAGCCGGCGTCGATGGCCTGCTTCACGGCCTCCTCCACCGCGGCGCCGGCCTGGACCAGAGAACCCGGGCGTCATCGGGGACCCGATGGGGGCGTCATCGGGGACCCGATGGGGGGCGTCATCGGGGACCCGATGGGGGGCGTCATCGGGGACCCGATGGGGGGCGTCATCGGGGACCCGATGGGGGGCGTCATCGGGGACCCGATGGGGGGCCCCCATAGGACTCACCTTGTAGGTGCCCAGCCCGATGACGGGCATGTTGGTGCCGTCGCTAAGAGTCGCCCGAAGTGCCTCGGCCGCCATCTCGGGAGTGTCTGTTTCTGTGGACCACAGTCTGACCAACTTTGCACACCCAAAACACCTTATCACTCGCCGGCCAAAACAAAACCGCTGATAATAAGCATCCAGTTCTGGCGACGCGCGCGGGTCAGTAACACGGACCATCTACCCAATGACCCCACGGGTCAGGTCACCGTAGAGATACCACTGGCAGCACAAGGTCACATTCCTGTTGCACCTCTCTGTCATTTGTTTTCAGAGTGTCTTCAGCAGCGCCCCTATAGAACACACTGTCGTCCTCTCGTTACGTCACTTAAAATTAACTCCATTTGGGCGTATCAAGTTGGAGTCGTCCTGGTCGCATAACGCGAGCGAGCGAGAGAGAGAGAGAGAGAGAGAGAGAGAGAGAGAGAGAGAGAGAGAGAGAGAGAGAGAGAGAGAGAGAGAGAGAGAGAGAGAGAGAGAAGACGACACCCGAGAGATTGAGCAGCGTTGGTCCAGGACCCGTGAATACCCGCCGTGCGACGCGTCGAGTTCCCGGGAGGATCACTCGATGCCTCCCCCCCCCCCCCGCGATGCGCTCCGCGTCCGAAAACGCCCTCTGATTTTCGGCGGCGCCGGTATTCGAACGCGGGTCCCTTTCGTTCCGCCGCGTTGAGTGTCGCGCCGCGCCGGTTTTTTCTCCCGCGCGGCCGCTGATTGAACTTATTGGCGCGGGTGGACGACGCGCCGACATCGCAGTAGAACCATCTCTTTTTCTTTTCCTTTTCCTGGGTGTGTTTTTGTAGCGCCTCTCGTTGCTCCGGCATTTCGAACGTGATTATTTGTTGTTGCTGTTGTACTTGTACTCCTCCTGGGGTGGGTGGGGGAGGACCTCGGGGTCCTCCTGCATGCAGGCGAGGAGGTCCTCGAGGCCCTGCTCGTCTAGAAGAAGACCTGGAGGTCACGATTACTGTGGTAGTTATTGGTCGACCTAACCCTTCGGGCCGACCGGCCGGCGCCAGCAGAGAGCGTCCTCGTCGCACCTACGGGCGAGAGAGAGAGAGAGACAGAGAGAGAGAGAGAGAGAGAGAGAGAGAGAGAGAGAGAGAGAAACAGACCGCGGCACTCACGTGTTCGGAACGCGCTATTGTTGCATTGTTTTCCGCTTTGGCGCCTCTCTCTCTCTCTCTCTCTCTCTCTCTCTCTCTCTCTCTCTCTCTCTCTCTCTCTCTCTCTCTCTCTCTCTCTCTCTCTCTCTCTCTGTCATGTCTGTGGCCTGCGCCGACGGCAATCAACAGGTTGCGGATGCGTCCGCGGACCTCCTTCTCCGTCTCTGTCGCTCCCGAGTGCTGCCCCGTGGCCGGTCGCACAGGTGCGACAGAGACAGCAGGTCCCGCAGGTCCCGCCGGGGGCTTCGCTCCTCCCTCCTCTGCCCATAGCAGGAGACGAGGGCGTGCCAAACGAAAGCAATGAAAATCGATTCAGGTCACATGTTTTTACTAGCGCGCGGCGGTGGCGGCGTGGCGGTGGCGGCGGCGGCGCGGCGACGGGAGAAAACGCGCAAACGACGTGTTGGTATTCGAACCCGCGTACTACAGCGCACCGCTGAAATGTAACCCGGGGAATGTCTGGAGAAGGGGAGTCGCCGCTGGAGAACTGGCTGGGGCATTACGTAATTAATGAACGACCAATCCGCAGTTGTACAGTATTTTCGTTCATGTGTGCTGGATGGCATGTCGGGGATCTATACCACTCGCTCGGCCTTCAGTCTTGCAGCACGCCGCCGGAACCGAGAGTCGAGCCCCCAAAGCGGGATGGAAAAAGGTCGAATCCGTGATCTGTCCTCCTGGTCTCTCCCCTCTGTCGTGGGGTCGGGATCGGGCGGGATTCGGCTGCGGCCGCCGGGAGACCGCTCTCCACTCTGGCATCGGCCTGGCCGTGCCCTGCTGTAATCCAGCTCCGGCTCTAGAATGCCATGCGCTGTTCCTGCCGCGCGGTCTTTCGGCAGAAAGAAGGGATTAGTCACCCGCACCAGCGAAACCGCAAGGACGCAGGTAAAAAATAAAATCACGGTGGGAAAAAAATCACGAAGGAAAAAAATCACGAAGGAGAAAAATCGCGATGGGGAAATATCACAATGGAAAAAATTCCGCCTAATTGTGGACTGTAGCAGATTGGTTACGTCTGCTTTTGTTAAAGGAACTGGAATTCTTCTTTAAAGTATATTGGTACAATTTTTTTTACATTCTCCGCCTACTCCGCCTACTCCGTGCGATGCCAATATGTCATTTTGAAACAATAAGCAGCAATGCTGAGATGATTTACATTGTGTTAGTTTCCAGTTTGTTACCAAGGGTTCAATTACATCGTATGATACAGAAGACGTAAAGTATAATGAAGGAACAACAGTTTTTAATATGTTTTAACTGAACATCAATTGCTAAAGTTGGCACCACAGAGCACAACCGCGGCATAGCTCTGCCCATTTTTGTGGCGCCATCTAGCGCTAGTGAAATGAAACTGAATGCAGAATGTGGCAACAACGACACTTGCTGTGAGGAGAAGAATAAAAAAAAGCGGAACAGTCGATGCAGAGAGCACCTCGCTCCGCTCGGGCTCAAAAATCACGCAGGAAAAAAATCACGATGCGAAAAATAATCATAGGAGGTAAACAAATAAATTCTAATTTACACATAAATTATACTAGCTAGACGCTGCTTGCTTCTGCGCTACCTTTTTCCTTTTCGTGCATTAGTTTTTCCCTTTTCCCTCGCGGCTCCTGTCCAGTGTCCTCGCAGGCGCACACGGCGCTGCCGCTTCACTGTCCCCCGATGTCATTTCGCCCGAGCGTGCGTGCGCGCGCGTCCTACCGCGCGTCCTACCGTGCGTGCAGGTGCAGCAGGACATGCGGCCAGGGTCTCCAGGAGCCTCAGGGCCTTCCTCACCTTGGTGCGTGTGCGGGAGCCAACAGGATGCGAACCTCTTCCTTAGCTTTAAAAACGTGTAATGGAGTGTGCGGTATGTGTTTCCGCCTCTGCACCTCTGCTTGCTTGCTATGGCAGGCTAAGGAGTTAGGTTAGGTTAGGCCGTGTGGGCGGCGGTGCAATTGGTACAGTCCCCGAAAACTAGTGTACTGCTACAGTTCAGTGGAAAACGTGGCAGTCGCCGATGTTCATTCACTCTTTGACGGCTGAATTGTCTCGCTTCGTGCGTCTGGGCTAGCCGGCAGCAGGCGCCTTCTGATGGCCGCCGACGGCGTGCTGTGATTGGCCGCCTCATCTCGGATTGGCCTCGGAAGCCTGTGCGTGCATGCGTGTGTGTGTGTGTGCGTGCGAGCTCTAGCCACAGGAATGAACCAGAGGGGTGCACGCCCTGCCCCACCCCGCCGGCGCCGCGGGCCTAGCCACAAAACGCGCGTAGCGCTCTCTCTCTCTCTCTCTCTCTCTCTCTCTCTCTCTCTCTCTCTCTCTCTCTCTCTCTCTCTCTCTCTCTCTCTCTCTCTCTCTCTCTCTCTCTCTCTCTCTGCCCAGCTAGCTTCCGGTCCGAGGAGGCCGAGAGGAGTCTTGTTACACTTGCAATGCCGTCGCGGTCAGAGAGTGTAGTTAGTATATCCACGTCCAGGGCGTAGGGGAGAAGGGAGAGGGGGGGGGGGGGGGAGGGAGCGTACGCGTGCCCGGGCAGCCACCTGTCCTCCTGCTGCTGCTGGGGGCAGCTGGAGTGGGTTTCCTTTCCGTTCTCTCTCTCTCTCTCTCTCTCTCTCTCTCTCTCTCTCTCTCTCTCTCTCTCTCTCTCTCTCTCTCTCTCTCTCTCTCTCTCTTTCTCTCCATCTCTCTTTCTTTTCGCAGAGCTTGATGGAGGCCCGGTGGTGCGGGCAGCGAGCAGAAGCAAGGTAAGGGGGAAGGGCTTATTGGGCCACCTGTTGCTGCTGTTGTCAACGCCGCCCTCTGCGAAGGAGCGAGTGTGTGTGAGTGTGTGTGTGTGTGTATGTGTGAGTGTGTGTGAGTGTGCGTGAGTGTGTGTGTGTGTGTGTGTGTGTGTGTGTGTGTGTGTGTGTGTGTGTGTGTGTGTGTGTGTGTGTGTGTGTGTGTGTGTGAGTGCAATGGCCCGTCGTCGCATTCGAGATGACATGCTCCAGGGCTCGTCATCTGCTCTGCTCTTGTCCCATCGACAGGCGAGCGGAGCACTAATAGCCAGGGCGGGGCACGTGCCAGAGTCTCTGAACACTGTCAGGAAAACAAAACACCTGCAGCAAGAAATATAATATATTGTTTGCTTTTTCTTTCATGCTTTTTGTCGACCTGACCACGCCACTCAATCGCCGTGACCAATATTTTTTCTGGACATCATAATAATTTTATTTGCGGTGTAGTATGTATGGTATGCACTGATTCACTTCCGCTCCGCGAGTCGCCGCGTTGTTGGTGGACGGTATAGGAGAATTGAATGGTATTAATTAAATATGGCTGCGTGTGTGTGTGTCCCCCTGCTCGTGCTTCAGAAACTGCTCTGTGCTTGCGGGCGTGGGGCACGCGCCAAATGCAACAGTAGTAGCAGTGCACTCTGTGATTCTGGTCACGTGAGTCTCTCTGGTGCACCTGTCGCATAGACCACCTGACTCACGCACACACAGCAGCAGCAGCGGCAGCAGCTGCAGCTGCCCGCGCGCGCGAGAGAGAGAAAGAAGTTATACCGTCGTCTCTTGTAGATTAGTGTAGCGGCCGGCGTGCAGCAGAGGAGGACAGCATCCCGCGACTCCCACACGCTGCAGGAGGCGGCGGGCTGCCTGGAAGTGTGTGTGTGTGTGTGTGTGTGTGTGTGTGTGTGTGTGTGTGTGCGTGTGGGCAGCGGGCGTCGGGCCGTGCGTTAGATCAAACACACACACAGAGTGCCGTGGCGTGGCGGCTGCTGCTGCTGCAGCAGGTGTCGACGCGGCACGACGACACAAACACTCAAAAATAAAGAGATGCCGAAATAAAGTAAGTGTAGTGGACAGCAGCAGATACATCATGTGCAGTCGTCATCGTCAATCAGTTTGCTTTAAATTATCGGTGGTGAAAATGTTTATAAGGTGGTGAATAGTTTTTGTTGTTGTCACCTTTGCCGTTTCCTGGAGAGTATGAACCTAGACGTAGCGTTCTATACCTGCGCGGTGCGAGTGGGTCGGTCTGTTGGGCCGAAATGCAGCATAACTAATAGGGCGGCTACCTGTTACCTGTCGTTCGCTTTTCCCGCGCGATTCTATGCGCTACGGTCCGGGGGCCCGGGGGGGGGGGGGGTCCTGACGACCCCCAGGCTGGGGGCCGGACGGGCCCACCGGATATCGCTCTGTAATTTACAACACTTGTCGTCCGCGCGTGCGCAGACTTCCTGATAAAAGCTCAGAGAAACGGAGGGTAGCGCCACACCTCTCTTCGCCTCCTCCTTTTCTTTTTCTTCTTCTGCTTTTTTCCCGGGCCAAACGAGGTATGGCGCGTCGTCGGCGTCGTCGTGGCGCCCTGCGCGTGGGTGTGACAGAGACAGAGATAGCCGGCCGGCGCGGTAATGAAACCCCCGCCATCCGCGCCGTCTCTCTCTGTCTCAGACGGCGGTGGCCGGCGGCGCCTCTTCTGTCGATAGCGCCGCCTGGTTACGTACGACCGTCCCCGAGTGCAGCCACACACAGGTCCTACGGGTCCTACGGGTCCTACGGGTCCTACTGTGCGCAGCACACACGGCGGGAGGTCCTGCGGAGGTCCTTGACGTCCTGGAGGCCCAGTTCTTGATAAGCAACAGGCCACCCCTGTTGCCAACCCTTCGCGCCCCGTTCCCAGCACCGGGATGGCCTCCTCCGGGTCGGGGCGGGGTTGGCGGCCCTGCGTGGCCCTGTGGCCCTGCATCGGACGGCCCTGAGGCGTGTTGTGGTCCGTGCGAACAGGATTTTCTCACCTCGGGACAATGGGGCGTCGTCGCTTATTTACATGCTCCCTTTTGTTTTGCACGTTCGGTTTGCAATCACCGGACAGTCTGTTTGTTCTGTCTGTCTCTCTCACTCTTCCTCTTCCTTTGGATTTGACGTCCCCGGATCGTCCTCGCGGACGTGTCATGTCCCGTGGGAACAGCTCCGCAGGCCCGGCCTCGGCTGCCTCGGAGCGGGCGGGGTTGTAAACCATCTTTAGTTGGCAGTCAAAGTTGGCAGTCCTGCGGCTGTGCAAAGCCAGTGGCAGTGTGACGGGCCCCGGTGCACGGAGCGTGTTCGACCACGAATGACCGTAGTGCTTATGAACGGGAGGGAGCGGGGCGGGCACCACCAGGGGCACCAACCGTTGCATACAGCCCACACCTGCCGTACCGCAGAGCAGGGCAGCCACCACAAGGCAACGCTTTGATTTTCCTCGGCCTGCATTGTGCGTGTCGCCGTAGGGCTGCCGTGGGGCCCCGGTGGTGGTGGTGGTGGTAGTGGCGGTTTACGATCTGCACCGCGTTGGCGGGAGTCAGTTTCCCACGATTTTCGGCTGACTTGGCACTACTCCGCTTGCTCACCCTCGCGCCGAAGGTGATGACACGCTCAGCAAGAGAGGGTTCTCTCGATTTATTTCCGCCTTTTCTCTTTCCTTCGTTACATTTCCAGAGCTCGGGGTCTCTCTCTCTCTCTCTCTCTCTCTCTCTCTCTCTCTCTCTCTCTCTCTCTCTCTCTCTCTCTCTCTCTCTCTCTCTCTCTCTCTGTCTCTCTCTCTCTCTCTGTGTCTTAATAACTTTTTCGCAGGGCTGTTGCTGATGCTCTCGGCGCTGTATAATTACACATTATTTTCGACTCGTCGCCGTCATCTCGCCCCGAAGGCGGTCTTGATTTCAGCGGGAAAACGTCGCTCCGGAAACGCCACAGTGCGATCATAATCACCATTTTGTCCCGATTGTTTTTTTTTTTTTTTTGTTTTTGGCTTCATGATGTAAGGTCGGAATTTAAAAAAAAATTCTTTTCAAATCGTTTTCATAAAATAAAAAGTTTTTAAGGGTGTGCACACGAGATTTTCCTCAAGAGAGGGGAGAGTGGGCGCCTCTTTGACGAGCGGAGCGCGTGTTTAATTGCACTGCCCCCCACGGCGTTGGCGCGCATTAACCTCCCCTCTCTACTGGCGCCAGGGCTCTTAGCACGCGACCGGGCGCTACCGGCCGCCGCCTAGCGTCCTGCATCCTGTGCCGGCGTCGCCGCTCCTAGGCCACGCCTAGGCCACGCCTAGGCCACGCCCGCGGGGAGCACACCACACACCGGAGCGCACTGTAAACATGTCAACCTGCCCAACCTGCGCTCGTCTCACACGGACAGGTATAAAGCTGGGCCAGAGCTGGGTCCCTTCCTTAGAAGTCAGCGGAGCGTGCAGTGCAGGTAACGTGGTAGTATCGTGGAGGGGCGCGTTTTGTTTGGTCCGCGCGGTTGGCAGGACTCTCAGGTGTCCTGCAGGGCTGCAGGGCCTCAGCCGCTCACACAGCGACTCTATGCGCCAGGTGCTGCCACATGCAGCGTCGATCCTCTTTTTATTTATCCCCTCGCATTGTGTCGCACGATTGGGATTGGTCGTATTGTAAAATAACCACTCTGGAAAAAACATGCGCGAATGTACTTTGACTTTTCGATATTTTTTTCACGAGTTTTTTCCTCTGATTCATTTTTTTTTTTTCGTCTTCGCGAACCGACTTAAAATAAAAAGCTGCCGCTTGTGACGCCCCCTGCTTCCTGTTGAGCGCGCGCTGCCCATCGGCTGCCACAAACACCCACGTGACCCGATCGAGGCAATCGGCCAATCAGAGCAAGGGCAGCACAGGTGAGAAAATTAATCCTCTCCCATAGTCCCGCCAGCTTCTGTTGCGTTTTCGACCTCGACAGGTGTGCTCCAATATGAAAGTAAAGTTCAGTTTCATCTACGTTTTTTTTTAATTTCTATCTCTTTTGGGAGACGTCATTACGACTTACGACGACGATGATACTTTTATTAAAAAAAATTTTCTCGGTCGGAAATCTGGTGGAGAAAAGTATGTGACACGACGGAACGAAATCACGAAGGGGGGGAGATGCAAAGGCGATGGAAATGCATATGAAACTCTCTGCGGTGCTGAGGCCTGAGGGCACCTAAGGGCACCGGAGGGCCGGCGGCGGGGTGAAGCAAGCAGGCTGAGGAGGCTGCAGCGGCTGCAGCCTGCATCTCCTCCCGAGGATTGATGTTCTCGTTCTCAACCCCTGGCCCCTCCTCTCCCTGCTGCTCCCTCCTCTTCCCCCCGCTCCCACTCTCCGTAGTGTATTATAGTAGGAGACCGGGGGGGGGGGGGGCTGCCTACCTGTAGCGTGGCTTAGGTGTGCTCCGTAAGCCCTTTACCGCTCCGCTACGGTGTGCCGCTGGAGGCCGAGCGGAGCCTAGCGGAGCCGAGCACAGTCCGAGCGGCGCTCGGGTGTTTCCGCCGCCCCCCGCCCGCCCCCGCTCCGCCCCCGGCCCCCCGCGGCCGGCCACGGACCGCTCCCCAGCGCGCCGCGCACACCTCGGCGTCAGTTCACCTGTGCGTGCCACCGAGAGAGGAGGTATCCGTGTCGCCCGCCGTGCGCCGCGCCCGTGACCAGAGTGTGTGACGGCAGTGCCATGTGTTGTGACAAGTGACGGACCGCCGTGACGCGGTGCAGCAGCGACCATGTCGGTCAAGAGCGCGGGCAGTGTGACGAGCGTGACGAGTGTGACGAGCAGCGGTGACGGCCCCAAGGAGAAGTACCGCTACCGCAAGCGCGCCCTGTTCCAGATCACCAAGGTAAGACCCTCAAGAACTCTCGCCGGCCCTCTGGATATATCGCCCTCAACAGTGCAAGTGCAAAGTGAAGTGCATCAGTGCAGTGTGCAGTGCAGTGTGCAGAGTGCAGTGCAGAGTGCAGCGCTGACAGCCAAGGCGGCGCAAAGCGCGCCCAGCGCTGCCCAGCGCAGCCCAGCGTGTCCGACGGTTTGCCTACCCGACGGCGGCCCGGGCGGTGGGGGGACGCCCTACCTGGACGCCGCCGCCGCCCTCGTCGCCCCCCCCCCCCCCCCCCGCCCCCCGCCTCTGGCTGGAGCCGGGCGGGAGGCGGCCAGCCCGAGCAGCCAGCATGCGCTTGTACCTGGCCGAGACGTCCAAGATGGCCGCCACAAAGCCAGCAAGGCAACAACGCAGCAGTGGCGGGCCCCCGCAGCCCCCCCCCCCTCCTCTCGGCCCCCGCAGCCCCCCGGCCCCCCGGCGACCTCAACGCGGCGCGAGTCTGGAGCTCCTTGCCTTTCCCTCCTCGGCCGGCCGGGGACTCTGAGAGCACACCGAAATGGGCACATCTTCCGGCGGTGTGTCATTTCGGTGAAAAATGCCCAATGCGTATCCGTTTTGGGAGCCGAAAGCTGCTGAAAGCGCCATCTCCTCGGGGGATTTTATATCCGGTGCCGGAGAAAACACTGCTAAAAAAAATTGAATTTAAAACCGGACCGAGAATTTTCTTCCAGGCGACCGCAGAACTCGGTCACTTTGACCAAAGTGTGGACGGAAAAATCGACCGAAATGTTATTCCGAAATGCTCGTCCGCAAATGCAGTCGAAAAATCGATGAAATGTTGGTCGAAAAATCGACAAAATGTTGATCGAAAAAACGCTCAGGTCACAGGGATTTTTACCTCAATTTGATTTTTATATTTCAGCGAAATTTTCTCTCTCCCTCCCCCTCTTTCCCTCCCCTCCCCCTCCCCCTGGATGGATATTGTACGTAATGTACCATGACGCTCACTGCTCAGCCGGTGGCTACCGCTCTGTCGGTCTGAGGTAGGCAACCCGCAGCGCGGCGCCGCCTAGTTGCTGTGCCGGTGCCTGCAGAATAATGCAGCTGGTGCACCTGCGCGCCTGGTAACTGGACCTACCTCGTAACGCCTGGGGGCGCACCTGGCTGCAGCACGTCTGGCCGCACAGGGCGGATCGAAAAATATTCAAACAAACTGCGAGCCCACTGCCAACACTTCCGCGTTCGGGTTCTGAACGGTTCTGAAAGTGCTGCTGCACACTGTAGTGCTGCTGCACACTGTAGTGCTGCTGCACACTGTAGTGCTGCTGCACACTGTAGTGCTGCTTCACACTGTAGTAGTGCTGCTTCACACTGTAGTGCTGCTTCACACTGTAGTGCTGCTTCACACTGTAGTAGTGCTGCCGTGCGGGCTGGGCGGTGTCCTCTGCGGGAAGTTTGACTAAAGGAAGGGTTACTCATGCATAACAGTAGTTGTTACTTGTTGTTTACTGTCGATTACGGGGCCTTTCGCACAGCCCCCTCCCATTCCTCCCCTTCCCCTATGTGGTCGCGTGCGGAGTCACCCTTCCGGCCTCCCCTCCTCCCCTGCTCCCCTCCTCCCCTGCTCCCCTCCTCCCCTGCTCCCCTCCTCCCCTGCTCCCCTCCTCCCCTGCTCCCCTCCTCCCCTGCGCTCCTCTCCCCGGATGACGTCCCCCTGGTTCCCCTCTGCCTGTCAGGTGCATTGGGGAGGGAGATGGTGTGGCAGGTAGGGTGCATGGCAGAGTCCCCGTTTAATTTCTCTGACATCTCCGAAATGGCGGTGCACGGGCGAGGTGGGGTGCAGGGTGCACAGCAGGGGCGGCTTATTCATATATTACCATTCATTTTCGATTGGATGCGACTACCGAATCATTTTTCTCGTAAATGTGAATCGTATTAAATGTCATGTGTAAATCACCACCTTGCCTGTTTATATGTCTGTAACTCTAACATGCCGTGTCAGACCTTTTTTTCTAGTGTCTCTAGTGCACTTGTTGTTGCGCTGCCCCATTGATTGTGGCTGCATAGCCGGCGCCGTCCCATTGATTCTAGATGCTAGTTCTGGTCGTCCCTGGAGGCGGATGAATGGCGCGCCGATACCTGTCATTGCATAAGACTCCGGGTAGCCTCTAGAGCTCTAGTGCCTGCGGGCTGCTGCGGCTGCTGCGGCGCCTCCTCGGAAGTCGTTGCAGGTATTCTAGGTGCGGCCGTCGTTACCATGGTTACCATGCCTACCTTGAGGTGTCACGTGACCAGATGACGGCTGGCTAATGCCATACCCGCATGCTGATTACCCGACCATCTCCTTCCTCTCATCGCCTTTCTCCTCCTCCTCCTCCTCCTCCTCCTCCTCCTCCTCCTCCTCCTCCTCCTCCTCCTCCTCCTCCTCCTCCTCCTCCTCCTCCTTTCGTCCAATGTCCCGCCCAACCCCATACGCCTGTATTGGCTCATCAATAGATCGAGGATCGTGATTTTGATCCTGATAATGCTTTGGATGAGCGGCAATAAGGACCTGGAGGCGAAGAAGAAGGAGAAGAGGACAAAAGATGAGGGTGATGATGTAGCCAGAGAGAGAGAACGAGATATATGGAGAAGGCATGAGATGAGCATCGCCTGTGCTGCTTCGTCATCCCCCCCCCCCCTCCCCACTTCCAGTTGGGTGTGTTGTAGTATTTTGCGTGTGGAACTTGATCCCGTTTCGCATTTGGGAGGCCGCGCGTCAGTTTGTTGCCCGCTCTTCATTTGTCACGCCTCACCGACTGTCGTCTGCTAACTGGCAGCTTCTGTTACCGCCTTTTTTTTATGTATATGTATAATTTTATTGGAAACGTTGGAAACGAAACGAGTTTCCGATGTTGTGCACACAAGTAGTAGTGTATTATATATATATATATATATATATATATATATATATATATATATATATATATATATATATATATATATATATGTAACGCGTTAGGTGGGAGAGGTGCGTGATGAACCATAGCAGGTGGCGGTGGGTGCGGGGAGGGAGGTGGAGGATGTGGGGGGGGGGGGGCACCCCAACACCTGCCGGCTGGCCCTTGCCTCCCCTCTCCTCGAATCGAACACATATGTGCTCTCTGCTGGGGTAGTGTTTTTTGTTTTGTATGTAGCGGTGTGGTCATTGCGTGAGTGTGTGTGTGTGTGTGTGTGTATGTGACGTCATCATGTCCAGAGCCGATAATGTGTATACGACTCGGTGCAGCAGCAGCAGCTTCTATGCCGCACTTTTGCGAAACCGGCACGCAATTTTTCATCCCCTCCACCCTTTTCTGTCTCTCTCTTTCTCCCGCCTTTTTGATTGCGGCTGATCGAATGAATGTCTGCGGTACTGTTCATTGTGTGTGTGTGCGCGCGTTATCAGTGGACCCACCTTATGCATTGTTCGTTGGCCATGTACTACGTGCCGGGGCAGGCTGTATGCTTGGACACCATTGTAGTACCGTCCGGTGTCGGGCTTACCTTATCAGTGCTGTGTGTGTGTGTGTGTGTGTGTGTGTGTGTGTGTGGAGGCCAGGGACAGTGCGTACAAACACACACACGCACACACACGCACACACACACACACACACGCCGTACCGTTGTTGGGTAACCCGCTTTGCATTCACAGACCGACAGACAGAAGGCACTCGAGTAGTGGGTATATATATATGTCCCTCACGCCGTGTGACAAGAGAAGGAACAGATTGTACGCCTAGATCTGGTTTGTTTGGCGTTCTCTTCTAGGGAGAGATATCCTCATCCTGGCCTGGAGCCCCAACTTCCCACCCAGTCACATGCGGTGTGCGTGTGCACTCCAAAAAATTTAGAAGAAAAATAAATTGTTGGTTGATTTCGATTCGTCTGAAAGTCCATCGATTTAAATAAAACCAAGTCACGACGCTCTAGGCTGCTTTAGTCCTATCTTGACTCTCTTACTCGATTTTGTTTCTCTCCCCAACCCAACAGTGTGTATGTGTATGTATGTATGTGTGTGTGTGTGTTGCGTACATACGTTATGGATGTGTGACCTTTCGCCGGGCCGCTAAGGTCATAATGTGCGTAATATATATCGCGCATACGGAACTCGCTGTGGCGCCTCAGTCTCCCTCTCTCTCTCTCTCTCCCTCTCTGCTTTGACTTTACAGGGCGAAGCGTGAGCCGAGCTGAGTAATTTTTGTGATGATTTCGATGATGATGATGATAGTGTGAAAATGACGGCCGCGTGCGGTCAAAAGTCTTGGGTCGCGCAGCGTGACTGGAGAGTAGTGCTTCTTCTTTTTGCGGCTGGCCGGTGGCACGCCTGGACACCAGGAGTGTGGTCGTGCCGTGCCTCTGCAGCAACCTCGGCTCTTCGCACTCTTTCCTTATTGCTTTTATAAATGCTGGCACTGTGTCGTGTTGGTTTGGTGCACGCGGTCGCCGTTGGTCACCAGGAAAGCAAAACTGTCTCTATGGTCCTGGTGACGCAGCGCGCCGATATGCTACCAACTGGTCAGGTTTTTCCCGATTCAGATTCGGATACACGGCGGCGGCGGTGTGGGAGCCGCGCGAGTTGAAACAAACGCCACTGGGTCCGCGGCCAACCCGCCGCCACTCGCGAGCCGGAAGCTCGAAAAAAAAAAAAAAAAAAAAAAAAAAAAGTCTTAGAAACCTAAATCAAAACTACCACTCGGATTTCTGCGCGTCTTTTTCCCTTTTCGCAATTTTTTGCGAGAGTTGGCTGCGCCAAATTAGGTTCGCGTGCACCACTTTTGGCTCGCAAGGCGTTACACTCTCCTCGCGGCACCGCCTGCCCTACCTTCCCCGCGCCGGCTACGTACGCCCGATTGATGGCTCAGCAACCCTCCCCTCCCCCCTCCCCCTCCCCTTCCCCCCTTCCCCGTCTCCTCCGCCGCCCCTTTCACCGCAGCTGGGGCTGCCCCGCCAAAGCCTCGCTCCACGCCGCCGCCTGCCGCCACACCCACCCACACCCTGCGGTGCCATGCATACACTGCCGCGCAGAGAGTTCACTAAGGAAATAATCAAGACGGCTTTCGTCGATTTTTCCGCTAAATTTTTACTGACGAAAATGTTGCGGGTGAATTGAGTGGTAGTTGTAACAAAGATTGCCTTGTGATGATCCTTGTCGTGATACTATGGCACGCGTGGCGTGCGCTCAAACCAAAAAACTGGCAGCGTTAAAGGCGGTGCAAAATCACATCGCAATAGCAGAGCAGAAGCAGAGCAAAAGCAGAGCAGAAGCAGAGCAAACGCCAATAGCAAAAGCAGAGCAAAAGCAGAGCAAAAGCAGAGCAGAAGCAGAGCAGAAGCAGAGCAAACGCCAATAGCAAAAGCAGAGCAAAAGCAGAGCAAAAGCAGAGCAGAGCGCGCCGCCGTGTTCCCGTTACGGCTCTGCCCATGCCCAACCCGTCTGTTCGCCGAAGGTCGAGTCTTGGAGTCGCCACAGTGTGCAGCGCAGAGCAGACAGACACGGGCGGTGCAGGCGGGGCTGTCTGCTGCTGCTGCTGCTGCTGTCACACCAGAGCCCCCCCCCCCCCCCCCGGCCACGCCTTCCCCTCAACAACGCCCCGCCACGCCAGGCGCCACAGCGGGCGGGTGTCTAACATTACCTTGCTACCGCTACATTAGCTACACCGTGACAAAATTGGACAGAGAGAGGCAGACAGACAGACACAGAGAGGGAGAGAGGCAGAGACAGACTCGGGACTCTAGATGCCAATCATTAAGCGTCATATAACCTTTCCTTATCGTTTAGCGTTAGGCGCGCGAAGCCTTGGTCACCCCGCCAACGGTGAGCGGGCAGGCCTCGAAGGAAGGTAGCTAGAGGCTCTAGGCTCTATGGCTGAAGTATAGCTGGCGAGGCGGGGAACGTCACGTACCCGGCGCGTGTGCTCTCTCTCTCTCTCTCTCTCTCTCTCTCTCTCTCCGTGTCTCTCTCTCTCTGTCTCTCTCTGCCTCTCTCTCTGTCTCTCTCTCTCTCTCTCTCTCTCTCTCTCTCTCTCTCTCTCTCTCTCTCTCTCTCTCTCTCTCTCTCTCTCTCTCTCTCTCTCTCTCTCTCTCTCTCTCTCTCTCTCTCTCTCTCTCTCTCTCTCTCTCTCTCTCTCTCTCTCTCTCTCTCTCGCTCTCTCTCTCTCTCTTTCTCTGTTCCTGGCGGTTGGCGTCGCGTCAGCGTCCGCTTGCAAGCTGGGCGCACTCGTATTTCGACACTCACAACAAGCATGCCGATGCAACAAAGTTGTAGAGTATCGTGGAAGTGGTGGTGGTGTAGGAAGGGCTTTGGTGTCTTTCCCGCCAAACACACACACACACACACACGCACGCACTCTCTGGGGCCGGGGGTTCGGCCCTGTGCCTGTCGTCGGTTCCACTCGCCGCTCTGCTTTGGTGTGCTGAGGAGGCAGTGGTGGCAGTGGCCTACGCTGTGCTGCTAGAGGGCCCCAGAGCCCCTGAGGCCCCCGGGGCCCCGCCCCCAGGGCCTGGCCGCACAAACCAGACCCCTGCCGTCTAGCGTGGGAAATGCAAAGCGGTTGTCTGGGAAACTGTAGCGGCCCGCCGGGCCCGGCCCCTGGGCAGGGCTGGGTGCTCCGGGCTCCGGGGGCCTGACCTGGCCGGCGCTGGAGCCGGCTGTGCTCGCCTCGGGGCAGGTCCCGGGTCCCGGGTCCTGGATCCTGGGTCCCGGGTCCTGGAGGAAGTCCCCGCCAAGGCGCCCAGTCGCATCCGCACTGCGGCCAACGCACACGGCGATATGCCAATTAATATCGCGTTGTTTGTGTTCTCGTGTTCTCTTTGAGTGGCGTTTAGTTATTCCGCCCGATTTGCCTCCGCGATTGCATCTGGCCGGAGAGAGAGAGAGAGAGAGAGAGAGAGAGAGAGAGAGAGAGAGAGAGAGAGAGAGAGAGAGAGAGAGAGAGAGACCCCCGCTGAGGAAGCGAGCGAGGGCCCCGCTGAGGCCTCCGTCGTCCGCCCCGGGTCCACGGGTCCACGGTGTGGGCCGTGCAGGCCGCGCTCCCCGTGTGGGCGATACTCGGCGCCGGACGGCGGGACGACGGCGAGGTGGCGGTCTGCCCCCCCCCCCCCCCCCCCCGCCGCCGCCGAAACCTCAGCGGCCTCATGACGACGAGGGTTCAAATACCGGCTCCACAGCCGGTGTTTTGTGTATCTGTATTTGTTTTTTTGCCGTGCCCGTACGAATGAATGGCACACACTGTGCACCCTGCGTAGCGCGGCTTGAGGGGGGGGGGGGGGGGCTCCTGTGGGAAAAGGTGGCGTGGAGTGGCGTTGTGGATGGCTGGACTGTGTGGGAGCGACGACCGGCTGGCCCCGGGAGAAGGGGAAGAGGGCGGGCGGACGAAGACGATCACAAAGCCCGTATTTTTCTCAGGAACAATGCATTTATATCATACATTTCGTCTCCGCGTGCGCACTTCTGCAGGCCGCGTTTTATTTCCTTTAATTTTCACTTTATTTTTACGAAGCTTTTTATATAGCAGCAGCAGCAGAACCGCACCCCCTCGTGGGGGGCGTAAACAGTCGCCATGGCAACCGTGGGACCTGGAAGACGCCGCCCGCGTAACCAAAGCAGACGACAGGGGGCGCAACCCTTCCCTATGCGCCCCCCCCCCCCCCCCCCATCCCCATTTCACCTCGTGGACCCGTGCGCGCCTAATGGAGAGATGTCACACAAAAGAATTATAAGAAAAAAATAGAGAAAGACAAAAATTGAGAAATAATAATTTAGGAGGTATTAAAGAATGCAAGGCACGCCTGTCACGTTGCCCTGCCCGTGCACGTGCAGCACGGAGTGGCAGGTGCGCCGGGCGGACGGGCCGGGCTGGGGACACTGACGGGGACAGGAGCGGGACACTGCTGGGATTCCCTCGGCCCTCGGCGGTGATTACCGGCTGCCCTGCCCGGCACTGCCCAGCTGCCCACGCCCAAAGCAGCAGCAGCGCCGCGAACAAACTCATCGCGTTCTTCTTCTTGTTCTTGTTCTTCTTCCTCTTCTTCTTCTTCTTCTTCTTCTTCTTCTTCTTCTTCTTCTTCTTCTTCTTCTTCTTCTTCTTCTTCTTCTTCTTCTTCTTCTTCTTCTTCTTCTTCTTCTTCTTCTTCTTCTTCTTCTTCTTACATTCGCCGATTCGTAATCCTTTTGCATTTCTGCTTGTCCCCGCAGGTCCTGTGGCACCTGGACATCTTCCGACGCAGCTTCAGAGAACTCAGCGGCCATGCCTGCATGCAGGAGTCATGCATCTTCTGCGCGCTCAAGGTGAGTCCGAAAGCGAGACAATATGAGAAAACCCTTTCAAGACGAGACCTCGACGGTCGGTAAACTCAGACTAGCTTTCGTATTGAGCGTGAGCCGTGTTCTCGCGGAATGTCGCCTCGCTCAGATTCGCCGCACTTCCTTGCTTGCCGATGAGGGTTGTGTTCTTGTTGTTGTCCGCGCGCGCGTGGGATTCGGGCCCGGTTTGGCCGGCGGTACTGATACCGATTTCGGCCCGACCGAGGCATTTCCGGAGGTACCTCTGGATACCTGCGGGTACCTGTGCCACCGAGGCCGCGATGCGGCGGGCGTGCCGGCAGCGTCCATTGATCAACTTTTATTTTCCGAACAATATTCCTCCTCCGGCCCGCGGACATCTCGCGGCGCCGGGTACGGGCAGCGTCGTCGTCGACCTTTTATGCACCGGCAGTGGCGGCGGCGGTGGCGGTAGCGATGGCGGTGGTGGCGGTGGCGTCGTAATCGGCGTGGTGCTGCACGCACGAAAGGTGAGCGGGAGAGCGCCTCCGTTCCAGAGGGGGCTCTGGGCGTGCGTTTTATGCCGGTGCTACGGCTCGTAAAACCGACGGGGGGCGCCATGGCCGTCAAAGGGTGCCCCCGCGCTCTCCCCGACGACTACGGCGTCCTCCTCGGCGACAGCGGCGTCCTCCCCGACGACGGCGTCCTCCCCGATGACGGCGTCCTCCCCAAAGACGGCGTCCTCCCCGATGACGGCGTCCTCCCCAAAGACGGCGTCCTCCCCGATGACGGCGTCCTCCCCGATGACGGCGTCCTCCCCGACGACGACGTCCTCCCCGACGATGGCGTCTTCCCCGACGACGGCGACCTCCCCGACGACGACGCCGTGCTCCCCTCCCGCCGCGCGCTCCTGTCGCACGATTTCTAACAGACAAACGCCTCCGGAAGCGGAGACGGATGGCTAGGGCCGGCGTGGCCTCTACGGAGAGCTGAGCAGCGCGGCGCAGCGTTGAGCAGACCAGCCTTTCCAGGAGAAGTAGTCGACTGTCGACTGGTTTGAGTGGTGGACAGCCTACGACAGGCGCACGGTGACAGAAGGACCGGTCGTGGCGGAGGTGGCAGGGCTTTTATGTCTCTCTCTCTCTCTCTCTCTCTCTCTCTCTCTCTCTCTCTCTCTCTCTCTCTCTCTCTCTCTCTCTCTCTCTCTCTCTCTCTCTCTCTCTCTCTCTCTCTCTCTCTCGCTCTGCTCTCGCTCTCTCCCGTTCACGACCCGTCCGGAACACGCTTTGACTGACTGGAGTGGAAAACAAAAGCCGTAGCGGCGGACGGCGGCGGTCACCCTGGAGCTCTGGAGACCTCTGGAGCTGGAGCAGTGCGCGCGCTGGCTCTGGAGCCGCGCCTCAGCACCGGGCGGCCTTCGGGACCCTCTGGGGCCCTCGGCGGGGTCCTCCGGGACCGACGCCGTGCCGGGGGTCCGACGGGGGCCTCGCGGCCGTCGTGCCGCCGCCGAACACGATAACAAGGGCGTAACTCATCGCGCGGCACGACGGAGCCGGAGCTGCAGCCGCCGCCGGAGTGACAGGGACAGACGCATCGCCGCAGTCTGCGCACGCGCCGAGCCTCCACTCCACGACGCCAACGCGGAAAATTTAAATCAAAATTTAAATTTAAAACTAAAATAAAAGAAAAATCATCAACTGGTGGCCATTTCGCGCGTGAAACTGTTTTCTTTAAAACGATACAGCAAAGAAATTGGAAACCTTAGGCGGCGGAGTTCGTCTGCTGGCCTCTGCGTGTGGTAGGTAATGGAACCGGTACTCTTTAGGGGAGGGGAGGGGGGAGCATTTCGAGACCTCGTCTAAATGTGAGTAGTACGCCTTAGTAGTCCGTGTGTGTGTGTGTATGTGTGTGAGCGTGTGTATGTGTGTGCGTGAGCGTGGCTTATGGGACCGGTACTCTCAGCGCGCGTTAGCCGGGGCGTATAGCGCGGAGTGGACAAACCGGGGTGTAAACTAGTGCCGGCCGTCGGCGCCAGAGTGCAGCACTCTCGGAGTCACCCCACTCCCTTCCCCCTGTTCCACACATATACGCACGATTTGCGGTTCTGCCTCTCTCTCACTGTCTCTTTCTAGCTATCTCTCTTTCGCTCTGCCATCACCTCGTTACCGGCTGGCATTTAGGTGCGCATCTTATTGGCAAGGCGCCTCAGCGCCTGCGATGTGCCGGGTAGGCAGCCGGGCCGGGCACGGCAGCGCCGCGGGACAGCCTGCCCCGCAGGCGTCCGGGAGCAGAGGACGAGTGCGAGAGACGGAGGAGGGCGGTTAGAGAGACGGAGGAGGGCGGTTAGAGAGACGGAGGAGGGCGGTTAGAGAGACGGAGGAGGGCGGTTAGAGAGACGGAGAGTAATGATTGTTGTTTCCAAGCGATCGGCTCCTCCCAAATTGCAGACGACACCGCTGGCGGCCCAGCCCCCCCTCCAACCCTGCGGAGCCCGTAACCACGAACACGCGGCGCGTCGCCGGAATTCAAATCTTGGCGGGCTTTCACCCTCTCTCCCTCTCCCGTACGTGCGCGGCGGGACGACTTCTCAGGAATGCGTGCGATATCTCGGGGTCTCGGCATCTAAATGAAAGGAGTCCAATCAGTTTCGGAAATGATTTTTCGAGTCGTTATATTATTTTTCCCCCGTCTTGCCGCAACGTTTTTCATACTTGGACCAGGTTGGCCGCCGGCGGCTACTTTTGATTTCCCTGTCGCCGTGTTATTGGCTCCCGTTTTGTGATGCAAAACAGGCCGGCCGGGCGACGGGCACAACGCGACTTATGACTGATTCTGATTGGCTGCTCAGCGAGGGCGGGGTCGTGTGCAGCAGGGCAGGACCAGGGCCCGGGGCCGGGCGCGGGCTGCCACAGGCTGCCACAGGCTGCCACAGGCCCACCCAGCGCTAGGCTCGACTACCATAACTCACCAGGCAGTATTTCGGCGAAGGGCGGACGTATCTCTGAATTTCTGATTCGTAACACCTATTCAATTGGTCATAAAAAATTGTTCTTATTATAAATATTTTTAATTTTTTTTTTTGTGAATTTTAGGTCTGACTCTTTTGGTAAATTTAGGGTTGCGGATTTTTTTTAAAAAATTAGTTTTTCTTGGGTGCACGGAGTTAGTAGTAGCATTTCTTCCGATTTGGGTTTTCAGCAGTAGTGCGCTGACGCATGCACGCACACACACACACACACACACACACACACACACACACACACACACACACACAAGGCACCCAAGGGCTGCGGGTCTACCTGTGGGAGGCCTTCGATGAGGTGGCGGGCGATCGCTATCGGGCTGGACACGCCTCGAAAAACCTCTCTTGCGACACACCCACCACGGCCGCCTGAGCCTGAGCCATGCCCAGGTGGACTCGTGTGTCGGGGCTCACCGTGCGTCAGGCAGTCAGTCAGCAAACAACGGTAACGGCACTCGCCTCTAAATTTTTCATACTCTTCGCTCTCTTTAGAAATGAAATTTTTTTTCGGTGGCAATTCCTTTCGCGTTTAACCATTAAAAGTAGCGGAACCATTTTTAAAAACTAAACACGTGTTCGCCGCGCTTCCGCGCCGTTTATATTTCTTACATTCTGAACGATGGTATAATAAAAATGGTAATTGAAAGGTACGCGGAGAATAGGAGGCTGCTGTGCCCCTTTTACAGAAGGCGGTGCGCGGTTCCGAGTAGAACGGTGGATGACAATAATTATCTCGCTGCTTGTGCGTCGGGCGGCGGTGGTTGGAGGGGGCGGTGGGCGGAGCAGCCGCAGCAGCCGGTATGGAGATCCTCCGTGCAAAGGCCTCTTTTCTTTCAATTATCATTCTTTTCTTTTCCTTTATTTTTACTTTTCTTTTTGAAAAGCGCGCGCTGTGTTGTGCAGCAGACTCCCTTACCCCTTCAGCTGACCGTGCCGAAATCCGCGACTTACGCCGGCTAATGGGGGGTTGGGCGGCCCCCGTGTGTGTATGGGTGCGAGTGAGAGAGGGCAGCCCATATGGCGCTATAGCCGTCTCCGTCTCTCTGCAGCCTGCAGCCCAGGGGCTTCCGAGCGCACCTGGCGCGGCCACGCGGCCTGGCCCGGGCGTCACCTGCACGGCGAGGAGAGGAGGGCGCAAAGGACGCGAAATAAAGACAAAACATAATACGTGTGTGACGGGAGTACAATACAAAGAGGTTGACAAGAGATTGGGCACGCGACCAGCACGTGCCAGCTGCACGGGGTGCTGCGGGCTGCTCGGGCTGCCTACCCGGCAGGGGCCACGGATACTTTTGGAGAAAGTAGTGTAAAATAGGAGAGGATGATTTTCCCCTCCCATTTCTCCTTTCGCCGAAAGTGAGTTGAGCCGCGTGTCAGCAGTGGCACCATCTACCGGCCCCCGACCCCGCGATCGCGGAGGACAAGGCCGGAACGCAAAAAAAAAAAAAAAAAAGTGTGTCTCTGGGTTTCCGCTGGCGGAGTCGGCAGCAAGATCTGTTCCTGCGGATAGCACAAGGAGTTCGCCTTCCGCTGTACGGAAAAGCAAAAACTTTTTTTTCCGAGAGAAAGAGAGAGAGAGAGAGAGAGAGAGAGAGAGAGAGAGAGAGAGAGAGAGAGAGAGAGAGAGAGAGAGAGAGAGAGAGAGAGAGAGAGAGAGAGAGAGAGAGAGAGAGAGAGAGAGAGAAAATATTGTTTTGTACCATACTGATGCCTATCTGCACTTGTCTGCGACCACTGTGTATCGCCAACGGGGGGCCCGAAGGGGCCGCAACGAACCGAAAAAGCCAGCAGATTGTCTATGATGATTTATTTTGCCGGCCTCAGGTCGTGAGCCGGGCCGAGCCCCTTCCCCTCCCCACTGCAGCCCCCAGGGAACACCTTGAACACTACCCGGAGCACTACCACTGCGTATTATTAATCCTCCGGGACCATTTCCACACTCCTCCTCCTCTTTGTTTCATCCTCTTCCCCGCCCAGCATATTGTGAGCGTATCTCGTCCTTCTTATTAATTTTTTGGCAAAGCCCGGCTCCTTCCTCACTGCTGCTGTCGGCCACTCTACCCTCGGAGGCAGGAGGGGGGGGAGGGGGCGTAGCACAGAAGACGCTTGTTCGGTCGGGTCGGGTGCGTCAAGCATATCATACAATACACTCCACCTTACTGCCCTCCTCGATAGCCCTCCTCGATGGCGACGCTCTGTGTGTGTCTGTGGGGAGGTTTATAACCCCTACACGTCCCGCCACGGCTGAGTCACTAGGCAAAGCTCTGTTGTTGTGTGTGTGTGTGTGTGTGTGTGTGTGTGTGTGTGTGTGTGTGTGTGTCCCGTGGCGGCCGCTCTATAGCCTTCATGGGAAAATGAGATGAACCCCACCCACCTCACCTGTACCCCCCCCCCCCCCCCCCCCCCCCGCGTCCCATCGCACAGGTGAGAGGGGGGAGAGGGTCGAGTGCGTGCGGGCAGAGCAGCCGAGACGGGCCGAGCCCACAGTGATGGTGCTGTCAAAGTGTGTGTAAACTAGTATACTAGTAAAATTAGTAGTAAAACTGACCATGAAAATTGAGGCCCGCTTGATCAAAAGTATTACGTTAACAGTTTTTTTTAAAAAAATAATGAAACAGAAACTGGAACAAGATATTTAAAAACAGATTTTTCTTTTCAAATCCGTAATTTACAAAAATCTATGTAAAAATTAGAGGCGTGTGTGTGTGTGTGTGTGTGTGTGTGAGAGAGAGAGAGAGAGAGAGAGAGAGAGAGAGAGAGAGAGAGAGAGAGAGAGAGAGAGAGAGAGAGAGAGAGAGAGAGAGTGAGAGGACTATTACTACCACCATCATTATTATACCATCGGACGTGAGGGGAGGAGGAGGGTGCTGGATGGTCATGGGTGGGTAGGGCTAACGCTGGGCTACGCAGGACACACCAGAGGACAGGGCAGGAAGCCAGCAGGTCCCCGGCGTTCCGCCTGCTTACCTGGGCTCCCCCTCTCCCCCCCCCCCCTCCCTCCCCCTCGCCTAACCTGTACCTCTATTCCCCCCCACGTCTCACGCCTCCGTTGCTCTGCTCTTCGGTGGTGGACGTCTCTTCCTCTTCTTCTTGTTGCCCCTCTGCCCTGGCCTCACCCAAGAACCCCTCCGCCTCCCCCTCCCCATCTTCCCCCCCCCCCCCATCTAAAACGGCCCCCGAAGCCGAGCCGACGACGACGCCTTCCTTTTATTCGAAAATTTTATTATCGAAATCGCGCGCGGAAAGCAGCACAAGAAAGCCACCGTGCCTGCCTCGGCCGTACAAGTCTCCCGACACATCGCACACAGAGAGAGCGAGACAGAAGGAGAGAGGAAGAGCGTGAGAGTGAGAGAGAGAGAGAGCGAGAGAGACGGAGACAGAGAGAGAGAAAGGATAGATGTGCATTTCGGAGCGCATTCATCCGTTTTTGAAAATTACTATGTATAGGTTATTTCGGAACGGTTTATTCGAGGTTCCCGGCGGCGGCCTCGCTTGTCAAATAGCAGACGATGACCACGACGACGAGTTTTGGCCGCCGCCGCCGAATGCGGGTAGGGGGGAGGGGGAGGGGAGGGCGGCCTGGTTCCGTCCAGTGGCGGGTACGGCAGCGTAGTAGTGGTAGGGCGGCCGGGGCTGGGCGGGGCTGGGCCGAGCCTCTGGGATTGGCTTCCGCTGTCGTGTGTGTGTGTGTGTGTGTGTGTTCGATCGCCGCGGCTACTGTGTGCGCCGCGCCGCGCTCACACACACACACACACATGGCGGCTGACGGCTCTTTGATGGCATGCTGACCAATGTCGTTCGAGGACGCCTAATAAGCAAGCACTGCCCCGGTCGGTTGGTCGACGACGACGACGATAGATTTCTCTTCTATTGCTGCTGCTACCACTGCCACATGTCCATCAGGGCCTGTTTGTGTGTGTGTGTGCGTGTGTGTTTGGCGTCCGGGTTGGTCCGCAGTCATCACATTAGCCCCTTAGCAGGTAGGCAGCCCGCCTGCGCACTCGCGTCGTGCGGGACTGCCTGCAGCGCGCGGCGGCGGGGGAGAGAGAGAGAGAGAGAGAGAGAGAGAGAGAGAGAGAGAGAGAGAGAGAGAGAGAGAGAGAGAGAGAGAGAGAGAGAGAGAGAGAGAGAGAGAGAGAGAGAGAGAGAGAGAGAGAGAGAGAGAGAGAGAGAGAGAGAGAGAGAGAGAGAGAGAGAGAGAGAGAGAGAGAGAGAGAGAGAGAGAGAGAGAGAGAGAGAGAGAGAGGCAGAGAATAGTGATCCCACTGCTTTGCCAGTTTGAAAACAGTATATGTGTGTGGGTCATACAAGTATGACTTTGTATCAATTTCCAGTGTCTGTACATTTTATCTGTGCGCACTCTCCTCCAAGGGGCTCAACTGCAGCGAGGCCAGAGCCAGAACCTTGGAGCTCGTATGCGTGCTGCTGCCGAGGCTGAGGCTGGGGCTGGTGGCCGCCGCCATTGGCTGGTGCTGCTGCCGCTACTGCTGCTGCTGCTGCTGCTGCCGCCGCTACCGCCGCTGCCGCACCCAGTCCAGTCCGGCCGGCCTGCCCTCAGGGGCCTCAGGGGCCGGCGGCTGCCAGCCCCGTCTGTCCCGCCGCGCCTGGCCCTGGCGAGCCCGGCACATACGCCCCTCGGAGCCCCCCCCCCCCCCCCCCCCCCCCCCCCCCCAAATCCCTCCTCCGGGCAGCCCTACCCGGAGACTGCAGCCGCTGCATCTTACAGCGCTGCTAGCTGCATGCCGACACCTCTAAAGGAATATAAAAACTGCAGTGGCTGTTGACGCCCATTGCTACCCTTTCGAGCCGCGCGAAATATGATGGCATAAACTGTGCTCGTACTATGAGAATTAGCTCGGCACTCCACCGGCAGCGGAGACAGAACAGTTGAACACTTTTGATCTGTCGCCGTGCCGGCTGGCTGTTCCGTGTGATAGTATCGTCACGTCAGGCCCAAACACATATTCTGGTCGGTACCCCGCGCTCGAGTGCCGGCAGGGACAACAGGCCTGCAGCTGCCGCCTGATTCCGAACACTGTGAACGCGGACCTCTCTCTCGCTCTCTTATGGAGCACCCCACGAGTGCAACAGAGACAGACCTACGAAGACAGTGTGTGGAATCAGGCGGCTGGACGGCCGGAGCTGCAGGAGCGTCGGAGCCCAGCTCTGGAGTCTCCAGCCCTGGCCGTGCCGAGCCGGTTCCGACCCCCCGTGACCCGAGCCGACCTGCTGCAGCTCCAGGCTCCAGCAGCATCTCCAGCGAGCAGCTGCAGGCGGGAAATGCAAAGTGCAGCGCAGAGCCGCGCGTTTTGGGCGGCGTGTCCGGCCCCGCCCCCACCGAACACCTGTGCAGCGTCGGCCTGCGGCCTGCGGAAGCCTGCGGAAGCACGCGTGGTAATTGCCGGCATTCAGAGCTTCCTCCCCGACCCGGCCCGGCCCGACCCCCCGGCAGCGCCCCCCCCCCCCACCCCGTCGGGGTGGTGGTGGTGGTGGTGGCGGAGGCAGCGGCTTTGCCATGCCGAGAGGCGAAACAACGTCGAATTTTTTGTGCACCCACCCTCACGTAAATTTTAATTAAATAAGTTGATTTGTTTCGTAATTTTTTGAACGGTGAATTTTGTTGTTACATTTTTTTTCGCAAAGTCCATTTTTTGAAGTAGAACGATTTTATAATTTTGGGTGTATGAAAAATTTCGGGCGCTAGGTGAACATAGGACGGCCGATGCCCGCCCCGGGGGGTCTGTGGTGGCCGGTGGCGGGTACGGACAGCCGACAGCACCCGTCAGACGCGGGCCGCGGCCGCTGACCGGCCGCCCAGTTTTTATCTATCCGTCAATTTTTTTCCCCATCGCGTTATATTGGCCTGGCAGACATTTACATAAGGGACTCGTATCCTCGGTTCGCTCAGCTCAGCTCGGCTCGGCGCTCCCCGTGGCCACAGCTTGCACCACCGCGGCCAGCAGCAGCGGCGGCAGCGGCACGATTTGGAACGAGTCCCAGCCGCGCGGGACCGGGCCGTGCCGAGCCGCGCCGCCGGGCCGTGCCGAGCCGAGCCGAGCCAGGCCAGAGGAGCGCCTGCGCCAGCACCCCGGGCAGGCCGAGGTACCCTAGGGACCCTAGGGTACCCGCCGCGGCACGGCAGCCCGGGAGAAACGGTTCCCTGTTCTGTCCGTGCGCCCCCCCCCCCCCCCACCGGGGTCCTCAGGGCCCGCAGGACTCGCCAGACGACCACCCTTCCCCTCCCCGCCACTCCCCGCCGGCCCCGACGCCGGCCGCGGCGGTACCCGTAGTACCCGCGCAGCGTAGCCAGTCCCCCGATGGGGCCCCCGGGGGCCCCCGGCGGCCCCCTTCTGAGGACCCCCCCCCCCCCTAGGGTGTTACGTAGAAAGTGGAAGACCGCCACTGACTCGGGGTCAACCCCCCTAGCAGCAGTGAGACTGGAAGAGTTGGCCGCCCCGCTAGGGCCATCAAATCGGCGCGCGCGCGCGCGTGCGTGTGTGCGTGTGTGTGTGTGTGTGTGTGTGTGTGTGCGCGCGCGCGCGCGCTAGTTTCCGCAGCGCCAAACTGGAATCGGCCGTCACCGCCGCCGAAGCGGTGGGAGACAAGAACAGCGGCGGGGTCTGATTTCGGATGGGCCGAAACAAATCGCCCCGAGGGGGCAGAGGGAGTAGCGGTAGCGGTAGCAGTAGCGGTGCGCCGGACACCGCCGGCGGGAGAGAAGAGAAATTCAGCCGGGCCGGGCCGGGCCGAGGCGGCAGGCGGCCATCATTGGTACGGGGCCATCTCGGCCGGACAGCCGCCATTGGTGGTCACGTGGTACCCCGTGGTCCTCCTCACCGCCCCCCATACCATCATCAAGTGAAAGCCGAGCTCGGCGGCGTCACCCATGTGGACGACCGCGGCGGCCGCGACGGGCCCCGGAAAAGGATGAGAAATTGCGGGGGTCGTGTGCCGTGCCGGCCATGTCCGTGTGGTACAGAGAGGCGGTAGTACAGTCCGAGATGTGGCAAGAAGCGGGACGGCCGGCCGTTCGGGACGCAGCGGGGCGCTGACGCGGCGCGGACCCGCTGGACCGTTCTGTTTCGCCCCGCCCCGCCCCGCTCGGCCCGTGGTCCGGCCCGTGGTCCGGCCCGACCGATGCGCCCATCACTGCTATCGCATCACTCTAGGTAGAAAACGACTCGGGGCGGTGTGTGTGTGTGTGTGTGTGTCGTGTCGTGTCTCGTGCGCCACGCGAGGCTGAGGCCGCGCCGCCATGCTCTGCCCACGGGTGGTCCAGGCGCGGCTCCTGGTCTACCCCCCTCCCTCCCCCTCAGCGCTCCGAGCCTCGCACCTTCCTTAGTGCGACCCGTATGTGTGTGTGTGTGGGGGGCTCAACACACGGTGTGGTCCAACAGTAGCCCCCCCCCCCTACCCCTCATCACCTGCAATCACTGCCCCTTTGACTCGGTCGGGGGGCGCAGCTGTGCACAGGCCGCGGGTACCGCGCACACACACACTTACATACAGGCACACACGCAAAACACACACAGAGTTGCATCTCAGACTTGTCGAGCACCACCGAGTATGTAGCAGAGGAGTTGGCAAACACGAGGGCGCTGAGTAGTGTTGGGCCCGGCCGGCCCTGCGCCCTGCCCCTCCTCCCGCCCTGGGCAGAAACTCGGAATCTGTCGGTGCACACTCACATAAACTTACAAATGAATTTTTTGAAGTTTTCAAAAATAGTTTTTTAATGATTTTTTTTTGTAAAGGTGAATTTTCTTGAATTATAAAAAGAAATGAACTCTTGGAAGTTTCCAATTTTATTTTATTTTAATTTATTGGTGAATTGGTGTGCATGTGTGTGATTTGATAGAACTAGTTTGAATTTAATATTATTTTTGAGGCGCGCACGGCATTAAAACGAAGTCTTTTTCCTTCCAACCTCAGTCTGGAGCCCAGTTGGCCCCTGGGCTGGGTTGGCTGGGCCCTCCCGCTGCGCCGGCGTGGCGGATGTGTTGCCTACCTCCCCGGCGCTCCGAGCCGCCCGACCGCCTCGCCTGGGCCACGCGCTCCTGGAGCCGGGTGGTGGTTGGCGGGAGGGAGAGAGGAAGAGAGACGGGGGGTGAGAGAGAAAGAGAGAGAGAGAGAGAGAGAGAGAGAGAGAGAGAGAGAGAGAGAGAGAGAGAGAGAGAGAGAGAGAGAGAGAGAGAGAGAGAGAGAGAGAGAGAGAGAGAGAGAGAGAGAGAGAGAGAGAGAGAGAGAGAGAGGATGGCGTGTGTCACCCAGGGTAAGAAGATGACACGGTTCGGTCCGGTCCTCCTAAAACTAAAACCGCCCGCTTTCCCCTCTGATTCCAGGAGCTGTTCGCGCAGCTGCAGTTCTCGCAGGAGGCGGCGCTGCCCCCGGACGCGCTGCGGCGCGCCCTCGCCGAGTCCTTCTTCGACCAGCAGCGCTTCCAGCTCGGCTTCATGGACGACGCGGCCGAGTGCTTCGAGAACATCCTGCTGCGCATCCACTTCCACATCGCGTCCGCCGAGGCGGAGGACATGTGCTCGGCGCGGCACTGCATCCCGCACCAGAAGTTCGCCATGACGCTCGTGGAGCAGAGCGTGTGCGGTGCGTGCGGCGCCACTAGCGAGCCGCTACCCTTCACACAGGTGAGTCCGCGGGTTCGAATACTACCCGCACCGGCGCGGCTTTTTCTCCTTTTCTTTTGCTCCCCCCCCCCCTCTTTCAGGGAGCGGGAGATGGGTAACCCAGGGTCGTTTTGCCTGACAATGGCTCGGGGACGATACGTAATTCAGATGCCATAATGCGGACAAATTGCGTCGCCTGGGATCGGGCCGGCCTCGGCCTCACGGGGCTGATGGGGGACGACAGGACACGGCAGCACACGGACGGGCGGGACGGAAACAAGGAGGGATTTCCTCATGTTAGTCCCACAATGGGGGGCTGTCCATCCGGACGCGGGCCGCCGCCGTGGTGTCAGGTCGGATCGGGTCAGAGAGGAAGAAGGGGTTGAAATGTATGAGAATGGCATTCTTCCCTCGGTTATCCTCGCGTGTGTGTGTATGTGTGTGTGTGTGTGTGTGTGTCGTGTGCGTGTGTGTGTGTGTGACGTGGGAGGCTGCCATTGAGCTCCCGCGCAAGGAGAACACTGGGATGGGCCGATGCACGGCGGGGACCGTCTCCCACAGGGCGTCACGTCTTTTCTGAACGGGCCCTCAGGGGGCGTCGTCATTGTCCGACCCCATTCAACGACACCCCCCAACCCCGGTCATTACATACCCTTTCAGCCGGGGCACACACACACACACACACACACACACACACACACACACACACACACACACACACACACACACACACTATAAGGGGTCGGGGTCGGGTACATGCGCTGTCCCCGTCCCCTCCATTCACCGCACCGCGGCCAGGGCAGGACCATTACTATCGTCATCAGGCGTGCGGTGTGTGGCTGCGGCTGCGGCTCGGGATATCAGGCCAGGCTAGACGCGTGTGTCACGTGACGAGACGGGACGGGACTGTCAGTCTGGAATGCCGGGCTAACGAGGAGTCCTGCGGGACCTCCCCTCTCGGCTTGTCGTGTGTGCCCTTCGGTTAGAACTGGGCTCCGGGACCCCCCTCCGTCCTCTGCTGGGGTACTTACGTGTGTGTGTGTGCGCGCGCGCGCGTGTGTGTGTGTGTCTGCGTGCGTGTGTTGGCGGTGTCATACGCGCCGTGACGTGGACGCGTTACGAAATAGTGAGTCACGATGGCCCCCCCCCTCCCCTCCGGTGGACACTCGCATCGCATCATCGTGTTTGACGGCCACCTCACCCCCGCGCCCTTCGGTTGCAGATGGTGCACTACGTGTCCGCGTCGGCGCTGACGTCGCAGGCGCGCCAGAGCGCCACCCCCAACCACCCGGACCTGTTCGGACAGCTGCTCAACAAGGCCGGTGGCATGGGCGACATCCGGGACTGCCCGGTAAGTAACCACGCCGTTCTCAAAAGCTGGATGTCAAAAGATTTTAAAGTTCTGTGACTTGTGAGGGGGTAAAAAATTTGTCTCAGAAATAACGAGTTTTGTGATATTTCAACGTTCCACGAATTGATGAAAGATTTTCGTAGAAAAAAACATTTTTCTCAGTTTTTTTTAAATTCTTTTCGTTTAAAAAACAAACAAATTTGGGGCCCTTAAAAACGTAAATTCGTTATGAAATTTATTCGTTGCTATGATAGTACTTTAGAATCTCAAAGCATGGGCCACATTGCTAACGACGTGCACTGGTAGCACTGCACCCCCACTCCCTTGTCTGGAGTGACGATGCCGGACCGGCCGCGACTAAACCTCCTCTTCGGTGTCCTTGCAGTCCGCGTGCGGCGCCAAGATCCAGATCTGCCGGACGCTCATGAACCGGCCCGAGATCGTGTCCGTGGGCGTGGTCTGGGACTCGGAGCGGCCCACCCTGGAGCACATCATGTCCGTGTTCGCGACGCTGGGCACGACACTGCGCCTGGCCGACGTGTTCCACAGCGTGGTGGACGCTCGCTGGGCCGCCGCCACGTCGCACAACCTCGTTGGCGTCGTCACGTACTACGGCAAGCACTACTCGACCTTCTTCTTCCACACCAAGCTGCGCGTCTGGATCTACTTCGACGACGCGACGGTGCGCGAGGTCGGCCCCCACTGGGAGCAGGTGGTGGAGAAGTGCCGGCGCGGGCGCTACCAGCCGCTGCTGCTGCTGTACGCCGCGCCCAACGGCTCCCCCGTCAGCGCCGAGGGCGCCCCTAAGACCATCACGCCGGTGCCCATGCCGACGTCGCCAAACGCGCCCACCTGGAACCTGTCGCTGCCGGGGTGAGTACGAGCGTCCTAAACCACCCCTAAACCACCACCAAGCCACCCCTAGACCACCACTAAATCACCTCTCTCCTCCCTGCAGCTCCCGGAACGACAAGACCGCCCAGATGCTCCGGCGATCGGTGACGCCCAACCCGGACAAGGGGTGCCTGCCAAACGGACTAATGTCCAACGGGCTCCCCAATGGACTCCCCAACGGGCTCCCCAACGGACTGCCGAACGGGCACCCGAATGGACTGCCGAACGGGCTCCCAAACGGGCTCCACAATGGACTCCGCCGGTCCATCACCCCCAACTCGCAGCCCAACGAGTACCAGAACCTCAGCGACATGCAGGCCATCATCTTCGGGCAGAAGCAGCAGCAGAACGCGGTAAGTGTCCCGGCGAGTCGGAGCTCGTGAAGATCACGAAGCTGTGCGCGAGTACACACACTGACGGCAACCTCTTGTCCGTGTCTCCAGCAGGCGGTGGACTGCGTCGACGGCACCGAGCCCGGCTACATCAGCCGCAAGGCGGTGGAGAGCGTGCTCAACTACCAGCAGCAGCAGCAGCAGCCCTGTCAGGGGCTGCCCTCGTCCATGGAGCAGCTGTCCTCCCTGCAGGAGCAGGCGCTCACCATGCGCGGCTACAACTCGCTCACCAGGGCCTCGCCCACCACGTCCATCCTCAGGAGGTGAGTCATATCGCTTATCTCTAGGGGGAAAAACAGAAATAAAAGGGGGGAAAATGTTTTCTCCTGACTTTTCAAGAGACTATTGTTTTCGTAGAAGCAGCTTCCTTAAAATTTTCAAATTCTGGTTTGAAAATATAAAATAAATTTGTATCTTAAATGTGGAATGTTTTCCCGGCCGCAGGGACTCGTCGGACATGCCGGAGCCGCGCAACATGACCCTGAAGCGGCACGACTCGACCAGCAGCTCCGGCGGCGCGGAGCGGGACGGCCGCGACGGGCTGCCACTCCGGCAGCAGGACATGAACGGCATGAACCTGAACGTGCCCGACCACCTCAACATCCCGCGGCGCAGGGACTCGGGCAACTGGAGTGGCGACCGCAACAGCGCGTCCTCGTCGTCCTCCACCTCCATGGAGAACCCCTACCTGTACCTGGTGGGCAAGATGCGGCCGCATGCCGGCAGCGGCGGCGGTGTCGGCGGGGTCCCCCGTAGCCCCACCAGCATCAAGCCGGGGGAGCTGAGCAGCTCCAGCAGCGGCTGCGGCAGCGGCGGGCCCTGCGACCCTGGCTACGACAGCTACTCCCTGTCCTCCACCGACAGCCTGCCCCTCCAGCTCGGGCTCCGGCACAACCTTCAGGTCAGTACTCATTTTCAAAAGTTACACCAACGCATAAAGAATTCACTTTTTTCCTTCTTTTTTTCTTCTTCTGAAATTTACTTCCAAAGAAATTTGAAGTCGCATGACCATTATGTCTGACGCTGTGTTCTGTTTTTGCAGCTGGCCCAGATCCCGGAGGGGCACTCGCCATCGCCCGGCCAGGGCGGACACGGCCACGGCCAGGGCCTGCAGGGCCTCCTCGGCGACGGCGGCGTGCTGAGCGGTGACGACTGCGAGAAGCTGTGCCGCGAGGCGGACCAGCTGCTGGACAAGTCCCGCGCCACGGAGGAGGCGCACGACCTGACCACGGCGCTGGTGCTGTGCCAGGCCGCGGTCGGCAAGGCCCGCCAGGCCATGGACGCGCCGTACCACAACCCGCACACGCTGAGCGCGGCCCGCATCAAGCACAACACGTGCGTGATGCGGGTGCGCAGCCTGCACCGGCGCATCGCCCAGGAGACGACGGGCCAGCCCGACGTGACCCCGGGGCCGCCGCGGGGCAACCACAGCCGGCAGAACAGCCGCGACAAGACCCCCGGCCACTCGCACTCGCGGCAGGGCAGCAAGGACGGCTCGTACAGCCACTCGCACTCGAGGCAGGGCAGCAGGGAGCTGCTGGTGTCCCCGGCGCCGCAGCAGCAGCAGCAGGCCGACAAGCCGGCCAGCAAGACCATCCAGCTGTACGGCACGCTGCCCAAGAGCAAGGGCGTGCGTGCTGCTGCCACCGCGGGGGCGTCGCCCGCGGCCTCGGGCAGCCCCTCCCCGGCTGCCAAGGCCGGCTCGGGCTCCAAGCAGCAGAGGGTCTTCGAGGACGAGGAGTACCTGTACGACCGGCCGGGCCGCTCACCGCGCTCGGCCGCCCCGGGCCGGCGCCAGGACGCGCAGGCCGGCAAGGAGAAGCGCGCCCGCAGCGAGGAGCGCTCCAAGCACCCCGTCACCCTGCTCAGCCCCAAGGAGACCAAGGACACCAGGAAGGACAAGGAGAAGGACAAGGACGCCGGCAAGGACGACAAGAAGAAGCAGCACAAGATCAGGCGGAAGCTGCTGATGGGTGGGCTCATCCGGCGGAAGAACAGGAGCATGCCAGACCTCCGCGAGGGCGAGGACTCGGCGCCGCCCCCCGGCCTGGCCGCCCCCAAGCCGACCAAGCCCAAGGTGAGCCTGGACGAGTCAGTGCTGATGGCGGCCTCCGGCTACCTGTCCGAGGGCCACCTGGAGTTCAACGGCGGCCCCAGCGCCAACGTCAGCGGCAACGCCAACCCCAACCTGGAGCGCAGCCGGCTGATGAGGAAGAGCTTCCACGGCAGTGCGGGCGGCCCGAGCGGCAAGGCGTTGACGGCCGCCAAGGTGCCGCCGCCGCCGCCTCTGCGCACCACCTCCCAGCTGACGGCCGGCGGCGCGCCGGGGAGCAACGGCAGCGGCACGGGCCGCCCACCAGCGCCTCTGCCCCAGGAGTCAAACCCCGCCCCCTTCCATCCGGCCTTCAGGCCCTCCGCCAACACCACCGCCTACGAGCCGGCCCAGTACGCCAACGGGGGCTTCCTCCTGGATTCGGAGCGCGAGCGCGAGCGGGATAGGGAGCGAGACATGGCGCAGAGCCCCGACCAGGGCAGCACCACGCTCGTCACCAGGGCCCAGGTCCACCAGGAGCCTGCGCCCACCTTCTTCAAGTTCCCCGAGCCGCAGCAACAGCAGCAGCAGAGTGCGCCTAGCGCAGCCGACGTCCATCCCCCGGCCTCGGCCCCTGCCGCGGCCCCGGACCAGGAGACGGAGCTCGCCGACCTGCCGCCCTACCCGGCGCACAGCCCCATGGGCTCCGTCTGCCACTCCAGGCAGCCCAGCGAGGAGTTCCCGCCGCCGCCGACCCTCCAGGACCTGTCCCAGCTGGAGACGTCCAGCAACGCCTCCTCGCCGACCGCGGGGGGTCTGCTGGCCCAGCTGCAGCAGAAGCGGCAGGAGATGCTGGAGGGCGGTCGGGGGGTGGCCGACGCCGAGGCTGCCGTGGCCGCGAGGAGAGGCAGCAGCGGCAGTGGCGACACCTGGCTAAGGGAGCTGCAGGCCACGCTCAAGATGAAGCGTGCGCAGACCACGCCCAGCCCCACTCCCACGCCGGCACCGGCACCGGCACCGGCCTCCACCAGGCCAAGGATCAACTCGACGTCCTCCCTGTCCGGGCTGGACGACATCGTCCCGGACAGTAGCAGCAACAGCAGCAACAAGTCCTCAGTGCGGGACCTGGCCTCGCAGTTCGAACAGATCCGCGTCCAGCCCGCGGCCACGGCCTCAGCCCCCCAGCAAGCACAGCCCCAATCACCGACCCCGCAGCAGCAGACGACGCCTCAGCAGACGACGCCTCAGCAGACGACGCCTCCACAGACGCAAGCTATGCAGCAGACGACGCAGTACCCACAGACGACGCAGTACCAGCAGGCAGTGCAGTACCAGCATACAATACAGTACCAGCAGACGGCCCAGTACCAGCAGACGGCGCAGTTCCAGCAGACGCCACAGTCACCGCAGACGGCCCCGCCGGTGCAAGCGTCGCAGACAGTCCCGGACGTCCAATCCGACATGCAGGCCGAGACGCAGACGCCAGCCACGGCCGCCGCCGCCTACACGGGCTACAGCCTGAGGGAGAACCCGGAGCGCGACCTCCTCTACGACACGGGCGTCGTGTGCACCAAGCCCCGGGAGGTCCGCGACGACTACGACGACACGGTCTCCATCTCCCCCAGCATCCTGACCAAGTCGCGGTCCAGCACGAGCCTGCGCAGCGTCGGCCTGGCCGACGGCAAGCGGAAGAAGAAGAACGTGACGTTCTGCGACCAGGTGGTCCTGGTGGCCACGGCGGACGACGACGAGACGGACGGCTACATCCCCAACCCCATCCTGGAGCGGGTGCTGCGCGGCGCCATGGGAGGCAAGGGCGCCTTCAAGAAGGACAAGGACAAGGACTCGACCTGCTCTGCCCAGCCGCAGAGAGAGATTCGGAGTCTCAAGGACGAGGCGCCCATCGCCGACTCGGTGCAGACCAAGCAGGACATCGAGCGCGCCGAGCAGCTGGAGCTGCAGCGGCTGCAGCTGCAGCACCAACAACAGATGCAGCTGCAGCAACAGCAGAGGCAGCAGCAACAGCAGCAACAACAGCAGCAGCAGCAACAACAACAGCAGCAGCAGCAGCAGCAGCAGCAGAGGCCGCAGCCCACACAGCACAGCCCTTCTCCCTTGCCGCAGAACCTAGGACAGCAAGGCCCCCCAAAGCAGTCACAGGGCTTCCCGCTCCAGCAGGGCTACCAGCCGCCGTCCCCCGGGCCCTACCACACCCCGCCCGCCGGACCCCAGCACCAACTCCAGCACCAGCCCCAGCACCAACCCGGACCCCAGAACCACCAGGCTCCATCGCCGAGCCCACAAGGCCCTCAGGGATTCCAGGGGCCCAACCACCAGGGCACGTACCCGCCGAGGCCAGCGGGGATGTACCAGCCACCCTCTTACCATGCTGTGCCCTCGCACCCAGCGCAGCTCAGCCAGAAGATGTACGCCACCCAGCCCACCCCAGCGGGACGGCCCGGACCCCACCAGGGGTCCAACCCCAACGCGGCCGCGGCCTCGACGCCGGCCCCGGCTCCCAACGGGTACTACCACACTCCTGCCAACTCGGCGCCGAAGGGGCAGATGCAGCCCCAGGGGGTGGCCAAGGCCCCGACCCCCGGGTACTATCCGCAGCGACCGGGCCCGCCGCCTGGATCCGCCCCTCCCGCAGGGAAGCCCGGCCCCGGCACGTACCCGAACACCCCCGCCTACCTGCCGCCCCCGCAGTACCAGCCGCCCCCTCAGCAACAGCAGCAGCAGCAGCAGCAGCAGCAGCAGCAGCAGCAGCAGCAGCAGCAGCAGCAGCAGCAGCAGCAGCAGCAGCAGCAGCACGGAGCTCCCTACCAGAGCCCGTACCAGCCGGTGCCGCAGCAGAGTCCGTACCAGCCCGTACCGCAGACCCAGAGTCCCTACCAACCGGTGCCGCAGCCGCAGCATCAGCAGCAGCAGCAGCAGCAGCAGCCGCAGCCGCAAGGCCCTTACCAGCCAGTCCCCCACGGCCATGGCCCCTACCAGCCCGTCCCCATCCCCCACCAGCACCCGCACCAGCAGCACCCGGGACCGGCGGGGCCGGGACCTTACCAGCAGGTCCCCCAGGGGCCAGCAGGACCCTACGCGCCGCCCCCGCAGGGCTACCAACCCCCCGGCCAGGCCCTGGCCCCCAAGAGCCACAACTACTACCACCCCCGGCCCAACACGGACACCCCGCCAGCGTCAGCGGACAACACCTACCACTACCCGCCCGGCGGCCCTCAGCCACAGCTGCAGGGACCAGTGTACCAGCGGGCACCCTACCGGCCCAACGGGACCGGGACCGCTACAGGTACCCCAGGGAGTGGGCCCGGGCCCGTCAGTGGTTCCAACAGCGCGACAACGAATGGACCAACGAATGGACCCATGAATGGGCCTAGCAATGGCCACAGCAATGCGTCTCCGTGCCATTTGTGTAGAAAAAAGGTGGTTGCCCCACCAGCCATTTATTGCCCTGACTGTGATTTCTACATGTCCCGATTCAAACCTAAGGACTAGCTTAGATTACTGAACTGTACTTAATTCTAACTGTAGTGTTGAAACGGCACAGACTCCACCTCAAAGTAGAATGTAGACCTTTGAGTTGAAGCCTGTGCTGGATAAGATTGGTTTACATTCCGTCCTGAAAAGACTCTGTGTGATGTATCAAAATCTAAAGTACAAGTTAAGTTTAAGGTGCCTGAAGAAATATACTCAACTGCTTCTCTACTTAGTAGTGTTAAGTAGGTTAAAAACTTATTGTGATGCCAGAAATTGTTTTTAAATTGATGATGTTGTGTTTGATTTCAAACAATCCAGTATTTATTTTATTTTGTTGTCGAGTTTTTATTATGATGTCTATACTATAAAATGATGTGTTTATACTTCGGATTCTCAAATCCTCTATTTGTATTTTATGACAGATTTCAATAAGATTGAGTGTCTGTGTATGGATTTTTGTAAAACCTGTAAAATAATTTAAGAGAGGGCTTTGTAAATTTTTGATCTTTAACAATGATCTCAACATTTGGCCAATAATGATTGTAAAATTCTTCTTAAACTGTTTATTATATGTAACAGTAAGTATTTCTCATGGTTGTGAAAACAAATAGTGCTTCGTTTTAGAAGTGCAACTGCTATAGAAATAACTTCAAAGAAAAGAATAAATTTTATTCATTTATAATTGCAATTGTTTTTACTTCCTCCCTTATTCACTCACTACACAACACAGAACGGAAATCTGAGTACAGAGTACAGTGGTTTGAAAGTATTGGAATAGAACAATCTTTGGTGCTAGAAAATGCAGATAAGCTTATCACAACAGCGTAAAAGTTAATTGGAGATTTTATTGACATTTCTAAAAATATAACAGCAGAGGCACTCTACTGTGTCTTTGAGCTTACAATTCCTACATTTTGAATTGGTATATGATTTTGCCACAACAGCATACGGTTTTACACACAAAGGCAACATACTTTCCTGTCGTACTGACATCTTGATAATTTGATCACTAAATGTTTGTTGAAGGGTCTCTTCATTTTGATTTATTCCCTACCTTCTTTGAACGTCAGCTGTAAACTGCACTCTCGAGAGTATCAAGCAGACGTTTCACCTCTTTTCTGAAAAGTAATTAAGGAACCAATACTCCAGAGTGGGAAATGAAAAAACTAATAAATAAACAGTACAATTCTCACATTCTTAATACATTAACTGTAAAGAAATTTCAAGGCATGGGAAAAACTGGCACCGAACGTGTTAAAGGAAAGAATATAGGTTAAATTAGTTTGAATTTCGGAAAAGATGTGTGCAAAAGGATACATATCATCTCCCAGCTTATAAATAGGTTTCATTGTTTTGCTTAGTTCTTCACATTTTGCCATCAACTGGTACATAGCCTGGAAAAAAGTTGTATTTAAAATTCAAATTAAGCATTTAAAACAACCACCTTCCTCTGTTTTTTGTTGTCAGACAAATTACATAAAATTTCCTCAGAGAATTTTAAAAAAACACTCACTTTAATATTAGAATCAACAGCATCACATGTTTTGCAAACTGCATCTCTGTATATCTCCACACAGTCAACTGTAAGTGCTGAAATCTGAAAACGTTGAAAAAGAAAAATTTGAATTGGAGATAATTACACATTCTTTCTAAAACATTTGTCGATGATACCACATACACTTCTTAAAATGCCTGCGAGACTTTCAGTGAGTGTGTCCACTGAGGATGCTATTCTTCTTGCTTCATTTTCTAAATCATTCAGAATATGTGGGTCTAGTGGTGACAATTGTGGGGCAGCCAATGCTTGACGATACAAACAAGGTGTTGAACTTGTAGATCCAGTGAAAGGTGGTGCATCTCCTGGTGAAGAAATTCAGCACACACAAGACGATTGTACTCACAGTGATTAAAAGTTTCAGTCCCTAAGCCACATCCAAACTGTGATATGATAACTTGACTCACCAACTTTGGGGCTAGAAAGTCTAATCTTGGCCTCCAGATCTTCTGCTACAAAGTGCACTAGATTTCCTTCTCTGGTAATAGTTCCTTCCAAATTTTCTAAAAAATCTGCCTCTGCTCCCCGTAGTTCTAAATGGTCTGGTCTTTGTAAATTATCTTCCACATCGGGCGGGAGCCAGTCAATGGAGGGGCTCTGAAGGGAATCCATTGATATCTCCGAATATGAAGCAGTCATGTCATGTTTCTGGAAAATAAATTGCAAAGATATAAAAATTATTTACAAGTCACACAAGCCTTTGAATAAATAATAAAAACAAAATCATATGATATGATGAGTGTGCTATGGTAAATTAAAACAAGTATCTAAATGGAGTATATTTTTTTCTTAAACAATAAAAACGATACACAGCAACAGCGAATGAGAAATACAATTTCACAAAACGGACAAATAGGGTATCTGTGTCAAAAAGTTCAGGTTATAAATTTTGGGGCACACCTGTTCTTCGTCCCTGTCAGCCTCCGCGGGGGTGGCACTGCCCGAGAGCACGTCCACTGTCCTGCCACTGCTGGGCTTGGGCCCCTCGTTGGCCGCTAAGGACATTCCAGCAGAAGAAAAAATTTGTTTACACTCGGCTTGTCAAACCCCAACCCCAACTACCTTCTGCTGCGCTGACATTCTTGAACATAGCCCACTTCTGCTCTGCCCCCTTCCCCGATCCCCGCGACTCTGCGACGTTGTCAGCTCTTCCAGTGGCGCGAGATTTCAAATTTTAGTGGACAGTGTCTCCCGCACTCGCATCGAGCTGATACGTCTTTCATACAACTCCTCCGACGGTATGAGTGTCAGACTGTTGGTGTTGGTGTGCTGTGCCGAGTGCTGATGAGCACCGGTCAAGTAGAGTGAAGCGGCTGTAGCTGTAACTGAACTCGCTCTAACCTCCGGCCGCGGTCTGCCGGGCCCGGGTTCAAATACCGTCTTAAAACTTCACATTGCAGGAGTCGCGTGTGGGGGTGAAGGGGCTGGGGGGTTACCCCCCCCCCCCCCCCCCCCCCCACCCCGCGCTTCCTTCCCCGCGGCACTTCCCTCCCCTCCTCTCCCCCCGCTTCCCCCGGCGTCTTCTCTCACCCTCCCCTCAGTGGCGGTAAGGCCCCGCTGACTCAGTCTCTCTGCTCGGCTGGCCGGGGGTTGTGTTGTGTGTGGCCCCTGCCCTGCCCTGCCTGCCCTGAGCCCTGCGTCTGCGGCCTGCGTCTGCAACGCCTGGCATCGGCGTCATCGGACCGGACACCGGCACCGGACAGCACCGGACGGCACCCGACACCAACACGGCCTGATACCGGTCTGCGCTCAGTGAGTACAAAGAAAAAAAAAGAAGAAAAATAACCATAAAAATTAATAATATTTTTAGTGAAAATGGCCATGCCATGGGCCTGCCCTGCTTCGAGTCCGGATTTTTTTTTCTTCTTCCAAATTAGTCCTGCGAACGGCGTGAATATTCGTTCGGCCATTCATAAGTATCCCTGCCATCGAACCCAGTGCCACAGGAGCTTTTCGGTACCATGGCCACAGCTGATTCCGAGCTTAAGGTTGACTTAAGGTTGACTTAAGTTAGTGACTGTGACGCCTCATACCGGCCTCGGACCTGGTGATGAAGGCCATCGGACACCGTTTCCATACCGATACCGATGCCCGCGGACAGTAGGCTGGGGTGGGGGGGGGGGGATGCAGAAACCACGTAAAGATAGCTCTCCGCGAAGAGGGGACTTATAATGTGGTGTATGGACGGTCCACTTTGGTCGGACAGAGGACACGCAAGGACGAGGCCGCGACTGGGGGACGTTCTGGGAACGCATTACAGACCGTTAGCATGGCCAGCCATCTGTCCCCGGAGGCCGCGGGGGCCACGGAGCTACACGGAGCCGAGCCGGGCGAGCTGAGCTAGGTGATATCCATATGTGAAGGTGAAGGGGAGGGGAAGGGGTAGGAGAGAGGGGAAGCTCACTCGTACGGGGTACTAACAGCTGTAGTATAGGTATTACAGGGTCAGCTTTTATGCTACTGCAGGTGTTACCGAAGCATTACAGGCATTACCCAAGTATTACAGGTATTGATGTGGCATTACAGGACTAAAATACTCTATTACGGTACTACTGGATGGTGTTACACCACTACTACTACAAGGTACTACAGAGGTACAACAGGGTACTACAGAAGTGACTCGGCCCTCGGGTAGTAGTTTCGCGAGATGGGGAGGAACGGACCGACAAAAAAGGAAAAAGGTCGACGACAATTTCAATAGCTGTTGTGCTGTTTCTCGAGTAGTCCCCCCCCCCCCCCCCCCCCCCCCGTCCTTGCTGGTGCAAGGAACTGCTACAGCTCGACACTCAAAACGTTCGCAACAAGCTGGCCCGGCCCTTCCGTCAGGCCCTTTCGACAGGGGGACTTGGCCACCTTGGCCTGCCGGCGGCGTTTGCGGGGGCCTTCGGCCCCCGCCTCAAGTCTCCCTAGAAGTGCCCAAAAGCAGATGTATTTGTTACGATTAAAATCGTTAACCTGAGCCCGTCCCTGTGCGCGCCGGGATGGTAATAGTGCGCGCGCCTCAAAAAACAAAAACAGACAAATTTTCATGAATCAAAAATGCGATACAAATCGAAAATTGTTGCCACCGCACGTGATTCTACGTTAAAAAAGGAGTTGATCCTCAAAATTTGAAGTTTTTTCTATGAACAATAAGTCGGCGTACACACGTCCGAACGAACGAACATGACTTGCAGAAACTCACACATACTCCGTTCAAATCATGTGTTCTCTTTAAGCCACAGCCTTGTTGACCTGCACACTCTCCTGACAAACAGGATTTCTGAAAATTGTGAAATTGGCTTGAAATTGAAAGAAAGAAGAGTAACTTTCAAAAGAATTGGTGCCCTGAGAGCTGATGATTTGCTAGAAATAATCCATACAGATGTGTGTCAAATCACTGATGGTGCTTTCTGGAATAATTATAGATATTTTTTCACTTTCATTGACAATAAAATAACGTACACTACTGTGGCATTTTTGAGTTTAGAAGATGCAGTTTTAGAAAAGTTTAGACATCACAAAAGCATGGTAGAGAGATACACTGGAAAGTTGATAAAAATAATTACATCCTACAATGGGGGAGATTATTTTAGTACATGCAACAATTTTGTCTTGAATAGTTACCAATAAATAGCTTGCAGGGGTAAGAGCTGCTTAAAGTAAACAATGGTACTCTTGCAGATTATATGGTTCACTTTTCATTCAGTATGGACTGCAGTTACATAGCCGGAAAAAAATTATGTTGCTTTCAAAATTAACTTTCCTGTAAGCTAACCTGACTTTCGAATTAAGTCTTAAATGGACGAAACGGGACAGAATGTTGAAAAAAACAACCTTTAGCAATAAACTCATGTGTGTTAGTTTCTGGACAAGTACTATACACTCCACAATCGTTTTCACATTCGCATTGGCGCCTGCTGGGTAGGCAACCTCGACTTGGGCACGCACGCGTGTCGAGCGAGCTGGCCAACCCTGAGTCTCGTCGTCGTCGTCACTATTTTTGTTTTTTTCAACATTTTCCCTACATTCTCACAAGATACTCATGCATACTCCCACACACTCATAAAACACTCACGCACACTCCTACGTACTCATAAAATACTCACGCATACTCCCACACACTCATAAAATACTCACATGCTCCTAACAAACTCACTAATACTCCCAAAACTCCTTGATACTCACGCATACTCCCTCTTACTCATGAAATACTCACGCACGCATCAGACTATAAGCCCGGCTCCTGCCGTTTCTAAAGCAACGTGTCGGGACGGGCTGAAAACCAAAACCAAAAAAGTACTGTTTATTTCTGACTGAGCGTTTCCCGCAATGGCTCCAGAGTGACGTCGCCCCCGTTATTTACAGACTAAAGTCATCTGCCGTCTGCTGTAGTTTCCGTCTGTAGTTCTGCTGTAGTCCCCCTCATCCGATCGGCCGCGGCTCTCACCAGCCGCCGCCGCCGCCGCCGCCGCCACCACCACCACTTTCCCCCGATTCCACGCTCGGCTGGGCTCAGACTGTTTCGCGCGCCCTGCCGATCACTTTCAACCCAATTTCCTGCCAGGACTGTACTCCACTCGCTGCGCCGCCCCCGCCGCCCCCGGCTCCCCGGGCCGCCCCCGGCAGCCCTGTCTAAGCATCCCGATGGCGGCGGCGCACCCGTCCCGCCCCGCCCCGTCATCCACCTTGTCGGTGCTCACGGCACGAGCCCTCTGTTCCTGCCACTTCTGTTTTTTTATTTCGACCACTGCGACAAGTCCCTCCATTATAGGCCCGTGTGGTGTCCCGCATTTCAATGTCCCCCCTCCTCCCTCTCCCACTCCAACCCCGCCCGCAACAGGCGTCAAGGCCTCCCCCCCCCCCCCCCCTCCCCGCCCCGCAGCACAGCCCGGCGTCTGGTGGGGCTGTGGTACTGCTGGGCTGGTGTCTCTGGTATCCAGCCCCATCGGGCAGGGGCCGGGCCGGCAGGGGCCTTGCGCAGGGCGGCTTCAGAGCATGGTCACGTGGTGTATAGTGTGTCTCAACCTTGGTGTCGCACCAATAAACCTCTCATATGCCCTCGTCATTCGGGTCGGGAAACGAGGCTGGCTGAATATTCATCCAGAGTGCGCAAATCTGCCACACGCATACTGTCTCCTGACCAGAATATGCACCGGACAGTACCCTCCTTGCGAGTTGTGGCCACATGTGCACACCTTGCTGAAAAGCCCAGCCTCGTTAGACTGATGACGAGGGGATGAGGATGAGAGGTTTATTGGTGCGACACCAAGGCTGACCACCAGGAATGGTGCCGGATGGTGGTGAAGGGGCAACCACTCATTTAAACTATGTACACAGATTTCAAGATTTCGTCGGATTACACCCCGTGGTTTTCGTTAATTTTAGAATTTTTATTGCTTGGCTATTTCAGCCTATGTTGCTGCTATTTTCCGGCATGAAGTCCAAGTCCAACTTGAAATTCGCAGTTTTTTTTTTCCAATTTTTTTTTTTTAATTACTAGAGCTTTGTACACATATGATTACGCGAGTGATTCGCCCCTCGGATGGTGCTGCGGCGCGGAGAACAACGGGGGAGCTGAAACAAAACGCACTGCTGCTGGCGAAGGACCACCAGGGCCGAGGCCGGGGCCGGGAGGGGTGCGTTGGTGTGACGGGTCTGGTGCGGCGGCAGGGCGGCAGCCGGGCGAACAAAGCCGCCCCCCGCCAACCCGGCAGTGCAGCGACAGCGACGAAGCTGAGGCTGGTGGTGACAGCACCCGCTGCAGTTGCTGTGCAGCCTTGGGGCGGGCAACGGAGGGGTAGCATGCTGGGTGTGACAAAAATAATAAGAAATAAATTTAAAAAAAACTGATCTGTGCACAGCACGGGGTGTCAGGCCAGCATGACTTCCAAAACAAAGAAAAAGATTGTTAGAAGTTAGCAAATTGTTTGTTGCCTTAAAAAAAGTCAAAATATGCGACATTACAAAATGTGTCGTCGTCGATACGTGCCTTATGGACGAGGAGCCATTAATGTGAGTGACCCCCCCCCCCCCAAAGCAGTGCACAGCACCACATGCGCCCTCCGCCACCCCCCCCCCCCCTCCCCTTCTCCCCGGGGTCTGCGTTGGTTTGCTCTCCGCTCGCCTCTAGTATCTCCCCGGTCGCCTGTCTATGAGGCAGAAAGACATTCGATTTACTCTCCCTTTCCGCACGCCGCCGCCGCCCCCTTGACTGCGGAGTTGTGGCGGGCGGAGCGCAAGCAGCGGCAGCAAGGCGGAGCAAAGGCACGGGACGAAAGGGAAGAGGGCTCGTGGGCCGGGGAGAGGAAGGGAGCTGGGGGAGGGGGGGCAGATATTTGATTTGGGGGGCAATCCGTTGCGCTGCGGAGAGATTAAAGGGTTTGCGCAGCGAGATGGCTGCTGCTGCTGCCGCCAATACGGGTCACGACGCACGCGGGAAGGGGGGAGGGGAGAAGGGGGAGGGGAGAGGGAGGAGGGGAGAGGGAGGAGGGGGACAGACCGCTGCCTTGTCATCGCCCCGCTCTGTGAGGGTGACCGCGCCCGCGGCCGTCGGCGGCGACCAGCCACCAACGTCCGCCCGCTGCCAGGAAGGGGTTGTTGTCAGAGAACACACACTCAGAGCGAGAGCGAAAGAGAGAGAGAGAGAGAGAGAGAGAGAGAGAGAGAGAGAGAGAGAGAGAGAGAGAGAGAGAGAGAGAGAGAGAGAGAGAGAGAGAAAGAGAGGAGAGGGGGGGGGGGGGGGGGGCGACGCGCAGTAGTAAAGTTACTTTGGTCATTCCTTCCGAGCGATTACCGCTCATGACATTCCCAATATGACGATGGCAATATGGACGCGCCGCCGCCCACTACTTCTGTCCTCTAACAGACAGATGAGAGAGAGAGAGAGAGAGAGAGAGAGAGAGAGAGAGAGAGAGAGAGAGAGAGAGAGAGAGAGAGAGAGAGAGAGAGAGAGAAAGAGACAGATTGTGAGAAAAAGAGAGAGCGATATGGTGAGAGGGAGAGAGAGAAAGTGAGAGAGATTGTGGGAAAGAGAGAGAGAGAGACATGGTGAGAGAGAGAGAGACGTGGTGAGAGAGAGAGAGAGACATGGTGAGAGAGAGAGACATGGTGAGAGAGAGAGACATGGTGAGAGAGAGAGAGAGACATGGTGAGAGAGAGAGAGATAGTGAGAGGGAGAGAGGAAGAGATAGTGAGAGAGAAAGAGAGAGAGAGATGGTGAGTGGAAATATATATTGGTCGCCGCACGCTCAGTGTTTGAACGCCAGTCCAGGGAAGCGTGGTGTGGTCAAACACGGTTGTGCGTGGCGAAAGTCAGTCATCAGTCATCCCGAGAGGGAGATTCGGGTCAAGGGGTTGGATGAGGTCATTTGCTCGAGAAGCATGGGGGTACAATGGAAGGGGTGATCCCGCGCGCGCAATTAACCCCCCCCCCCCCCACACACACACACTCGAGGACTCACGTGTGACACGCGTACTTGCCACGTGTCCGTCGTCAGACGGAGCGATGCAGAACGACGGAGAGCGAGGGAGACAGCAATGCGTCGGTTCCAACCCACACCCCACACCCGGGATGCATCTTTGGTCCGGATTTCCTCGTAGCCGGGCGCCGGGGCGACGCGCATTGCCTACCCTCCGGGCTGCGCTGTGCGCTGCAGACCCGGCCGGACCCGAAGTTGAGTCTGGCCAAAGTGGGTTTGTCGGTTTGCCGGGTTTGTCGGGTTTGCCGGGTTTGCCGTTTGACGCCGCGTGCCGCTGCACGCTACAGTGCGGACGTTGCGCAAACGGGCCGCCTCGCCTCTCCCCGCCTCTCCCGGGAGGGACTCAAAGACGCCTTGTGTCCCACGCTTCCGGCTCTCACAGGCAGGACGGTGGGACGGACAGAGGACGCGCAGAATAGATTGCAAACGGGTAGCGGTAGCGGAGCCGGTGCTGAGTGTAGAGATCTGAGAGCCGAGCACTCTGGCGGCTGAGGGCTGACGGCTGAAGGGTGAGGGCTGAGGGGTGGGGGCCGCAGGCTGAGGGGTCTGAGGGGTAGTGGCTGAGGGCTGGCGGCTGAGGGCTGTCGGCTGAGGGCTGAGGGTTAAATACTAACGGCTGTCGGCTGAGGGTTGAGGGCTGGCGGCTGAGGGGTGAGGGGTGAGGATTGGTGACTGAGGGCTGGCGGCTGAGGGCTATGGACTGGCGGCTGAGGGCTGGCGGCTGAGGGTTGAGGGCTGATGGCTGGTGGGTGAGGGGTCAGACGTGAGGGCTGGCCAGTGAGGGTTCAGGGCTGAGGGCTGGCGGCTGGGCTGGCGGGTGAGGATTGAGGGCTGAGGGCTGGCGGCTGAGGGTTAGGGCTGGCGGCTGAGGGCTAAGGGTTGGTGGCTGAGGGCTGGCGGCTGATGGCTGTCGATGAGGGGTGAGAGCTGATGGTTGGCGGCTGAGGGCTGGCGGCTTAGAGCTGGCGGCCTAGGGCTGGTGGCTGAGGGCTGCCGGCTGTCCTTCCCGGCCGCTCACGCGGCCCCGACCGGCCCCGACCGGCCCCGGCCGGCCCAGTCCGGGCCGGGGGGACCGGATCGTATTTCTGCCCTGCAAATCGGACGCGGCGCTGACGTCACTGGCAGTGACCGGGTACCGCGACCTACCCAGCCCGGTCCGGGAACTCGATTTGTCTCAATTCCGTGTGCCTTGGCCCGCCCTGCCTGGTGTGTGCCCGCGCCCCCGGAGGAGAGCGTCTTCCTTCACGACCGACTTCGGCAAAGACCCGTATGACGAACATGACGCTCCCAAAACGAGAACCAACTTTTTTCTCTTGAAACTTGTAGCGTCAACTTCTAAGATTTTTTTCTATATTTTTAATCCTGTCCATATCTTCCCGCAGGCGCCGACGCCAACATGTACGGGCTACTGCTGGAAAACATGTCGGACTACATCATCACCAAGTACGGCGCCGAGCGGTGGGAGGAGATCCGGCGGCTGGCCAGCGTGGACCAGCCGTCCTTCTCCGTGCACCAGGTCTACCCGGAGAATCTCATCGGGCGGCTCTCCAACCGCGCCATCGAGGTGAGTGTGAGCTCGGAGCGGCTCGGAGCACCGCGAGCATCGGTGCCGGTGCTGCCGCGCTGGCGCCGCGCGTCCTGGAAGGTCTCCAAGGTCCCTGCAACCGAGCTGCAGCGGTGTCTGATCGAGGCCAGCAGAGGGCGCCACCGGCTGGGCCCCGCCCGGCTTGCGATACAGTTCTGATACCGGTCTGGACCCGGGTGGATTGATTCACGAGTGGGTGGGGGTGGGGATGGGGGTCGCTTCCTTTCGACAGCTCATGCTCGGTTTGCACCCCCGGCCGGTCCTGCAGCTGCAACTCCCTCCCCCCTCCCTCTCCCCCCCCCCCCCTCACCACCTGACGAGGGACGCTGCCGACCGCAGGTTCTCGGCGTGACGGAGAGGGACTTCTTCGAGGGCATGGGCGTGCACTTCGTGGGCTTCGTCAGCCAGTACGGCTACGACCGCGTGCTGTCCGTGCTGGGCCGGCACATGCGAGACTTCCTCAACGGCCTGGACAACCTGCACGAGTACCTCAAGTTCTCATACCCGCGGATGCGGGCGCCGAGCTTCATCTGCGAGAACGAGACTCGGCAGGGCCTCACACTGCACTACCGCACCAAGCGCAGGGGCTTCGTGTACTACGCCATGGGCCAGATCAAGGAGGTCAGTCACGAGATGAGAAATCGCGTCTCTGGACTCCGGTCATTTTATCCGCGATATGCACGCGATTTATCATACTTTTCCCAGCGCGCTCTTTTTCTTTGTTACGACTTCTTACTACCATCTTGAGGGTTCTCGATGCACAAAAAAAACAACACATTAAAACCGCCGCAAAACGAAAAAAAGTAATCGAAACGTAGTTTGTGGGCGGTCCGCTAGGTGGCGCGCCACTTCTACCGCAAGGAGATGGGTATTGAGGTGGTGCGCGAGGAGCTGCTGGTGGACACGGTGCACGTCACCTTCCAGCTCACCTTCGACAACCGGGCCTTCGGCCTGGCCTCCCTCACCATGACCCGCGAGGAAAAGCACCTCCCCGTCAGCGCCTCCGTGCTCTTCGAGATCTTCCCCTTCTGCATCGTCTTCAGGCAAGTAGTGTCTTTTTGAAAAAAAAGGAAAAAGAAAAAAAAAATAAGCTTTGGCGTTGTGGCATGAGGCGCCTGTGTTCTACGTACGTGCTGAGCAGACAGGTCCAGCAGCTATCGAAGCTTTTCTAAAACGCTTTCGACGGAGAGCTACTCTCCCTATGATAGGTTTTTTCTAGCTCTATTCACGCGTGTGTCAAGGTCCACAGGGCTGATGGGAAATGAGAAATTACTACAGCGGTAAGTTTTCCCAACTGTGCTTGTATTTCTCGGCGTAGCATTTCTAATTGAACAACTTGCGATATAAGAAGCGGAGTAGTTTCTACATAGCGATTGCAATCAGCCGCTACATTCGGCGCACGTTTCTTGCCAGCTGCCTCGCCATCTCCTCCATCCGGGCCGTGAGCTCGGTCTCACCCGGCGAGGTCTGCAACAGGACATGCGGCGGCACGGGGCCGTCGTCAAGTGTGGTACAGGTATTGATGAGGCTCGAGCACATCACGTTCCAGGATGGAGTATTTTTTTTTTTAATTTTTTTTACGTGCGGCTGGAGCAGACCAGACCAGGCGCGCGCCGCGCACGCGCCGTCAGCGTGGCTGTGTGGCCTCCGCCAGCCTCCGCCCCCGGCGCGCCCCGGCCGGGCCTCCTCGCCTGCCTCACCTCCCCAACCCAACTGGCCGAGAGCGCCGAGAGCTGGTGGGGGGGGGGAGGGGAGAGAAGCACCCCCCTCCCCCACCTTCCTGAACTTGTCAATATATTCAAGCCCGAGTGAATGTGGAAATGATACGCTTTCATTTTGCCCAAGCCGAATAGGCGCCTGTTGGGTAGGCAGTCCCGACTCGTGCATGCAGGCGTGCCGTGCGGGCTGGCCTACCCTCCCATTCGCAGGCGCTCGGCGCAACATGCCCACCTGTGTGACGCCGGGCCCGCCGGGCGCACTCCCGGAAGTACTGGCGCACCAGATGGGGGATGCGCTCGTGGGCGTCCTTGGCCGGCACGAAGTCCATCACGTCGAACTTGGAGCCGGGCGGGGCGGCCCACAGCACCAGGAACAGCAGCCTGTCGCCGGCGTCCCGGGAGACCCCGAGCACCTGGTCGGCGCGCAGGCCGCGGCCAAAGCCCGTCGGGGGGCGGGGCTGCCACCCGCCGACGCTGTCCTGGACGCCGTTGGCCGCGTCCTCCTCCCCGTCGCCGGCCGCCTCCTTCCTGACCCTCTTGATGTCCTGCGGGTCGCGGCTCACGTGGACCCTTCGCGTCGTCGTGCCGCCCATCCTATCCTGGACGCCGCCGCCTCGCTGCCCACCGCTCAGCTGATATGGTCTCGGGTACCGCGGAAGCCTGCAGGGCCTGCACATCTACTGCCGGAGATGGGCACTGCGGAGCTGGCGCAGCCAAACAGGGCGGGGTGGGGGCGGGGCGGTGCGGTGCGGTGAGGGGGCGGTGGCGGGGGCGGCGCGTCTGCGTCTAGCCCGTCTAGCTTCGGCGCGGAGGCCGGGCTGGGCCTGCTACCGAACACCGCCACTAGGAGGCGCCACGGGACAACCCCGGTAACGGCAAGCAACCCCCCCCCCCCCCCCTCCGAGAGAGAGAGAGAGAGAGAGAGAGAGAGAGAGAGAGAGAGAGAGAGAGAGAGAGAGAGAGAGAGAGAGAGAGAGAGAGAGAGAGAGAGAGAGAGGGGGGGGGGGTAGGGGGCTTATCGGGGGGCACATCAGTCCTGAAAAAATGTGTACGGTGACTGTACCGGAATCTCAAATGACTAAATGTGACTGGAGAATGACTACAGAAAGTTTGGAGGACACTAGGGGGCCGTCCACATACTACGTAACGCGTTTTAGGGGGGAGGGGGTTTGGTTGAAGGTTACGTGCGAGAGTGGGGGGGGGGGGGGGGTAGTCTGGCATCGTGTTACGTAACCATGTTAAGTGGGGCCTTTTTACCTTCAAAACACGAGTTGTAAGGTTTTGCGGTCCTACGGGCAGGCGATCCGCGTTTTACGGTCGTCTAGTGGCTGTGGCGCGCGTGGCTCGCTCAGTGGCACAGACTGAGCTGGCAGCGCGTTCTCTGGCAGCGAGTGGCGGCTGTGTGGAACCTTATTTTGCCCTTTTCTTAATAAATACGCTTAAAACCACATCAATGCAAAAAATGGACAAAGTTACATAACACATGGGAGGAGGGGGGGGCCTTGGTCAAGTGTTACGGTGTGTTACTTGGGGGGAGGGGAGGTCAAAAATTGTCCGAAAACGCGTTACGTAGTATGTGGACGGCCCCCCTAACTGCTGAAAGAGACTAGGGCGAACTTTTTCGTTCTTCTCATTTTCTGCCTTGGGTACCCTGCAGGGTGTACAGGTACTTTACGATGTGATGTGCCCCTCGGGGCTCGCCAACTTTCTAGCGCGGAAATGAATACTGAATATCATAGCTAATCTGCGTGCGTTGGGTTGGCAGCTCCGACATGGTGGTGCGCAGCATTGGCAACTCGCTCATGGTGATCCTGCCCGACCTGGTGGGGAACAAGATCACCAACTGGTTCGACCTGGTCCGACCGCTGGTCGCCTTCCAGTTCCAGAAGGTAGCCCGCTTCGCCTCGGCGTCCAGCAGCCTAGCCCGGCCCTGTGCGAGCGAGCGCGCCCAACCTGTGAGCTCACTCTGATTCCAGATCCTGAACCGCACCAACAACATCTTCGAGCTGGTGACGGTGGAGCCGGTGCTGACGGGGCGGCCCTTCGACCGCAAGCGGTCCGTGCTGCTCAGCGACGAGTCCTCGTCGGACAGCTCCGCGGAGAAGAACCTCCGCCTCAAGGGCCAGATGATCTATATGGACGACTGGCGCATGATGATGTACCTGGGCACCCCCGTCATGCCCGACCTCAGCTCGCTGGTCAGCACCGGGCTCTACATCAACGACCTGCCCATGCACGACTTCAGCCGCGACCTGATGCTGGCCGGCACGCAGCAGTCCGTCGAGCTCAAGCTGGCCCTGGACCAGGAGCAGCACAAGTCCAAGAAGCTGGAGGAGTCGATGCGGCGCCTGGACATGGAGATGCGGCGCACGGACGAGCTGCTCTACCAGATGATCCCCAAGGCCGTGGCAGACCGGCTGCGCAACGGCGAGAACCCTATCGACACCTGCCAGGTAGTGCAACTCCAGGCCTAGGGCCATTCTTGTTTGTTTTTGTTTTTTGAATAGTGATTTTTTGGAAATGGTGATAGCCTTTTAGTACATAGTTATTGTATTTTTGAGAGTGATGTTTGTAATTGTTTTTTCTAAATAGTGATTTTTTTTAAATTGTGTTTTTTGATTTGTGATTTGTTTTGTCACGTTTTTTTTTCTTCTGAATAATTGTGATTTGCTGACTCTGCCACGCTCTGCCAGATGTTCGACAGCGTGTCCATCCTGTTCGCCGACGTGGTGACCTTCACGGAGATCTGCTCCCGGCTCAGCCCCATGGAGGTGGTGTCCATGCTCAACGGGATGTACTCCATCTTCGACACGCTCACGGAGCGCAACAAGGTGTACAAGGTAGGCCTGGTAGGTGCTGTTGCTGGTGCTGGCCGCCACCGAAAGCGGCTTCTTTACTTTTCTCTCTCTTTTCTTTTCGTTGCACTTTGTTTCGCTGAAAGCGCGTTACCCATTTAACTCTCGGAACGTTGTGGGTGTGTGTGTGTGTGCCCTGGAGGTGGAGACGATCGGGGACGCGTACATGGTGGTGTCCGGGGCCCCCGAGCGCGAGGACAACCACGCCGAGAAGGTCTGCGACATGGCCCTGGACATGCTGCACGCCATCAAGGGCCTCAAGGACCCGTCCACCGGCTCTCACCTCTGCATCCGCGTGGGGGTGCACTCGGGGACCGTGGTGGCGGGCATCGTGGGGCTCAAGATGCCGCGCTACTGCCTGTTCGGGGACTCCGTCAACACGGCCTCCCGGATGGAGTCTACGAGCGAGGCCATGCGCGTGCACGTGTCGCAGCCCACCCGGGAGCTGCTGCCGCCCTGCTACCAGCTGGTGGAGCGCGGCGAGGTTCAGGTCAAGGGCAAGGGCACCATGAAGACGTACTGGCTGGAGGGCCGGGAGGCGGACGCCCGCGCCGTCGTCGCCCCGCAGGCGGACGAGGACGAGGAGGCTCTGGAGGAGCCCCCGCAGCCCGAGGACAGCGCTAAGGACAGCCTGGAGCTGGAGGACGACCGCTCCGTGTACAGCCCCGTCACGTTCCAGGAGATCGCCAAGCGCTCCCTCGCGTCCTCGCCCAAGCGGCAGGCAGGTGCGTGTGGGTGCGAGCGAGAGCGAGAGAGAGAGAGCTCTGCGCGACCAGCGGTCAACAGTCCCGTGATGCCCCGCCTGTTTCTTTCCAGCCGGACGGTCCAACTCCACCGGCTCGGTCCAGCCGCTCTCGTCCGACGCAGCGGGGGTCGGTGAGTTGAGTCCATCTACGCACTTACGCTCCTCTGATTTCCCAGTGGCGGACTGGGGGTTACTGGTGGGCTCGAGGGACCGCTGGGGAAAGGTGGTAGCAGGGGCACGGGCTGCCTACCTTCCAGGGGAAATGCTCGAAAGTTCTGACTTTGTTGGAGCGTTTGCGCGCTGCGGTCCCCAGCTTAGGTTTTTTAACTACTGATAAATGAGTGGCATGATTTAATTTTTGTGGGGACTAGAGTTAGGGTCCGGAGGGATCCAAATCCACTTTCAGGGGCCCGAGTTCCTGCAAGGCCCGATGGGGATTCCATAACACCCCCACCGGGCCAGTCCGCCCCTCTGATTTCCCCCCAGACTGTCCCAAGGTGGCAGCACCTGTTGACTGATCTGGTATTTGGGCTATAGTCCGCAACACGCGATACACGCAATACGCTTTGCTGCTCAGTCGCAGTTCTTTTGTTTTATTCCGTCCTATTTGTTATTGACGATCGCATGTCATTCTACGCACACACACAGCATGATTATGTGCATCAAAGGATTCTATGCGCTACATTTGAAGTGAGGAAGTGTTGACTAATTGCTCCTAGTGCCGGAGTTCGCCAGGGTGTGCTTGTGCTTCTGCAGGTGCTGACTTCTGCGGCAGCCGCCTCGACGCCCTGCAGATGGGCTGCACCACCGGCGGCAGGCTCGTCGGCGTCGCCGTCGGCTCCCGGGGAGGCCTCCCCCTCCCCAGCCCGGTCACCGCCGTGGGCTCTGCGCCGGGGTCCGGGTTCGAGTTCCAGCGCCGGCCGTCCTGGAACCCTCCACTCCAGGTATTCGTCCTTTCCTTTCGGCCGCCGGGGCTCGTCGCGCTCACTGCCGCCGCTGCTGTCTCACTCTCGCCTAGGGTTTTAAGTGCCGGGAAAATTCCCGGGAAGATTGGAAATATTTCATGAATTTTTCCGCCTTATACTAGTGTAAATGTGATCAGAACCTTTTACGATCAGGAAAAAAATACGATCGGTAAGTTTTCTGATCGTATTTTTTCCTGATCGTAAAAGGTTCTGATCACATTTACCCTAGTAAGGCGGAAAAATTCATGAAATATTTCCAATCTTCCCGGGAATTTTTCCGGCATTTAAAACCCTACTCTCGCCCTCCCAGATCACGTCGCCGCCGACGTCTCCGCCCCCTAGGGGGCCCCGCGCGGGGACGCCGTCACAGCGCGGCTCGCTCGGCAGCCTCGGCAGCCTGGTCTGCGTGGGGGCGCCGACGTCGGGGGTCAGCCTGGCCGGGTCCGCACGCCGCAAGAGCTCCCTCAGCGTGCACTACTTGGCGCAGACCATCGCCGAGGGGCAGGCCGCCGCCGTCCTCGAGGTCAGATCAGAGAAGCGCCTGTGGAGTGCGAGGTAGGCAGGCCCGCCGCGCTCCGGGTCTGTGCGGGTTGCCTACCCTCCGACTGGCGGGCGCTCCTGGAGTCTGTACTCGATCCTCTCGGTCTGCAGTGGGGCCACCCCGCCGAGGGCGACCAGTACGGCCTGAAGGTGCGGCCGGGCAGCCGCAGGGCCTCCGTCAGCTCGGGCACCTCGGGGGCCACGGGCATCGCGGGCCGGCCCACTACGCCCATGCCCGGGTCGTTGGCCACCGCGGCCGCCGCCCCCGAGCCGCCGCCACCCCCCGCGGCCCCCACGCCGCCAGCAGTCCCCGTCAACCCTCTTGAGGTACGGACCCTGGTCCACTGCGCGACGCAGGCCTCGCCGAACACCGCTAGCCACGCCACGTCCCCGTTCATGCCCGCCAAGGTACGCGAGCAGCCCTCAGGATCCCCGAACCCATCCCTCCCCTCCGGAATGACCGGCTGCCCATCCTGTTCCAGGCGACACAGGCCACCCTGCAGGACGCCCAGCCAGCACCGCTGGTGGACTGGGCGTGTCTGCACATGATCGAGTCCTCCGAGGCCGAGGCTGGGTCGGGGCTGTCCGTCGTCCTGCCCGCGGAGTCCGAGTCCCCGAGTCCTCTGCCCGAACTCAGGTCCGATGCGACCCGAAGACTGTTAAAACAACAACAACAAAACTGTGTCTGATGAACACTAGTACACCTGTTGTTCTGTTGAGCAGCCCGTGCACGTCGGCGCCCTCCTCCGACGCGGACGTGATAGCCCTGAAGGCGTCGGCGCCGAGGTGTGGCCGGCGGGACAGCAGCCTCCTGCAGCAGCGCGCCGTCAGGGCCGTCAGGGCGGCCAGCAGCAGCCCGGGCCGGCGGCGCTCAGGGGGGCCGCAGGACACGCACTCCGCCGTCGTGACCGCGTCGCCGGCGCAGTTCGCCCAGACCGTGCCCATGGCGCCCATCAGGTCAGCGGCCTCCGAGGGCAGCCTGCTGGACTCCCCCGCCCGCCGTCAGCGCCCCGGCGGTGCCGGAGGCGACAGCGGGGGCCACCAGCGCCAGGGCCAGCACGGCCCTCACCACGGCCACGCCAAGAGGTACGCCCGGCCGTCCCGGCAGCGTATGACCCGCAGCCAGTCGCACCACCAGCACTTCCACCACCACCACCACCATCACCACGCCTGCTGCGGCCAGGGCCAGGGCTCGCACAGCCCCAGCACCACCACCGCCCTGTCCGGGGCCGGGGTCCGCTCCCCCGCTAAGCACGGCGCCCACGGACCTCGCCGCTCCAAGAGCACGGGCTGCACGGTGGCCTGAGAGTGCAGCGGTAGCAGCGGATACCCGTCCCTCACGGCACACCAGTTCTCGTGGACAGTAAACGTCGTCTCAGCAGAAGCCGCACGTTGTACTGAACTTGGTCGCAGTCGAATTGAATTTATTTGAATCAGATGGTTAATGTACGTAGTCTAGTCGTGGGTACCGCCACTAGTCAGAGACTCCCCCCATGTTTAATTATTTTGTAGTGAGACTCGTCACCCTCGAGGGTGAGCCCGGTGATAAAATATAACAAGAGATCTCGGTATGTTTTTATGAGGCATATAGCATACGTTAGTCTAAGTTACTTGAGTGTTTTTTGTGTAGTGAGCCTCCCCTCCCATGCTTATCAACCACAGAGGATGTATAGTTCTGCTTTCCACGCTAACTTCCGTGTCTGTCAACCTTTTAGAATTGAGAGAAGACATTGATTAATTAAAAAAATTAATTAAAAAAGTGTAATCATCCATCCCTAGTGGGTGCCAGAGCCCTGAATGTGTACAAACCATGCGACGTTGTTGTAGGTGGGTTCGACTAATAAATACATATCCCAAACGTTCCTCTCATGCCTCGTGGGCCACTGCCGAACACCCCACCAAACATCAAAAACACCCCCGTTATCCCTTAACTACAGGGTGCGTCTCGTAATTCGGGACAAACTTTGAGGGCAGGCAGGGGCCCTATGGGGATCAATTTGAGATAGGTCACTTGGGGTCGCAAACGTCTCCTTGGATTTACAGTCACTTTTCTGTTGCGCCTGGACGGTAGGCAATCGAGTACCCCGCATGACACCACCGCATCGTGGGTTGCCTACGGCACAAGGGCTTGTGCATTGGGAAAGAGACTTGAGCAGCGACAAAGCGAGAACTGGTGCGCGGGTTGTCTGTCAGATGCGCCAAAACAGCGTACTCCACCGCATCGCGCACACAGGCGCGTAAAAATAGGAGGAGGAGGGGAGGGGGGCGGCGATCCTGTTGGGTTCCTGTTCACCGAAGTGTCTGGTGCAACCTGGAAAACCGCCGACGGTCTGGCTGAAAACGAACCCGATTGGGAAATTACCGAACGCCTCTTGGACGCCAACCGATTTGAGAGAAAGCTAAGTTGACAACAAGTTGTCAACACGAGACAGCGTTTGAATAAATGCAGAAGCGAGCGCCGCTGGGGCGCCGCTGGAGCGCCGCTGGAGCGCCGCTGGAGCGCCGCTGGAGCGCCGCTGGAGCGCCGCTGGAGCGCCGCTGGAGCGCCGCTGGAGCGCCGCTGGAGCGCCGCTGGAGCGCCGCTGGAGCGCCGCTGGAGCGCCACCAGACAGCGGATGCGTTCGCATCTGTGTACGAATCGTTGGCTGCCGTAGAGAACCCCAACGGCAGTTCCGCCGATGCACAAGCCCCTGTGCTGTATGCAACCCACGGTGCGGTGTTGTCATGCGGGGCCCTCGATTGCCTACCGTCCAGGCGCAAGAGAAAAGTGATTGTAAATCCTTAAGGAGACGTTTGCGACCCCAGGTTGCCTGTCTCATATTGATCTCCATAGGACCCCCTACCTACCCTCAAAGTTTGTCCCAAATTACGAGACGCACCCTGTATAGGCAACGTGCTGTCACGGTGTGCAGCGGTCTGATGGGGTTTGGGGTTGCCTACCCAGTTCAGCCACAGGCGGCTGAAAAGATGGCTGAACCCAACCTCCTTCTTCTTTTTTTTGCAACGTTGCCAGTTGTATAGGAGGCGCGAAATTTAAAGTGTGCCTGCTCTTACCAGTACGGTTAAGCCGAACTTGAGGAGAGGGTAAACAGATGAAGAATATGCGTATTTAATTATTCACGTCCTTTTTTTCCACTTTTTCAAAAACAGCAATATTATTTTCATCAATTCACGCTGCTGTGAAGCAAAGGTGTCGTCGGGTTGTCACCTCTCTTCTTATCTGTCATCTGTTTGGCTTCTGCTGGGTGATTCATATTTTGAGGCGGACAGAAACAAACTTACTGGGGCTTGGGATGACATGGACATGACCTTCGGCCGGCTCGGGCTCGGCCGCTCTCTCTCCGTCTCGCCGACCCTACCAGCCACAGGCTTCCGGGTTTTGCTGTAGAAGGAGTGTGAATTATCGTGTCACACTGAGACGCGTGCGTAGCGAGTGCGTGGAGTACTGACAGCGTGACAGCACAGGGCTCAGGTGTGGTTAGTGGGCGTCTGCTGACTGTGTACCTGTCGGTGCACAGTACTGTGACTCATTGTAACGAGCTTGTCTATCATCTACGAAAACGACCCGATTCGATTTTCTAGCTATCTGTCGGTGTCATCTCCGCCTTCCAGCACGTCCGGCCAGGACTCGATAAAAGCTCGCACGCCACACAACACAACACGGCCCGTGGCTTGTGGCTAGCTAGCAGTGTTGCAGTTCCAGACGTCTGAACCATGGCTGAATGGCTGGACGGCCTGGAGAAGCTGGCTCCAGGACCCGGAGGACTTATCAGGAATATACTCAGTCCGGAGTCGATACCGAACAAGGTTCTGGAGGTGAAGTATGACCGCTACACCAAGCGGGAGGTGCAGTGCAAGGATGACACGCTAATCCTGTATGGCCCCCCCGACAAGAAGTATGAAGTGGTTCTGGCTCCCTCAGCGGAGTCGTCCAACAGAGCATATAGGTTAGTGTGAACGTTCTCTGCGCAACATGGTTGAGATCACTGAATGACATGACACTGACCTCATTTGGTTTTAACAGCTTGTTCCGAACTGACAATAATCATGCTGCTCAAACACGGTTTGACCAACTCAAGAATAAGTTGCCACTTCTGGTTGCCATCTCTAAAGAGGTGATGGACAATGGAATTTTATTGATTTGTGCACTGACATTGTTCCAGTACTTTTTGTGCAATTCATGTTTGCAGTCTTGTGTAATGTGTATATTGCTTTTCTTTTCCTGCAGGACTGCAACGTAATGACTCTTCAGAAAATGTGTGATATGCTTGCATTAAATCCAGGGTGGAATGTGGCTCATCTTGCGGCAAATTGTGACTTGGTTTCTGCTCTTAATTCTGAAAAACTTTTAGAGTAGGTTTTTACTCTTTCCTAAATATTAGGTCATTTTAGCTAATAACACAACCATCTATGATAACTGTTTGTCTTATTGTGCAGGTTCTTGGATGCAGCTGATCCTGATAGTGGTGTGACCCCACTCCTTGTTGCCATTCAAGCACAAAATTTACCAGCTATCAAAGCCCTGATTGGTAAGAAAGTTGCACTTGAGTGCCTGGACAATGCAGCTAACTCTGTACTCCATTATGCTGCAAGTACTAACAAAGATATCATAACGGTAAATAGAAATATAAAGAAGTCTACAATGTATTTTTCCCGAGCTCATGTTTTACTACTCTTATTGCTATTTGAAGTTTTTAATTAGTTTGTTGAAATGTCCTTTTATCTCTTGCAGCTCTTGACATCTGAAGCTGAGTTGAAGTGCATAAATGACCACAATGCAAAAGGACATACTCCCCTTCATACAGCATGCCTCTCAGACAAACCTGAGTGTGTCAAAGCTCTGATACTCGCTGGAGCCGATTGCAATGTATCGGCTGCAAATGAAAGCTTTTCTGAAAACAAGGGGTCGCCTAAGGAACCTGGCCTTGTTGGCAACATTGTGCAGGAATTTGCAAGCAAACTTTATGCTCAAGATATGAAGTTTGGTGGGACTCCTCTGCATTGGGCCTGTTCACGTGAAGTTGTGGAGTCACTGTTAGAGAAAAAATGTGATATAAATGCTCTCAATTTTGATGGAAGAACAGCTTTGCATGTTATGGTCAGTATAATATTTTGCTCAACAGTTCCATTCAGTGTACTTCAGAGCTACACTTTGTATATTTTCTCGTAGACTCACTTGCCTTTGTAGAGACTTCTTTAAATTCTATTGCAATTTTTTTCTTATGGATGATTTTTTTATTGCTTGGGTGTCCATGAAGTATCCAAGATTGTCAATAGTCTATTCCAATTTTGGCAGTGAAAAGAACTCTTAAAGAAGACTGTGGAATTTATATTTGGTATTAAGGACCAAAGCTGCTCAAGGTGATTTCATACAGCCATTTTCAATAGTAGATGCATTTGTCTCATTTTATTCCTTCTTTTTCAGTGTAGTGCTTTATACATTTCTATGGATGATGTAGACAACATTTCTTTGTTTTTTTTTCTGCTATTTGGATTTATTTTGAAAAGTCCCCACTTTATGTTTCTTCCATCTTCTTCATTTTCTGATCTCTGTACAGGTCCTGCGTAAACGACTTGATTGCGCCATGGCACTGCTGTCTGGTGGAGCTGACCTCAACATTGGTGATTGTGATGGCAACACACCTCTTCACCTGGCTGTCTCTGGGCGGAACTACGTTTTGGTGCAAGCTTTATTAGTGTTTGGTGCATCTCTTAATTACAAGTAGGTTGCTTGCACATTTTGTAGCAGTCTTGTTAACTTCTATAAAAATTCATAATACAGATCCTTTAATTATGCAATGCCAGAAATCATCAAGGAGCCACACCAAGGCATTTGGCTACCAAAGACTCATCATCTGATACAAACAAGATTCTGTATCTTCTTCATTCGGTTGGAGCTGAGAGATGCAGCCAAGAGACCCAAGGTTGCTCTTCTGGCTGCTCTTGCAGTGGAAAATTCAATGGAACTGCTCCTCCTTCACCATTTGCTGTGTATGCCAGGGAAGAATTAGATCAAATCTTAGCAACTCATGCCATGGATATTGCTTCACACCAAAGAGGAGAGAATGTGTATGTTTTACAAATACTGCATCTTGATCTTACTTATGATGCCTTGGAAGTTAAGTAATAAATCTGGTTATTTGCAGTCCACAGAAGCGTTCTCATGCACTTTCTTTGGATGGCGGTGGAATTCGAGGACTTGTCTTGGTAATCATGTTACGAGACATAGAGAATGCTGTTGGTAAACCCATCATAGACTGCTTTGACTGGGTGGCAGGAACCTCCACTGGAGGTATTCTAGCACTGGCATTGGCTGCAGGTAGGTTATAGAAATTGGTTCTATTCTATAAAGTTCCCTGTAAAATACTGATGATGATTGCCAGTAATTTCTTTGGTTTGCAGGAAAGTCACTACACGAATGTCTTTGTTTGTACTTCAAAATGAAAGACACAACTTTCCTAGGGTCTAGACCATACCCCAATGAACCTTTGGAGCAAATTTTAAAAAATTGTTTTGGTGCAGACACTGTTATGGCTGACATTGCCCGCCCAAAGTGAGTGTTTAACTCAGGACCATGGTCCTTATGTATAATCTGATTCAAAAATATTTTTGTTGCCTAGTATGTAATATTTCTTTCCTTGCAGGTTGATGATTACGGGATTGCTGGCAGATCGCAAGCCTGTTGACCTTCATTTGTTCCGAAACTATGAGTCTCCTTTGCAAGTACTTGGAAAGGTAGAACCTACTCATGGAAAATTCAAGAAACCAACTCCCTACCAGGAACAATTTTTGTGGGAGGCAGCCAGAGCTTCTGGAGCTGCTCCAACATACTTTGGGTTAGTATATTTATTTATTTTCTACAATACAGTAAATGAAAATTTCACACAAGAACAATTTTGACTAATGAAAATTTTATCTGTATGTTTCCATTAGTGCTCATGGCCACTTTTTAGATGGAGGTCTTATTGCAAACAATCCCTCATTAGACTGCATGACAGAAATACATGAATACAATTTGGCATTGAAAGCTATAGGTCGAACTTCTGAAGTGGCTCCTATCACAGCTCTTGTCTCTATCGGAACTGGAAATATTCCTATGACAGAGGTAAAGTTAATACTAAGCATATTGGAAAACGAATTCTTAGTGCCAAGCCTAAACCCCTTTGTTTAAAAATATTGGAATTCCACTCCCTCCTACTAATTTTTATTTAATTTTATTATTGCTTTTTTTTTGCATTTATGATATTTAATCTTTTGTATTTTGATCCTTCTAGCTTCAGGATATTGATATTGGACGGCCAGACAGTATTTGGGGAGCAACTAAGATATTATCTGGAGCTCTCCAAATCACCACATTAATAATTGATCAGGTAAGGATGTGTTGTTGTTGTCATGAAATCACATTCAAATGTTACTGGTATACAACTTTCGTTCTCTTAATTTCAGGCTACTCAAAGCTCAGGGCGAGTTGTAGATAGAGCAAGATCATGGTGCTCTTCATTGGGAGTACCGTTTTATCGATTCACACCTCAGTTGTCAGAAGACATTAATATGGATGAAAGGAGTGATGAAAAGCTTGTCAATATGGCATGGGAATGTCAGGCCTACATGCACAGTCAGCGTACTACAGTAAATGAACTAGCTTCAGTGTTAAGGGGTTAGGCCCATGAACAAAACTGCGGTCAAAAGTTCCACCCGAAGCACTCAGAGATGAATATCTTCACTGGCGTACTTATATCATACACAACGCAATATACTAATTTCCATAATATTAAAGTGGTGTGGACTTGCTCACTTCTCAAAATGTATCTGTGATTTATTTATTTTGTACTACTTTTAAAACTATATTTTTGATCAAGATTTAGTATGGAAACACTCAAAATGAATCCTGACTGCAGAAGTTTAGCTTAGCACCCCTAGGATGGGATTTGCAATAAAAACTTGGTCTCAACAACTTATTGTAAGATTAGTATGAATAGGAATTTTTTTACTGCGTTGAAGTACTTGTGTTTAATTTCTTAAACCCTTCAGTCACAGATGCTAATTTGCTTTCTTATCTTTTTTTGTTTTATTAGAGTTTTTTTTCATTAGCAGTGAATGTGTTGGTTCAGTTTCATTATCTGCGATCTTGTGCACTGTACTGTCATTTTCATTAAATAAACTCCCCGAAAGTTGTGCATTCCGGCATTCTTATTCACAAATCCCCCATCCCATCCAATATGTGGGGTGGTATCAATTTCCATTCGTGGTTTCGAAAATGATGGGCTGATGGTCTCTTGAGGACAAAACTTATATCGTCCCGGCTTCCGTCAGGACCCCTGCCTTCAACTTCGGTGATCTTACGGGAAGCGGTGTTAACCGCGGCACCGCGGCCTCCGGGACTCCATAGTACTGTAGTGCCCTTCAACCGCAGTCTGGTTTGGATTGACCCCATTGATCATGGGGGGTCCGCCCCTGCGAAGATTAAGGGGACATAGTTTCCCTTCGTACACGGCCGAAGCCGCTGTAGAGGAAGGAAAACAGAAGCTTCCGTACATCTCCCGAGTCTCCCCCCAGGATTGCTCTCGTGGCACTGACTACAGACCCGCACGCACGCTCGCCGATACGCGTGCCCCTGGTCCCGGGCCGACGTGCGGCAGAGCCTGGCAGAGCAGCCACGCAGCGCGGAGGCAGAGCAGTTGTGACGTTTTCGCGCCATGTGAGCTCGCGGTGCGGCCCCCCGCCGTCGCCGTAGGTTTCGCATGCGGCCTGCGGCCTGGCACTCGTGATAGGATTGGGCAGGACAACAAGTGTCCGAGGAGAGGCGCGGCGCGGTGCGAGCGGACGGACCACCAGTGTCGGCCAGACGCAGTCCGGCCCGGGCCTTTCGTTTCGCGGAGCGCAGAGTCCGCGCCCATATCGTCGCCGCCGCCATGCCCAATTCCAACGGCCATGGCGTGGTGCCGGTGCCGGTGCCGACCGCGGGACCGACGCCGACCAGGGGCACACCGAGGCCGAGGGGCGCCGCGAAGCCCCCCGACGGCGGCTGGGGGTGGATGGTGGTCGCGGGCGTGTGCCTGGCCTACGTAAGTCTGCACCCGACACCTAGTGTGTGTGACGGCCACGGCCTTGGCCACGGCCTTGGCCACGGCCTTGGCCACGGCCTTGGCCACGGCCTTGGTGTTGTGGCTGACGGCACGTAGACGTTGGTGTACCTCGCGGGGCCGCCGTCGGCACGTGACCGCCGACAATACACACTCTGGGGCACTTCCGAGCGCTCCCGAGAACGCCGAGTAGTAACACGGGCATTGGCCACCCATGTCGCCGTAGTTTTCTATTCACGAGAACGACTGCGATGACTGAGGGGCGCCAGCGCCCGCGGCTGGTTGGGTAGGCAGCCCGCACAGCACGCGCGCTCACAGGGGCCGAGGCTGCCTACCTACCCACCAGCACCAGGCGCTAGCAGCTAGACGCGCCGGGCCGGAGTCACCATTGTGTGCCCTCGAAACCCTCTCACGCTTTTTTTATTTTTTTGTAAAGTAATCAAAGAGCCATTGGCGCCCTCTCACCGCTCTTAAAAAAAAAAAAAAAAATCAAAGAAAAAAAACCGAGAGCTAAAAAAAATTAACAATGAGGCCAGTCCGTTCTCAAATCACGTGACACACGGAGGGTCGTTGAAATGCGCGCAGAGGTGGGCGGTGCGCCGCCGGGAACCGCCAGTGGGAATCGAACCCACCGGGCCTGTAGTCCGGGGAGGACTTCTGGCCCGTGCCAATGACAGTTTGCACCCAGCGCCGCCCCTCCGGGCCAAAAGAAAAAAAAGGAAAATGTCACATGGTTCGTGGACGCATCCTTACACGCCACTCACGTGTTCATTGTTTGTCCCGCACCTTGTGCTGGTCTTAATCTTTGCGCGCGAACAGTATATAGATCCGAGACCGGATGCCTAGAGACACTAGAGAGCCTACACTGTATAGGCTCTCTACGGCTGCCTTGCGCGTGGGCAGATGCGGCTCGGAGGCGGCAGAGGCGCTGAGACGGCTCGAACGGCTCGAACTAGCTCGAACCATCGGTGATCGCGCACCGAGGCAATCGGTGCGGGAGGGGAGAGGGGGGGGGATTAGCACCCCAGCCCCAGACGCGCGAGTCCTAGGGCCATTAGCGATCCTGCGGAGGAGGCCGAGACCGAGCCGAGACCGAGCCGATGCTCGACCGGGCTGGGCTGGGCAGCGCCATGGCAGGGATGCGGCTCGGCAGGCTCGGCGACTCGGCTCCACCTGTTGCCGCACTTTTGCAACACAAACACACTGACGGCAGCCACACACACACACACACACACACACACACACACACACACACACACACACACACACACACACACACACACACACACACACACACACACACACACACACACACACACACACACACACACACACACACACACACACACACACAGCAGACCCTAATTAATGCAATCCTGCTCGGTCGGGAGGTGTGAGCAAGGCATAACAATTATTGCTCTTTGGTGCTGCTCGGAGCTCGCAGCAGCCATGCACGGGTCCAAGCCCCCCCCCCCCCCTCTCCCTCTCTCTCCCTCTCTCCCTCCCTCTCTCTGTCTCTCTCTTCCTCTCTTCCTCCCTCGCTCTGTCTCTCTCTCTCTCTCTCTCTCTCTCTCTCTCTCTCTCTCTCTCTCTCTCTCTCTCTCTCTCTCTCTCTCTCTCTCTCTCTCTCTCTCTCTCTCACTCACTCACTCACTTACTCACTCACTCACTCACTCACTCACTCACTCACTCACTCACTCACTCACTCACTCACTCACTCACTCTCTCTCTCTCTCTCTCTCTCTCTCTCTCTCTCTCTCTCTCTCTCTCTCTCTCTCTCTCTCTCTCTCTCTCTCTCTCTCTCTCTCTCTCTCTCTCTCTCTCTCACCGGGTGCCGGCAAATGAAGTTGGAGTGTGCTTGTGCTTGTGATTCAAAGTTGTGCAAGAGACAGTGAAATTAACGGACGTTTTAAATGACGAGACGCCAATACTGCGCCGCCTGAAAAGTTGTGCCCAGGCCGAGTCGCCCAACGACTGTTGTTGTTGTTGTTGTTGTTTACAAGTGGTTGTTTGGACTGGACGGGACTGCCATCACCATGCCCAACTGCTTCGCCTGCGAGCGGGCCATACGGGCGGATACGACCGGGGCCAAGTGTACGAACTGCCCCAACCGGGCGCACACTGCGTACGCCGGAGGAGCGGGTGGTGAGTGGCTGTGTTCGACTTGCGAGGCTGCGCCCGAACCGACTCTCCGGGATGTAATGGCGCTTTTTAAACAAACCCGGGCAGCTCAGGCCAGCCAGACGGCTGTCATCCGTGAGGTCCAGTCGAGTCTTGCGGCGTCAATCGATGACTGCTATAGCAAAATCGTGGAGGCCACGACCGCCATGGCCGAGCTGAGGGGGGAGGTCTCCGAGCTACGCGGCGAACGACTCGCTTCGCGCTCGGGTCCGCGGTCTCGAGGAACGCCTTGCGGCCGCCGAGCAATATTCAAGAGTGAACGACGTCGAAATCTACGGGGTCCCGTTCCAGAAGGGGGAGAATCTGACCGAGATCCTGAGCAGCGTCGAGAATACCGTTGCGTACCCGCTGGGCGAGGCAAACGTGGAGGTCGCGCACCGCGTCGGAGACCCGTCGGCGGCCAAACGCGGGATTCTCGTGCGGTTCATGCGGAAGTCGCAGAAGACCGAGTTCTTGCACGCGAGGAAGGTCAAAAGGGACCTCCGCGTGCAGGACCTACAGTGCTTCCCGCCGGGACAGCGGTCCGCCGATATCATTTATGTGAATGAATCGCTGTCCCCGGAAATGCGCGGCATTTTCAACCGCGCCCGGGCCCTGAAAAGTGAGAGGCGTCTTCACGACGTTTGATTTTTTAACGGAAAGCTTTTCGTGAAAAAAAAAAAAACCACTGAAAATGGCTTTAAAATTCATGTGAAATCGGACGTGCACCTTACATCTCTATGTTCATATGTCATTTTTTTAATGTGCTGTGTTTTTTATACCCGAGAGCATTATTTTCCTTCTGCTCTTGTTTACTCCAAACGTCGTTATGTCTTGTTTACTTCGCTACCTACTAAGATTATTTTAAGCCATGTCTGATAGCCTACCTCCTAGTTTAACCAATGATGGCTGTGATACTACTGAAGCCCTAAATAATATCTGCCAATCTTTTCCCAACAAACTCAAGATTGTACATGTTAACGCTGAGTCCCTCACTTATCGCAGTCATATCCCTGTGTTTCAATTAATGTTCGATAATTCCGACATTGACGTTATCGCTGTTAGCGAGACATTTTATAGCTGTCCGGAAGACTTGATAAGATTAAGAAATTATAATATATTCACAGCCAATAGAAGTACAGGTAGTGGAGGTGCAAACTGTTATCTAGATCTGGGCCTCACGATGCCACTGTTAATAAGCCGGTTAAGAAGCCTGATTACGCTATTCTCGAAATCTCTCTTTATGACACCAAGATTCTCTTTGGCTGTGTCTATAGACCTCCTAAAGCTGGATATTTCGATGAATTCGCCGATGATTTTATATATCACTTGGCATTGACTATAAATACCACATTGTCGCTGGGGATGTCAACGCTTATTTTGGCAGTACGAAGGCGTGTGATATCAGGGATGGACAGTCAGTTTATGATTTTCTGGATGTATTTAATCTTGTGAGAATTCCGTATGGCGTGACTTACCATGTCAACGACTACCACTCGCACTTAGATATGATTGCTTCTACATTCCATGAGCACCTGATGTACCAAAATCAATACCCTAGTGGCCACTCAAATCACGACAAGAAATGTAGCCGGCTATGAGAAATCGCGTCTGCATTAGCTGCAACGCTGCAGATGAGTAGAGAAACGTAGGCTGCGAGCTTCATCTCAGACCTCCTTATTTTCGGCGGAAATAATCCTGATAACAATTTATCTGATGGATAGATCTGTTTAAAAAAAAAATGGTTGGGGAGGGATATGGGTTATATCAGTGGAGTATTCCGTGTGTGTAATTATTCCGATGGCCGCAGATGACCAACATGGCGATGTACTCCGTGTTCAGCCTCATGTTCGGCGGGCAGCTCACGGCGTGGGGGCTCAAGACTACCGGCGTCTCCGTCATCAGCAGCACCATGAACTTCGTGCAGAACTTCTCGGGTACTGTTTCTAGTGGCACAGAAATTTCTGGGAGGGGGGGGGGGGAATCGGAAATTTTAAGACACTTCTCAATCGTTCTTGTTATTCAAAATCCCCCCCCCCCCAAAAAAAAAAAGTTATTATTAATAATAATAATTATAATAATAATAATAGGAGATTTTAGGGGCACTAGAATCACAGTTCTCAGGTGACCAAAGTTGCGAGTTGGGTGGAAACCGTGCTGCGAAAGAAAATCATCGCTCCTGATCATGACTCTTATAACGACTGTGAATGATGCTGACACACATTCTCATACTCTCCCCTCCCCCGCAGGCCTGCTGGTGGGCCCGCTGGTGAACCGCATGGGCTCCAGGGCGGTGTCGCTGTACGGCGGGGCGCTCCTGTCGTCCGGCATGATGCTGTCCTACTTCGCCACGGAGCCCTGGCACATCTTCATCACCTGGGGCTGCCTGGTCGGTCGGTACGCTCTGGCAGCTAGCCTGGCCTGGCCTCTCCGGGTGTCTTGCCGCCCCCAAAGCCTGTTTCACTCTGAGTACGGCGGCTCTGTCCTCTGTCAGGCCTGGGCATGGGCCTGCTCACCCCCTCCACGTTCCTGGGCCTCTCCAAGTGGTTCTCGACGCGCCGCAGCCAGGCCGTGGGCATCGCGCTGGCGGGCACGGGCCTGGGCCAAATACTGATGCCGCACCTGGTCAACCTGCTCATCAGAGAGTACGGCACCAACGGGTGCTGGCTCATCATGGGGGCGCTCACCCTGCACTCCATCCCGGGCTGCCTCCTGTACCGCAAGCCCGAGCCCCTGCGGTAGGGCTACCACATCACAAAGACAAATCATAGGACAAACACGTCTAACAGCAGATTTTTTTTAAAAAAGTGAAATATGCGGCACAGCAAACCTTTAAACAAAAATAAAGTGTCATTTTTATTTTGTTGAAAACGACAGAGAAAAGTTTTCAAAGGCCGATACAATCTAGAAAAAGCAAATATTCATATTTACTCCAAATCAGTGGCGATCCCTGCCCTCTTCCTGGGTTCCAGTGAGCCTGCCGAGCCGACTGAGTCCCAGCCGCTCAAGCAGCCCTCCGGGCCCGTCGCTACCGCCCTGCTGGAAGCCCCGCTGGGGGCCCCGCTGAAGGCCTCGCTGGAGGAGGGGCTCGGGGGTGCTGCCCGCGGGCCCCGCAAGCCGGCGGGGGCGGTCCGGAGGCTAGTCCACGCCATGGACCTGGACCTGCTCTGGAACTGGCGGTTCATGAACATAGCCGTCGGCAACGGCCTTGTGAGTATACTCCAAGACAGTCCGCGAGGGAAGGAGAGCACTGCGCTGAGAATTTTTTTTTTTTTTTTTTTTTTGCGCTGGGCACAGGACGTTTGGTCCCCAGGCCGAAAGTTTGGGAACCCACTAAACGATTAGCGCCTGTGTCAAGAGTTCTGCTCCCATGTCTAGCCTCTCGAGGCACAGCACTATGCCAGGTGTCCCATTTGCCCCGTGACAAAGAAAAGGTAGGCAAGCCCGCATCGCACTAGCTCCGTCTCTTTCTGTCTCGGTCGGACGCGTGAGAGCGAAAGAGACGGAGCTAATGCCTTGCGGGCTTGCCTAGCTGTTCCTTGTCACGGGGCAAATGGGACACCTCTGGTAGAGTTGAGATCTACGGATCGAACGTTGTGGATGTAGGGTCTATAGTCTGGTCATTTTGGGAAGAGCGCTGGCTCTCTCGGCGTGCATGGCACTGCTTAGCCAGCAACTGCAGCAACACTACCTGGAGCTGCACTGGTCCCGGGTCCGGGGATGAAAAGGACCCCTCGTTGCGGGTGCGTGCAGAAGGACCGGGCGCGGTCAGCCAGGCAGGGGGCAGTGACCGGGGGGTAGTGGAGACTTGGGGGCCAAGTATAAAATTTTGAACGGATTGTAATATCAACGCGGTTCAAATGGTACTTTGTTGGGGCCACGAGAAACATAACCCCTGCAAATTTCATGAAAGTGTCTTAAAAATTACGGCCTAAGGGGCATAAATGTGTTTGGGGTTATTTTTCTCAGAAATCGTGAAAAAGAGAATGATTCAACATATTCGCACAGAATTTTTCATGAGCATGCATGGAATTTTGTGCAGAATTCAATGCTGGCCTGTATTTGACCGTAAATCGAGCCCGATATGAACGCATTAAAAAATTTAGAAGGCCTCCAGTAGACCCTAATAAAGCGTGAATAGCACCATTTGTTGGCCCAGGCGGAGCCCGGCCGGAGCGCACTCCCCCACCTCCTCCCCCCACGCAACTGCTACCGCTGCAACCCAGCGCTCCTCCCAAAATGAACAGACTATAGGTACGGAACGCACAAAACTACCCTTTCCCGTGTGGGGCGCCTGTCACCGGGCCACCGGGGGCCACCTCCTCTCACCGCTGATCGCCGGGCTCCGGACCGCGATCCGGATGGAACCGGTTCGGAACCGCCGCGTGCCACCCCTCACCCCGTAGCGAGGCGGGCCGCCGGGCTGGGCCGGGCGCCTGCGAGGAGCAGGGTAGGCCACACCACTGCGTGGCTGTCCGGCGGGCTTGCCTACCCCGGCCCTGGCAGGCGGTTTGTCGCTGTGACTGTGTGTCTATCCACGAGAGTGATCCGAGTCTGTCTGTCTATCTGTCTGTCTCTCTCTCTCTCTCTCTCTCTCTCTCTCTCTCTCTCTCTCTCTCTCTCTCTCTCTCTCTCTCTCTCTCTCTCTCTCTCTCTCTCTCTCTCTCTCTCTCTCTCTCTCTCTCTCTCTCTCTGCGTGTTCCCCGCCGGCATCCAGGAACAGATGGACCTAGATGGACCCCGGCCTCCGCTCGATAGTAGGGGGGGGGGGGGCGTTTGGGGGTGGTGCTGGCGGCCACCTCCTGATCCGGCTGCCCGCCGTACTCGCGGAAACGCCTCATGTTGTCCTACCTCCTGCGAGGTGGAAGCGGCGGTGCCGGGGGACGTCTTCACTGTCCTGTGTTGCAGATCTACACCACGATGGTGTCCTTCTCCATGATCTTCCCGTTCTTCCTGATGGAGAGCGTCGGCCTGACCGTCACGACCACGGCCTCCTGCATGTCGATGCAGTCCGGGGCGGACCTCGTGTCCCGTCTAGTGCTGCCTATGCTGATGGGCGGGGGCTGCTGCCGCCTGGGGCGGGGGCGGGGGCAGGGGCAGGCCGCCAGACCCGGGGGCGGACTGTCGGCCAAGACCGTGATGCTGGTCGGGGCCATCGGCAGTGGCGTCAGCCGCTCTGGTCAGTCCAACTCAACTTTTATCCACATTTTTTTCTCTTCCGAAAATCAACAAAAACCAAACAAAAACGGGAGGGTGAAAAAAGAAAACGTTTAAGTGAATGTTTATTGTGTTGGTAGTGATGGCCGAGATGTCGGGGCTGGTCGAGCTGATGGTCATGTCCGCGGTGACGGGGATCTTCCGCGGCGCCACCGTCCTCAACCAGAACCTGGTCATCGCGGAGCACGTCGAGGCGGCCAAGCTCCCGGCCGCCGTCGGCCTCGCCATGGTCGTCAAGGGCGTCTGTGCGCTCGGAATAGGCTCCGTTTTAGGTAGGTATGATTATGGGAAACCAAGGTGCAAAGGCGTTCAGGCTCGATTTCGAGAAACTAGCCTCCGGCGGCTTCCAACCTGCTTTTTTCTCCTTTTTCCTTTTCTCCCCCCCCCCCCCCCCCTATTTGTGTAGCACTCTGTGACTGTGGCCTTTCTCCGCCCAGGAGTGGTCCGGGACGTGACCGGGAGCTTCTCGCTGTTCATCCACTGCCTGACGCTCCTCATGTTGGTCACGGTCGTGTCCTGGCTGCTGGAGGCCCTGCTCTGCCCGAAGCGGCCCGCGCGCCCCACCGCCTCCATGTAGCACACCGAGGAGGACCAGGTTAAGAGACAGCCGTCGACGTGTAATTTATTTGTACATAATAAAACAATATGTGATGCGTTTCGTAAAGCGTCCCCTCTTTCTATATTTACCCGGACTTTCAGCTGACAGGGAGCCGAGGCAGAGACAGGCGCGGATAAGGGGGGGGGGGGGGGGGGGGGGAAGGGGTTTTGCCCCCCCCCCCCCTCAGGATGCTACCAAGGCGCCCCAAGGGCGCCTGAAATTTACGCAACCCGCCGAAGTTTTCGCCTGTAAGTAGGCAAAAAGTGGTACATTGCCCCCCCCCCCCCCCCAAGTGGCTCCTGGATCCGCGCCTGGGCAGAGAATTCCGGTCTGCCTCTTCAATGTTCTGGAAATGTTTCGAGCAGCTTCCAATATTATCATACATTTATTTATTTTTAGGGAGAGGAACATGGTTTCAGAAAAAGAACGCAATCCTCTTATTTCCACCTGCCTTTATTTCACACAGTACAAAGTCTAAAGAGCCTCATCATATCTATTTGTCCCCGTCGGTTCTGGTGACGAGGACTGTTTCCTCCCTCCGACGGCGGCGGGACGGGGCAGGCAGTGCAGGCGTTCATGGTCACGGGCTGCACGTGCTTGGTCTAGACGGCACAGACGGCCCCGATCAGCTTGCAGTCGTTGGTATTGATGTCGAACCAGGGCCAGATGATGGGGCAGGACTCCTTGGTCCAGGAGCCGTTCTCGCACTGGATGTAGATGCCGCAGGAGTCCGCGCAGGGCACGGCCAGCTTGGCGGAGCCGGAGGCGGGGCACGTGGGCACGAAGTCGCAGCCGGGCACGGGGGGGGCCGGGGTGGTAGGAGGGGGCGTGGGCGGTGCGGCGGTGCTGGTCTGCGCGCACGTCACATCGAACCAGAACTTGCAGGAGGCGGTGGCGACGTCGAAGTTCTCCCACGGCAGGCACCGCAGCGGGTTGATGGCGCCGGACTTGGTGCACTGGAAGAAGTTCTGGCAGTCGCAGCGGTCGGCCACCAGCGCGGGCAGCTTGTCGGGGCAGGGCGTCAGGCAGTCGGGGTCGATGGGGGCGTCCGTGATCGGGCTGGGCGCGCCCGTCGTGCTCGAGCCGGGGGCGGCCGAGCTAGAGCCGGGGGCGGCCGAGCTTGAGCCGGGGGCGGGGGCGTCCGTGCTGGGCGGGGCGGCCAGCGACGCGGCCAGCAGGCAGGCTGCGGATGAAGGCGGGACGTTAAATAACAAGTTTCCCTCCAAATATTTACGTCGCACTCCCCGGAGGACAGGAGGTCTGTGGGGTGGGGGTCGTGTATCGACTCTGGGCTGGGCACTTTTTTTGTTTCTTGTTATTTTTTTGTTTCGTAAACACTTGCGCTCCTCAGCCGCTCCCTCCACCTGTGCACCGAGACCGCGGCACCGAAGAGGTTTTCGACGTGTTGCGTACCGCGAAGTGCCCCCGCACAAGAGGGCGCCGTCAAGTGCCGTGATTGCTGATGTGAGTGTTTTTTGGTCGAGAACGACGCCGAGTGACGCGTTTGATAACAAGCACCGCCCGCGAACGACACTTGTTGACGGAGGCGAGGGCGATGGGTGGCGGAGCACAAAGGGAATACGAGTCCAGCTGTCTCGGGTTCAAATACCGGCTATGCAGGCTGCGTTTTCCTGCTAGACATGGGCACAAGGGTAGGCGGAGGCGAAGGTGCTTTGCTGACGTCCCCCCCCCCCCTTTTTTTAAAGGAAATAAATTTAAATGCAGTGTTTTGAGAAGCTACTAGAAGAGGACAGTGTAGCGTGAAGCCGAAGCAGTCAACTTGCTATCTACCTTTTAAGGATTCGGTTCCCGTCGATAGCGCGGCAAAACAGCTAGTCAACACCACGATAGATATTAAACCATGAGGAAAATTTGTTATAAAATAACTGTGGGCGTCAGAGAGAGGGCGGGGTAGAAAACGGACCGGCTGGCACTGAATCCGGGACACAATACCCCGCTGTCAAGGGGTAAACACATTCGATAATCTTCGTACACTCATTTAATAATATGAAAAATAATCCCGATAATCCCAAGTATTCCCATAATCTTTCATAATCCTTGTAATCCTCGGTAATCCCAAATAATCCTCGATAATCTCAGATAATCTCAAATAATCTCAAATAATACCAAATAATCGCGAGTAATCACTGAAAAATCTTGCCAAGCAATCGTGAATTCTTTGTAATCTCTGAAATAACCCTTCTTATAATCCTCAATAATCCCTGATAATCTTTTATAATCCCTGATAATCCTTGATAATCGCAATAATCCTTCATAGTTTTTAAATCGTAATAATCCCAAATAATCTTTATAATCCCAAATAATCTTGCCCGATTATAATCTTTATACGTAAAAAATCAAATGTGTTTACCCCTTGCCCGCTGTTTTATTTCTTTTTGAAAATTTCAATTGTAAAATTGTAAGAAATGGGAAGTTAAAATGTGCATTTGAGTTTAGGAGGAAAAAGACGTAAACTTTAAATTTTCCAGCGACTGGTTGCTGCACCTTAATTTCAAAAATTCCTTATACTAGACTATACAAGTGTCATCACATCGTACAATTATGTCCCAATGAAAAGATCGTCTAAAGCCTTTCCGGTTGGTTGAAAGGATTTTTTTCTTCTTTTTTTTTCAACTTGTGGGCGTTTTTGGGAAAACTCTTACGCCAAGTCAACCTGCCCTCGTGAAACCAAAATTGGTGTACCCACCGAAGACGAGAAGGGAGAGACGGGCTGCCATGGTGTCGGGTGTAGCGAGACGCCGAGACGGACAGAGGCAGAAGAAGACCGTGGCGAGCGTCGCACCCGACCTAACCCTTTATCGAGGGGGCCCCTCCCCCCTCCCCGCCCCCTCGTCCTCGTAGCAGGAATCATTGACTAGAGTGCCAGTAATCTGTACAGATACCCACCTGCAGACTCGCTATTGCCATGCGGAGAGAGTGGAGAGGGGAGGGGGAGGAGAGGGGAAAGGGGAGAGGGGAGGGGGGAGAGGGAGGAGAGGGGAGAGGGGCTCAGCTGGGCGAAGCGTACAAACCAGAGTCCAAAAATCGCAATGGATTAGCTTTTGTTCACTGCGTCCTCCGGGAGCTCCGAGTTTGGACTGAAAAAATAGGCACTCCCAAGGCGAAATAATCTCTGGAACGGGATAATTGGGAAGGTGTTATTTTTTTTTTTTTTTTTTTACCTGCACTTACCCCGCACACCTGTAGCGACAGGAGGCGGTTTGTCGCGCGACGTTCAAGTGCACCGATCGACGTCAGCCAGGCGCTGCAAGTTCGGCGGATGGCGTCAGGCGTCAAGCCACTGCCTTTTTTTTTTTTTTTTTTTTTTTTTTGGCGAGAGAGCCGAAACTGGAATGTCCGTGATCGGGCCGGGCGTGGCCGAGCTGGACGGGGCGGCCAGCGACTCGACCAGCAGGCAGGCTGCGGATGAAGGCGGGACGTTAAACAACAAGTTTCCCTCAAAATATTTACGTCGCACTCCCCGGAAGGACAGGAGGTCGTGTGGGCTGTGGGGTGGGGGTCGTCTATCGACTCTGGGCTGGGCACAGCCACAGGCAACAAGGCGTTTATTCAGATATAACCTCGACATTTCCTCCACAGGCCATACCAGGTACCAACAATTTCTCTCCAAAATGCACCGTAGTGCAAGGGTTTAGTTAGCAACGCGCGTATCTGCGAGCGTCGTGAGCGTGCGTGCGAGTGAGAAGCTGGCCACCGCAATTTATGGTTTCAAAACTTAGAAGTAGCCACTGTCGTCTTACAGGACGGATCACCAAATACAAGGACAGCTAAGGCGCTCCTGTACTTTTTTGGACATCCCCTATCGACCTATATAAGTTTAATCCAGAACACAAAAACATTTTCGGCTAAAAACTATGGTAAGCCTGACATATTTTTAAGAATTTTGACAATAAAGGAAATTCAGTTTTTTTGGAGCGCAGCGTGTTTGAACCGACTCCTAGACACGGTTTCGTCATGAAATAGTGTATTTCGGTGGTGGACCGAGTGAAGAAGGAGAGAAGAACAAAGCGTGCTCTGATTGGTCGGGGACGTGAGTGGGGGTACCCCCACCACAGCGCTCGGCAAATTACACTGTAAATATTTTTGGTCATATGACGAGAAAAGCTGTGACGATTCACTGATCACCTGAATAGGTCGTCACTTTACGACGTTTATTCTTCACGTGACGACGTATTCGTAGGGTTCATAATTCGTCACATTTAACCAAACTTCAAGAAGACATACTTTTTAAGCGGTTTTTGAAAAAACAAAATCGGTGACGAGTTATTCGTCACTTGGTCTGTGACGACTTATTCGTTTTTCAGATTTAGCCAAAGGATTGTCGTAAAATGACGATAAATATTTTGACAGTGTGGAGCACGCTTTGTTCTTCTCTCCTTCTTCACTCGGTCCACCACCGAAATACACTATTGGTGCCTCATGACACTCATGACTCCGGAAAAGCCGAGAAACATGTCCACGCCCGCAAGGTAGGCAGCCCAAACTACATGTCACGTCTTGCACACACGCTCCCACCCTACGTGCGTCCCTAACTTTACAGGCCCCAAGTTCGGTGCGCTGAATGGTCTAGGACGATTCAAGCCGTAGGAATCGAAACTTCGTGCGATGCGAACGCTGAGGATCGTGTTTTCAGGGCGTGGGCATGGGACAGGGCGATCTAGCCCCCTCGCTCATTCTCGCCGCCCCACCACTGCTCGCCCTGAAGCGCGCGAGGAGGGGTGGGGGCGAGCAAGCGCGCGACCAGACTGGGCTGCTAGATCCTCCTGTGGCATGGGCAGTGTGACAGCGCCTGTTGGGTGGGCAAGCATACGGCATTCGGTTCCGCAGGCCTGCACGTCGTGCGGACTGTCCACCCACAAGTTCGCAGGCGCTTGCATTACTTCTTGTCGATTTGAAGTTGGGGCCGCTTTTTGACCAGTTTTGAACCCCCCCCCCCCCCCTCCCTCAACGGGTTGTGTCCTTGAGTATTTAAGCGAAGATTGCTACGAATTACTACGAATAGGATTTAGGGTCCTTATTCGTAGTAATTACTACGGATTAGAGCCCAGTATCCTATTCATAGTAATTATTACGAATAGACACATCCAATGGTCTGACTCTGACCCCATTTTATTTTTAGGAGGATTTTTGACTCGTGCACTGCGAGCCAGCAATAGTGGGCTTATGGTCTGTTGACCATTGGGGACAAAACCTATGTCGCCCCTGCAAGATTGGAACAAAAATTAAAAATAAAAATAAAAAATGAAACTGACGACGTTAGCTGGGACGAAGACCAGGGTTCGATCACTTTAGCCCCCCCCCCCCCTATGTAACGGACTGTAACACTAGCCGTGCGTTGCTTTGCCAGCTCCAGCACGCAGCTCGCAGATACGCGCGTCCCTAACTTTACAGACCCCTGGCGCAGCGAGATGCGCTAGCAGCAGATGGCGCACGGCGCTTTGAGTCCCATTTTTATCTACGGTCAAATACGTTACGTAACGGTTGCCCCCCCCCCCCCCTCCCCCAAGTGGCGTTACGCAATATGTGCACGATAACGTTGTTAGCGCGTTTACCTACTACCCGCCCCGCAGAGCAGAACATCGAGAAAATTTTAAGACAGAGGCATGAGTTGCCCTGAACTCTACCTGTTTTGCTACTTTCTAGATTTTTCTGGTACTCGGGAAAAAGCAAAAGTGTAAAACAACCGAAGTTTATCACATGAAAACTTTTTTTTTTTAATTAATAAAACAGAATCATGACAACAAAACATACATCATCCCTGAGAGCACAACACAAATAGATTTTTGTTTTCTAAGGCTTACCAAATATCACATAACATACATGTAAAGAATAACATAACTACAAAATTTGATAGAAAATAAACATAAGTCTTAAAACAAATCTCACAATAACTATATGAATTATTTAACTATTTTCACAAAAAAAAATCTTAACTAATTAATCAAATATCAATCATTATTTACGATACAGCTTGCCACTGCGATAGACATTACGAGATTGAGATTGGAAAAAAAAGTACAGAATGGTGCAAATATGATACCTCCTCAGTTCCACATAAGCTATCCATCTTGCCACTGAAACATTGAAACCAAGTCCACTTCTACAAAACATGTTCTTGTTTTTTACTTAAATAGAAGATGACTAGGGTTGAAAATATGACCTCAATAATGAAATAGTGAAATACATTGTTTGAGGATCCACTAAGCAGCAATTTTAACTCCTGTCAGACATACAGAATATAACATTTAAAGAGCAAAAGTCAAATCAAATACATTGAATCGCATAAGAATATGCACCAACTTAAAAGACAAGGGTATGAAAACGGAAACAAAGATTTCTAGTGCAGAGAGTAAGTACGCAGCAAAACACAATATTTTCAATTGACTAGTTGAATTTTGTTCCACTAACAATCTTCACAATTTTTCAGGGTTTAGTCAAACTTACAAAACATCACAAATTCTGCTGTGCTCAATTTCTAACGACCTCAGTATGAATGAAATGCTTGACTTCCAAACAATGATGGTTGAGGGCAAAGGATAGCGAAGAAATAAAAATAAATAGTAAAAATTGCATACATGTAAACACAACAGTATGCGTTCAATAGTCATCATTTAAATGCATGGAAGAACTTCCTTTGCTTTATAAAACAGACTGATAAATACTTTAATACATAGAGAAAAAGAGTTTCAAGCAGATCAGTCAGAAAAACAATAGCACAGGTACTTTTCAAAGTCAAAATTGATGCTATCAGCTCACTAAAGGAACTCACTTATGTACATCAAAAGATAATATACACAAAGTATGAGAATAGCTTAACAATGATGTAGTATGAATGCTCTAATAGAATATACAATGATAGATTGAAATGCTTATAATCATGAATAGTATCACAAAGGTCAAAATTCTTAAAATGCAAACTAAGTAAGTACTGATCTGACTAATCACACTCACGGATATTATTTTACACAATCATAATCAAAACAGGGGAACTATTTTAGTGATGTGAACTTTCTATTGTTGTTTATTGTAAAGTATCCATTTGAAAGTCCAAAGGGTGAAACCCTAAAGTGGATGTACATTAAGGGTCATAGCAATGTTCTGAAACCATTAAATCAATTATGTAAACATAAGCCACTCACAATACTAGCAGCTAATATCAAAAAGAGATCAACTGATACTAAAACTGTGACCCACTACAGGTGTGATGGAATCTTACATGTCAATAACAATACGTATTTTGAATTAATCCATTCCAAAGACAAACAGCTTGTGCTGACAGCACATAGTGGTTTACTGAAGACCCGTTAACAGAATGGCAGCAACTAGGAGAAAAGGAAACAGAAACTGATTTCTCATAAGAACTGTTGTCAATATTGAAGACACAGAAAGATACAGTATGACTAGACTTGTCAAATGGTAAAAACATCACTCCACCTTTGTATTTGTACATTTATGAGCACACACAACAGCTGGCCCAGCATTTTATTCTGGTATTGATAGATTTGATTTGACAACCAATCAAAAAAAAAAAAAAAAAAAAAAAAAAAAAGGAATTTGAGCATTTCTGGTGGAGCATCTCATTAATAATTGTTAATAACATGAGAAAGGTAAGGATGACATGTGCAGAGTTTTTTTTTAAGTTTTTGTGTTTGTATATGTTAAAGATTAAATGACATAGTTGAATCACCATATAACTACAAGGATTTGTAAACAGCCTTGAAAAAGTACATAGTACACAAACACACACACTTGACTAAACTTTTAAACTTGTCATTAAAATATGTATTCAAAGAGCAAAAATTTCGACCTAGCCTACAGTAGTTATCTCTTCATTGAGAAGGGCTCGCACTTTGCTGCTGTACTCCACAAGGCGAGTTATGCATCCAGGTGTTGGCAAGCTGCTCAGTGAAGCAGAAAATGTCACTGCTTTTGTTTTGTGAAGAAATTCATCCACTGATATCTCTCTGGTTTGTGCAGGAATATTTTGTGAAGATGAAGGCTCATCAGGATGTGATGCAGAGAGCCGACGTAATACATCTTCTTCACTCGAAATATTTAGAACTTTCATCAGGTCTGTGATCAACACCCACAATCGTGAGGAAGGCTCACCACAGAAACAGTACAAGGGAGGTGTTGGTACTTCAGATGAAATCACATTGATCTCTTCATCAGCATCATTTTCAGAAGAGGGAGGAGACTGAAGAGCCAGATCATCCTTGTATGTGAAGGAATCTGAAAACAATGTCAGAAAAAATCGTCAGGCTTGCACAACTTTGGATTTTTCTTCCTTTTTCTTTTTTAAGTGATACTAACCAAATATCTTCGAGGGACCTTGGTATTTCCAAGGTGGAGCTGGGAGACCCCGCACGTCAGCTAGATGCAATTCCAGGAGGTGATATGCTTCCGAATCTGGCTCCACTATTGAAAGAGGAGTTTGGTTGGCATATGTTGCAATAGTTGCATCCGCACCATATTCCAGCAAAAGGCGCAGCATTTCCACTTCGTTTGACTCAGCAGCTTCATGTAGTGGCCTAGAGTATCAGTAAAGTTTTTGAGATTGTCAGTAAATACTAAAATTCACAAAAATACAAGCAGAGTTATTTTAAAACATACCTGACACCTCCTTTGGCACTGCAGCTAGCATCTGCTCCATGTTCTAACAAAATCTTCGAGAGCTCCACATGGCCACGACGAGCTGCTTCATGTAAGGGTGTGAACCCTGTATTGTCTGCAATGTGCGGGGATATTTTCATCTTCTTGATTGCATACTCTGCTACTTCCTAGAAAAAAAAAAAAAAAAAAAAAAATAGTTTCACTGAAGGAATGCCTTCAGATACACAAGGAAAAACCAATAGGACTCAGCCAACTATATTACCGGATATCCCAGACGAGCTGCTCTGTGTAAGACAGTGTCACCATGGCTCCGATTTATTACCCAATTTCGTAATGCAGCCTGTATTTGCTCTTCTGACATAGTTTTCCTCTCTACAACTGGTTCAATCTGAAAAGATATACACATAAAGTTTATTGGTGTACTGAAAAACCTGCGGCCAAAATATGTGGTGCTTATACTCACTTTCACTTTCACAATTGCGGATTTATTTGGATCGTCTTTCCTCACCCTTTTTTTTTTCCGGATGTAGTCAAACCCTGAGCGAAACTTGCGTCTCACTTTTACTCGTTTGCGTACCAAGGGTTTAGGAATAGAATCAACGCCCAGTTCAGATTTCACCAAATTGCATGTACTGTCAGTTTTATCAGTTCCAGTACTTGGATGAACTGGATCTACGCTGTTAACATCTTTAGATTCATTTTGAGATTGATCTCTGACTTTACGGTTTTTTGAATTAAGAACAACCTTACTTCTACGTATAAGTGCAGCACTTCTTGTACCAGATCGGGAGCTCGATGCCAGTTGTACATTTCGAGGTCGTAAAACAATGCCTTCATCCTGCGAAATGCTAGTACTTCTCCTGTTTGTTGATTTAGGAATAACTAGATTGCGTTTTCTCAACGAAATTTGTAGGACTGGCCTACTCTCTGTTTTTCGTCTGGTGGATATAGACTTTGGTTTTCCTTTTTTACTGTTTTCTTCAGGTACCTTTAATGGCTTCTTTGAAGTCACAACTTTTTCAGCACCAAAAACAGATTTAATGGAATCCTGAGCCTTTGCAAGGTCATCAACACTCCCTTTGGTATCTCCTGACAATGCAGATATAATTTTGAAAGTATTTTGTTGTTTGACTTTTGCCTTTTCAACATTGGTAGATTTAGGTGCTTTCCCAGCTAAGGTTTCATTGGCTTTGAGACTGTCAGCCTTATTCTTGCCTGCAGTCACTCTGGAGACTTTCTCCACAAGGTGATCTAGAATACTAGGCTTACTCCGTCTACCTATCACAGATGCTGGAAGTGAGTTAGAAGATAAGGCATCTTCTGATTCAATGTCAGGACAGCTTGAAAACATGTCTATTTCACTATTGGACCTTGACAGTCGTTTAATTTGACTATTTTCAGCGACAGATTCACTTGCAGAACACACTGACGGGGATTTTGAGTACACTCCTTCAGAGTTAATACTGCCTTTAGAAATATTGATAAGAACATGTGGCATTCGAAGAGACCGCTTATACTGGGATACTTCTTCCTCCCAGCCTGGACGGAAATCAGAGCCATCTCCTTTGGGCCGCAATGAGTATGCTCTCTCAACTTCAACAATCTTAGTTCGTAATCTGATTCTAACACTATGAGTTGCAGGATGAATTACATCTTGAAGAGTTTCAGTTTCAAGATCTGAAGAAGTCAATGTCTTTAAATCTACTGATTTCTCAGGTGTTTTTTGCTCTTTCTTGATGTCAGTTTGAGCCTGTTTATTGCTGGGAGAGTTTTCTTGGGGTGAGGACCTTCTTGTTTTCATAGGAGAACTCACTGTTACTTCCCCTCCACTTGAACGGCTTCTGGTGCAAATGTTGTTTTTACTATGAGTTTCCTTTTCTGGAGATTTTGGAGAAGTTATATCTAGTGGGAGAACCTTGCTACTTCTCGTTGTTCGAGTACTCTGTGATTTTGTAAGTTGGACACGTTTTGAACTTGTTTTGGGTTCCTCTTCTTCAAGAGAATCTTCATCGCTTTCACTTGATGAGTCAGAATTTTCTTCCTTTACATCCTGTTGCCTTTTTGACTTGCTTCCAGTAAAAACTGGTCCACTTGCAGGTTTACGAGACCTCATTTCTCGTAGAACTTGTTGAGATTTTGGAGCGCCAGCTCTTGCTGACAAATTCCTTGCCCGGCTCATTTCCTTATCGACATTATCACATGACGAGGGAGCAATGTTTGGAACACTGCTAGGGGACTGTCTCTTCAATTTCCTGCTGGCATCGCTTGCTCCAAGTTGAAGCTCAAAGTCAAGACAAGACTGAGCCCACGCACCTTGGCTGTCATCACTCTCCTCCAGACTCTGAAACACACAAAAACCAGCGAATGAGGATCACGTAAGGCTCGAGAACCAATCCCAGAATACAGAACAGGGTGAGAGGCATACCTTCAGCAGGGCTGAGCCCGACGTGGTGGCGGGGGCGGTGACGGCAGGGGCAGGGGCTGACGGCGAGCACACTCGCGGCTGCTGCAGCTCGGATGCAGACACCATGGCTTCCAGCTTGGGCATCTCCAGCGCGGGTGACGAGGACGAGGGGACGTCGACGTCGGTGAGGGCCTTGGCGAGCACCGAGCCCAGCGCCGTAACGGCGATGCCAACGGTGGCGTCCGGGGCCGCGGACCTGCGATCGGAGAACAGATGTCACGTCAGAGGTCAGAGGTCAGGGTCACGTCTGCAGACTCACTCACGTCTGCTTAGCGCGTTAGCGGACTCACCCCTCGGCCGGTGCGATGACCAGTCCCGGAGCCGGGGCCGAGGACGTAGCCGCCATCGGTGTGGCAGTGACTCCCGGGGCGGGTCCTGGTCCTGGTCCAGGTCCGAGGCGCGCGGTGGGGTCGCGGACGGCGGGGGTGGGGGCGTGGCCGTGGGCGGGCAGGGGGCGGTCGTCGAGGACGGCGCGGACGAGCACGGGGGGGCTGACAGTCCGGGCGCGCCCCAGGGCGTCCGAGTAGCGCACCGCATCCCTGGCGATGTCCTCGGCTGAGTCCAGGTGGAAGTCGTCCGATGGGGACGCACCGAGGCCGGAGGCTGCAACAGAGACAAGCACGCACTTTATGAGGGAGCCTGCGAACGCACCAGCAGCAGCAGGAGCAGGACGACGACGACGACTCACTGGACGCCTCGCAGACGGGTTCGTTGGGGTCGGGGGATGCTGTGGCGAGCCAGGACCGCACCGCCTCCGCTGCAGCGTCTCCCAGCTGCAACACAAGATAGGAGGCCAGGCCCAGGCGGGGGGCACGGGTTCAGGTTCGAATACCGCCACGGCAGAGAAGAGGAGAGGCTGCTAGAGGCATGATAGACTGGAACATTTTCACTCACCGACTCACTCACCATCTTCATCTCTGCCTTGGTCCGGATCCGCGCCCCACCCGGCACCTCGGTCACGTCCGGGAGGGGCAGAGGACGGGCCGGGGGCGTGGCCGGGGCCGGGGCCGGGGGCTGTGGGGGCGGAGAGGGGCGGGCCGAGGCCAGCGGCGGGAACAGCGGCAGGCTGAGGGGCAGGCCGTGCAGGGCGTGCAGCGGCAGGTGCGCCGTGGCCGCCGAGGTTGCGCTGGCCTCCTGCAAGTACCCCGTGGGGTCGGCAGCGTGCGCGGGCAGGGCGGGCGCCAAGCTGCTCGGGTACAGCGAGCTGCGGTTCGACGAGAAGCGTGGCAGCAGCGGCGAGTGCGAGTGCGGATGCAGCGCCGCTGCTCCCGCCCCCGCAGACGCCCCCGGCCCCGCCCCCGGCCCTCCCATGCCCGGGGCAGCGCCCTTGGAGATAACAGGCCCTGGCCATGGCAGGGTCAGCGTCGACACGCCGGGCAGCGACACCTGGCGGTCAGAGACAGAGACATGAGACATCAGAAAACTCAGCGAGACGAGAACCGACGGAGAAATGACTTCGTTCCTGATCAAATTGAATCTGGTACTGAGAAGTTGACACTAATTCGGCAGAAATTGAATAAGTTCTCAAAAAAATATTCAGTAAAAAAGTTGCAAGATAATTAATTACAGACAGAAGTTGTTGTAGTTTCCCTGCCCCTCACTGTACCGTGCTGTATTGTACTGTACTGTACCTGGGGTTGGGGCGGGGACGGCGAGGCCGGCCGCTCCCGTTCGCGGTGGTGGTGGTCCCAGGGCTGAGCTGGCGCCTCCCGCTCCCGGTGCTCGCGCTGCTGGTAGAAGTGCTCCACGTTGAAGGCGGGCATGAAGTGCACCCTCGGCATGACGGCGGTGCGGCGCGGCCTCGGTGGGGGCCTCGGCGGGAGCCTCGGCTGCGCCGTCGAATCGCAGCCCTCGTCAACGGCCAGGGCGGGGGCCAGAGCCGGGACCAGGGCCGCGGCCTCCCCGCCGACGCGGACGCCCTCGGCCTCGGCGTCGGCCTCCGCCTGCCACGCCGTCGAGTCGGCCGACCTGCGCACCGTCCGCACCGACAGGTCCACCGGGGACGCGGTCTCGGCGCGCTGCTGGGGGGACAGACGCCGACGTCGGGGGTTAGATTTAGGTTCAGGCTCAGGTTCAGGCGGGGGAAGATAAGAGCGACAAAACACAACAAAGACGCCCAGCTCCCTTCAGGCATATGTATATAAGCAGGAAAATCTCTAGGCGTACACGCGTACTGTTGGTGAGGCCATTTCGAAGCGCCGAATACAGTAGCCGGACCCCGGACCGGCCTGCTTCACTTTCCCACAGCCTGGCCACAGCCTCGGCCGGCACCGGCACCGAAAACGCAGCCAGAGATAGCAGAGCAGCACAGCAACGTAAGCTCGAGCCCCCCCCCCCCCCTCACTGCATGAACAAATACAAACGAGATACGGAGTGGCCGGGATGAGGCCGTCCGGAGCCGGAGGGAACATGAACCCGACCCGAGCTGTCGTCATGTCTGTGCCGTGAGCTTGGTCCCAGCCGAGTCTGAGGACACACTGCGAGGACGGGGGTCTTGGTCTTACCATGCGCATCCTCTTCGCGGGAGGTCCTTCGTGCTGGTGGTGCTGCTGCTGCCGCTGCAAGGCTGGGCCCTGCCCGAGGCCGTTGAGGTCGTGGCCAAGGCTGGGCCCGGCGCTGGGGACGTGGTCGAGGCCGCGGCTTAGGGCCGCTCCGGTTCCCGATGCGTGACTCGCCAAGGCTGCCGCCGCTGTGAACGCAAAATGTATAGTGAGCGAACGGGCATTCGTCGTTGCCGCGTTTTTCTTATTAAATTCCTCGTGCTCACCTGCTCGTTGAGGTCCGTGGGGGTCTGCGGCGACGGCTGTGGGGGCGGTGCGGCAGGAGTAGCAGCCGCAGGAGGGGTGGTGGGGGTGGTTGGGGTGGCGGGGGGCTGGTGGAGGCACGGCTTGCACGGAGCGCGGCCGTGGCTGCGGGGTGTGCACCGGCACCGGCAGCTGTAGCGCGCTGGCCGGCCGGCCGGGGGCGGGGCCGGGGGCGGGGCAGGGAGCGGGAGGGGGCGGGCAGGACTCGGGCCGCGGCGCGTGCTGCGGCGCGTACTGGATGGTGGCCGTGTGCGGCCTGTGGTAGGCCGGGGCCGCGGGGTGCAGCTGGGGGTTGTACTGGGGGTTGAACTGGATGATGGAGGGCTGCGAGTACTGCTGGGGGAGGTACTGGGGGCTGGTCGGGGGCGGCGGCAGGTAGGTGGAGGGGGGCGGCGGCTGTTGCTGGTACAGCGAGGACGACGCCGATGCATGGCTCGCCTGGGGGTGAAGGTAGGGGGCGGGCGGCGGGGGCGCCGAGTAGGCCGTCATGGAGGCCGAGGAGGAGGGAGGGTGCTTGTACTGCTGCTGGTACGGCGCTTTGAACTGGAAGGGCGCGGCCGGCGGCGGCTCCGCGGTCACCACCCCGCTCTGGCTTGTCGGCTGCTGCTGCTGCTGGTGATGGTGGTGTTGCTGGTAGGAGCCCCACCCCGAGCGGTCCCGGCCGGCCCACTGGTCATGGGAGGCCGGCGGCGGCGGCGCCGGTGCGCCCTGGGCATGGCTCTGAGCCCCCGGCCCCGGCTGGTGGAGATGCTGAGGCAGTGGATGGTGTGCACCGGCATGCTGGTGCTGGGGCGGGGGAGGGTACTCCGGGTAGCTCGCTGCGCCGGGGTACGTGGTGTACCCCGTCGACGGGTTGGGGTACTCCGACGAGTACGCGTGGCTGGTCATGGCAGCGGTATGCTCTCGCCTCCGGGCCAGTCGCTGATCCAGTGCCTGCAACACACCACCGCCAATAAATGACGATTCCAAGTCCAACGCGGGGCGTCAATATGGCGCGGCATGCCTACTCTGGGGCCACACACCCCATTCATTGAAAAAACGCCAAAATGACGAACCTCATTCACACTCCTCTCGAGAAACGTAACGTAACTCGACGCCCATACTTACGCATGTGTGACTCCCATGTTCAACAGCTACCCGCCTGCAACAGAGCCGAGACAGAAACAGGGCGTAAGTCAACCGTCGAAAGTGAAAGGAGACAGACAGACAGACGTTGGACAGACGGACAGGCCAGACCCCCTGACCCGCCTCGCCGCATACATAGTTCGCGTCCAAGCTCCGCGGCCATGCGCCTTGGGCCAGGTCAGGAGATCCAATTTTTCCCCCCTCGTCTCGTGTATGTGGCCGGTGGGTGACGGCGACAGACAGGTCAGGTGCCCGCTGCCGCTGTGGTGCCCCCTCCCAGTAGAGCCAGTCAGACTCAGACGGTAAGGCGGAGGCGGCGGCGGCTTCATCTGGCGCGCTTTCTCGGCCTGACTCAAAAAGCGGGACGGCAACGTCGCATATCTTCTCCCGACCTGACTCCGACTCCACTCCGCGCGCCCCACCCCCGCTCCCCTCCCCCTCCCTCCTCTCCCTCTCCCCCTACTCTTACTCCCTCACGCCGCGCCGCGCGCGCGCGCGCGCCGCGCTTCAGACATGAGACCAAGAAGACTTGAGGTTGCGAGGCAACTTGAGGCTTCACTCCTCGCCTTGCCGCCTTGCGTCTCGCCTGAACACGGCCCCGGCCACGGCACCAGCCTGCAGCAGCCCAGCTGCCCCGTCCCGTACCGTCCTGGCCGCCCGGGCCCAAAGCCGAGCAGAGCGAGCAGCGCGCCGTCGCTGGCTCTGTCCTCCGTGTTGACGGGGGGTCGTGCGCGAGCATACACACATAAACACACACACTCCCGGGTCTAGGTCTAGGGCGCCGCCATGACACACGGCATATCACGCCACGCCAGCCCATTCGATGTATATAATATTCGAACGGCGAGTGAGATACTCGCGGGCCTGGCACACGCACACGCACACACACACACACACATTGCTGTAGAAAGCGAGTTCTTGAATGGACGCGCCGCCTAGCGATTGAATCATCGCGGCCAGTGAGACGTTGCTTTGGCACCCATTCCTCACGGCGATCGGGACCGCGGCAGTGCGTTCATTCATTCATTCGTTCTGTCATACATTCAACGTGCCATTCCAGCCTCCAGCATGCGGGTGCAGCCGGGCCGAGGCTAAGGGAGGGAGTGTGTGTGCGTGTGTGTGTGCGCGTGTGTGTGTGTGTGTGGCGCCGATTGTTTCAGTTTCAGCCTCTTCGTACCGCGCGTCCCGCTTCCTATTGGGTATCAGTACTACTATCGCAGCGCCGCGGAGGGGCCGCGGGGAGCCCCGAGGGCGGCGAGCCCGGCTGAGGGCTCAGCCGCTCGGCTCTGCGATAACCCAGTCATATACGTCGTTGTTCTTTGGCAACCAAACGACCAACCACGACCTACGCCTCACGAAAAAGACATAAACAAAACAAAAAAAAAAGAACACAATTCGTAATCAAAGAGCAGAGGAATATATAACCAAGCGGCCCGGTTTGCGAGGGGTCCACAACTCTGCTCCGAAGTGTACACTGATTGTGTTGATTGTGTCGATTTTTCCACCTAATTTGCAGAAAATTTGAAATTTTAGACTGGTTAGAGCCCTTTACGGCCGTTTTTAGCCCTTCAATGAAGCCCAGGCATCATTCTAATGCAGTTTTTGAGATTTTCAATTGATGATTGTGTTTGATTGTGTGGAAATGTGTACACCGATTGTCTCGAGTTGCGGACCCCTCGCCGGTTTGTTATGTTTTTGTGGGATGAAGCAAAGAAAACGCTGGAGCGTACGTATGGGCAATCTTTGATGGGTCCCAGACACATTGCTCTGCTGGTGGGTGTCGCAGGTTACCTACCCTGCCAAGCGTCCAATTTGTGTAAAGTGGAAATTAATCTGAATATCCCAAACAACAAGAGGAAATATAGCACGTCACTATGGCGTCATCGTCATCTCGCCGGGTCGACTGCAGACACTGCTGCTGCAGCCGCAGGACCCGGCCCGGGCCCCTCTGGTACCCTCTGGTACCCTCTGGAACCCTTTGGAACGGTTTGCCCGCCCCGCCCCAGATGTCGGTACCCTAGGTCTAGTTCTGCCTAGGTCTAGCCCTGCCTTGCCTAGGTCGGACTGGCGGCGGGTGCAGCGCAGCGTATAGCCCATCCGCCGCGACCGTGGCCTCCGTCGGTGTCCATTCAAGGCACTGGAGCTGGAGTCTGGAGTCTACACGAACGTGAGCGTCTGGAGTCTGGACAGACCGGCTGGACACAGGCAACTAGCAGGCCACGGATATGGGAAACTCAGGCAGATTAAGAAGAAATTTCCGAATGCCATGACAACCGCGTAGGCGCCGTCTAGCTCGGAAATATTTCACGAAAATTTCCAACAACTTTCATTATCCCGAATAATTTTACATTCAGGCCTGACGCAACTGCCAGGCAACCGCGGCGGGCAACTGACAGCGAGCGGCAGGCAACCGCCAGGCAGCTAACGGACTATACGTGGTCATGGCCTACTTTTACGCCCCGCTGTCCCGGCCCAACCTGGCCCCGGCCCGGCCCGGCGTGGCGTGGCGTGGCGGCCCGGCGTGGTGGCGGTGGCGTGGCCTCAATGGCTCGGCGCGGGGCGGGGCGGCGCGGCGGCAGCGGCGGCGGCTGCCGCCAAGGCAGGTCGGGAAAGGGAAGGTAGGGAAGGGAAGGCGTCGCGTCGCGTGGCGGGGCGTGGCGGGGCGGGGCGGGCGAGACTGCAACAGGCTGTCGTTCGTCTGGATGCTGCTGCCGCTGCCGCCGCGCTCGCGAAAGTGAAGAGAGGACCGAGCAATACGCCCGAAAGAGAGCGTCATGTCACATTGCGGCCCGGACACACAAACCCCCCCCCCCCCCCACACACACAACAACACCACCACCACCACCACCACCCCGCCGAGTCACCACAAATTACCAACCATGTACCATGCCTACTGCGTACTTATTGACAGCGGCGACTGACGTGAAACACGTGACGATTTGGTTGGTTATTGGGTCATTTCCGTGTCGAAACGCTTCGGTAGTGTTCGTCATTCATAATTTAAAATAGCAATTTTCCTTGCGTCTTCGAACACAGCTAGTGAGGGAGGGCGTGGGGGGGGGGGGGGGGTGCTGGCCCGGTGGGGGCGTAAGGAAATCCACACCGAGCCCGCCCGCAGGTGCGCGGATGAAAATGGATATGGGCTCCTAAGGACCCTAATTATTGTCCTAATAATAACCATATCAATCATCCATAAGAAGTAAGGAAAAGAGGATAGGAACGCATAGCGCGCAAACGCGGCAGATACGACAGTTTTAAGTCAGAATTTATGGACTTTGCTCCTGGAAGATAGGCAATCCGGGCGCTGATTCCATTTTTCCCCACCGGGGCCCTCGACCCCCCAGTCCACCAGCGCCAGATAAACAACCGCGCAGCAGCAATCGGATAAGACAGGGAAGGGAGATAGGACCGGACGGGGAGGGGAGCCACGTTTTTGGCGAGCGTTGCCCACTGCACCAAAAAGCTCAAATTCAACTTATTTTTCTTAATCATACGCATTGTACGAACATTTGACAAAAACTCATTCGCCCAAAGTCATCTCCCTCTGACGTGCGGGTCGGGGTGTCTCCCTCTCAAATACACGGCATCAAGCACAGCAGGCTTTATTTGCAGAAGTCGCCCGGCGGCTGGTGTGACTGAGTCATGGACGACCTCGGGCTAGTGTGCCAATGGCGTTTTCGTCGGTACGAAACACTCGGCTCCAGACCGCCAGACATATTGGATCTGGCGTTCAGCTCTCCCCTTCCCACTCTCCCTCCTATCCCTTCATATGCACCTCTTTACCACAGGAATTGAATGCTGCGTGCTCTGTTTGTGATGTAAACATGATCAGGGGAGATGACCTGGCGAGGGAGACGTGAGTCTTGTCTGCACGGCGCATATATGTGCGAGTCGCACGGCAGTCATCATCAGGGCTGCCCGCGAGTCAGAGGAAAAAAGGAAAAGAAAAGAAAGTATACTCGATCCAGCCAAAGAACAGCATCGGGTGTCGTTAGCAGTAGGGAACATCAATGTCACTCTTTGTCGGGAGAGACTATAAAACGAGTCAAAACGTGAGACTCTTCGTGTCTCCCAAAAAAATGAGCGAAAGGTGGAAATCCCCCCCCCCCTCCAAAAATAAATAAATAAGACGATGAAAAAAGTGAGCGCAAAACGAACCTAAAATTGAGACGCTCACAGCATTTTCCAGACCTCTTTATTTTTCAGAAACCTGAAAAACGTTCGTGAACCGTTTCAACCATTCTATGTACATATAGTTGAAATACTTCATAACAAAGGTCAGAACGGTCGAAAATTTTCAATGTTTCATTCAAATACCCCCATGAAAAATGCATTTCTTTGCCATCTCTCGCGTTTGTGACGGTCTTGAGCGCGCGTTCCGGTAGGCGATACATATCATGTGCGCACGTGCGCGAGGACGCGTGTAGTAGAGATAAGACCCCCCCTCCCCATCCCCCTCACGACCGCGCACAAACCCAGAAATCCGAAATCCCAGAAACCACAAATACAAGCCCGCGCGGTAAGGGTATGGCTACACGTGCGGGGACAGTTGGATCGCGGGGGGGGGGGGGGCCAAAGGCCCAAACATTTATCTAATTTTGCTCCGACGAGTTGGAAAAATTCATGGGCCCTGCGTAGCTTTTTTTTTTTTTTGGTGTTGTTTTGGGATGGCCACGCGCCTGCTTTCTAGAGCCCCCCCCCCCCCCCCCCCCGGGGTATGGAAGTATGGAATGGATGGTAGACCGCAGTGGTGCGACCGGGCGGGGCCCAGCGGACAAACAATGCCGCGCCATGGGAACCAGAACCACGTCCGAGCCGAGCAGCCCTAGCAGCACGCCGACCCATGGCGCCCATGGCGAGAGCCGCCATGCCGCCACGAGGAAAGCGAACAGCAGCAAAGCAACCCGCTTGGCGTCGAGCTCGCAGCTCACAAAGCTGCTGGAGGGGCTCGTGTGGTCTGCGGGGGCAGCCGACGACCGGAGCGGAGCCGACCGGCGCCTGCCGCTGCTGCTGCCGTACCGAGTCCGGTATATCCGGTGCTCAACGTCAGCCGCGGAACTGCGGAGTGGACTGTGCCGCACCAGATCTAGAAAGCATATCGCTATCGCAGGGCGCGTACAACACGTATGTGTTTCGTAAATACGATTCATTTTTACAACGTCTCGCACACTCTTAAAAAAGAATTATGGAATCAAGCATGCATGCTTGATCCAAAGCAATTTTTAGGCTTAAACCGCAAAATCTCCGCCAATCATAATAATGCTTGTTGCAAGCATAGCTATGCAAGATTCAAGAATATGATGCTTGATTCAAGTCGCCACACTGGCGCCAAACTTCGTTATTCTTCAAACAGCCCTCATATCCTTGGAAGAAGCTTCGTGCTTGCAACAAACATCATGTTCTTTGATTTAAGAAACTCCGCCAAGAATCTTCATTTAACGTCCATTTTGAATTTTTGAGAGTGCATATGCCCGGACCAAGTTACAAAGTAGCTAATGACAATGAATGAATGAATGAAAGACTATGGAATGGACAAATGAATGAACGTCCGAATGAATGGGCAAGCAAGCGCACGCTGAACTTGTCCTCATAACGGTTTTGTATCACGTCCCGCGGGGTTGCTGCACAGAAGACCTTTGTACGTTGGCAAACAAGTTCTCCGCGCACAGCTACATCCGGTCTCCCACAACACCCCGTGGCTCTCCCGTAAATGCTCTTCAATTTCATTAATTAAAGTTCCGCGGGCCGCAGAAACTCGATGCGCCAGGTGCGCGGCGGGTGTGACCGTGACCAGGTGTCGCCATCACGTCGTAGGTGGGCTGTCTCGTCGCAGACGGCTATGCCTCTGGACTCCCAGGCAAGTGCCCGTTATCCTGTCCTCGAGGCTGACGGCGGAGGCCGGCGGAGGTCGGCAGAGGCTCCGGCAACGACTCAATAGTAAACTGCATCATAATCTCCGGCAGTGGGATTCTCTTTCACCGCGGACGCCCGGCTCCCGGCTGCCCTCGCCCCCCGGCCTCCCCATGGCTTTCGGCAACTTTTCCTTGCTGCGCAATGCTCCTTTTGCACCGTCCCGACGCAGGCGCCAACCGCCTCGTGCCCCGCGCCACCTTCACGCCCAGTCCCATGCATCGCATCGGACGAGGAAAAAGATCAACTATCCGTATAAATACCGTAGGAGGGAGGGAAGGGGGAGAGGGGGAAAGGAAAAGAGGAGAAAGAAAAGGGGGAGGAGAGGGAGGGAGAGAGAGAGAGAGAGAGAGAGAGAGAGAGAGAGGGAGAGGGAGAGAGAGGGAGAGAGAGGAGAGAGAGAGAGAGAGAGAGAGAGAGAGAGAGAGAGAGAGAGAGAGAGAGAGAGAGAGAGAGAGACAGAGACAGAGACAGAGAGACAGAGACAGCGAGAGAGAGACAGAGAGAGAGAGACAGAGAGAGAGAGAGAGAAAAAAGTACTAAAGGTGCGCTTAAGGGTTAAGAGGTGCTTTGAAGTCGGAAACCGAAACCTCAGTTGATTCCAGAGTTCGGCATTCCAGAGCCGCAGAATAAAGTCCACGTTCTCGCACTCTTAAAAACGAATGCCTGAATCAACGTACATCTTGCGTTAGTTCAAGCATTCATTTTTCAGAGTGCAAGACGGGCAGAGAACATTAATGAACCCCCCCTCCAATCCCTTCTTCCGTACAGTGCCGTACAGGCCGTACAGCTGTTGCTTGTCCCGTCCCCGTCGCGGTTCGCACACATCACGGCACACACGGGGCAGCGGCGGTGCACACTTACCAGGATGGCCTCGACAGCTGCCCTTACGACAGCGAGGACCCCGTCCTGGCGCTGACGGCGTCCAGGGTGGCCGACGTCGTGGCCGAGTCGGAGAAGACGGTGACGGCGGTGTGCAAGAGCGGGAGCTGGGTCCTCCAGCTGATGGTGAGCCGGCGCACGCACGCACGCACGTACACGCACAAACACAACACACACCACTCGATTCGATGGAGGAAGGGGGTTCCCCTGTTTCACTTTGTGGGAGACGACGTTCTTCCCACTCTCTCTCTCTCTCTCTCTCTCTCTCTCTCTCTCTCTCTCTCTCTCTCTCTCTCTCTCTCTCTCTCTCTCTCTCTCTCTCTCTCTCTCTCCCCCTCTCCCAATTTTTTTTCAGGACGCTTTCAGCGGGGTCTTAACGGTCGTCTTCTCCGCTGTCGTGTATTTTTAAGCACGGCACGGTTGTCGAGCACTTGTCTTGCACTGCACTGTGTTGAGGTATAATCCAGAGCGGTATAATCCGGGGCGGTGAGGGGTGGTGCGGGAGTCACAGGGCCGCGGTGCGGGAGGCGCACGGCGCACAGGGCATGGGGCGGACACGTACGACGGCAACGGGACGGGACAGGTCGCGGTCGCGGACGGCTGGGCTGCGGCTGCGCACGGCAACGGCACGCACCCGGGCCGCGGTCCAACCTCGGCGACGGCGATGGGCAGACTGACTGACTGACTGGCGGCCGCGACCCGCGGCCACCAGGCGGGTCGGCTGCCGGCTGCGCTGGCTGCCTGCAGGGCGGGGCGGTCGGTGGGGCGGTCGGCGGGGCGGTCGGCGGCGCTGACGCAGCATCGGCGAAGTGAGCCAGAGGAGCCAGCAGCCAGCCCAGCCCAGCCGACACCGCCGTGCCCGTGCGGCCCCGTGCCGTGCCCATGCCGCGGGGCAGGGCGAGGGCCTTCCCTCGTGCACCGTGCCCTCCCCGTCGTGCAGTGTGCAGTCAGGGGTTGTTCACAATTTACGTAACACTCAGAAGCTCCAGCAGGTGTGCTACTGCATGGTATCACCTCCCATTTCCTACTCAACACGCTTACTCTGCGTTCACTATAGCTTGTTGTTTTTTGAAAGTGGGGATTTTGGCAAAATTGTTATGAAACTAGTCAGGATCTTCCGAACTCTTTGTGAAAATCCGAAGATTCATGTAATGCTATCTTATTTGGCTGCTTGTTTTTGTAATATTCTGTAAAGACAACTGGAAAATTTCTCGGAAAATTTACTAAGAGTGACTTTGAACATTTTTCTTTTAAACAGCGTTGGATGCCTTCCTTTTTGTAGTGAGGGCCTATCATCAGCGCGGGAGATTTGGCGGAAATGAGAAACACTCCAGTTTTGCTTTCATTTTATTATATGTTGACACAAACAGCATTTGAATGAAAGTTTTCATAGTCTTAATGTGAATACAACACCTACAACTGCGACAGTAAGGTACACTTGAAATATATATTTGCACAGAAAGATTATTTCACACGAATGTAAGGACAATTTTAATGGAATAAATTTCACATTCCAATACTAATGTGAAGTGTTAGTTCCCATTATGAATACATACTGCATGAAGAAATTGGGTTGATAATAAGTTACATGGTACTGTGTATATATCTTACTTACTAGGGTTAGCATGTGATGATCATTTAAGCATTCATGCCAGCCACTGTGGGTGGGTATGCAATGCACCTTCTTGTCGCACTTGCTATGTTGGCATAGTGTGTGCTTCTGTCCCTCTCTGCCTTGTGAGCACAATCAATCTCAGCACTTATCCAAAAAAGTCTGTACATTTCAGGTAAAACAGGAACTGCTGTGATAATTTAGTTCAGCTGTTCATCACAACCATGTTGAAAAAATTGTGCATAAGCACTATTAGGAAAATTTTGACATGAAATTGAATTAACATTAGTGGAACACTTTGCTGTCATTTCAAACCAATAGCAATTACATAGTTGACTAACATTAACACACAAAGAAGTAGAAAGTTATAACAAGGAATTACTTTAATGTCCTATAGACATTTACCACAACACATAGAAAATACTGAACAACGCATGTTAGAGGAAATGACAAGAGAGGGATTTAAAACACTGGAAATGTCAACAACAATTTTATTTCTTTAAATGGATACAAAAACCCAACTTATTTCATTGGCACAGGCTAGGTAAAACAATGGTGACCAACAGGATTTTATTTCATTTCATATACTGTAGTAGAAAGAAAGTATCTGCTGCAAAGAAAAGGCTAGTTATAAATGTCATGTGGGTGTAAGAGCAGTAGCAGAAGTTAGTTCCATATCCTCATTAGAAGCATCCCTTCCTTTTGCAGCTTTGGGTTTGGCAGTTTTAGTAACAGGTTTCTTAACAGAAGATGCAGGCAAAGATGTTTTCCGGGGAGGGGCAGTTGAAAAAAAGGTGTACCTGGGAACTTTTGGACCAAGTTTTGAAAGTAATGTTGAAGGCTTGATAGAAGATCCTGCCAATTTCTTGGAAGGAAATGGTGAGAATTTTTTCGGAGGTGGAGGAGGTGGGGATGGAGATGGAGAAGGGGAATGGGAAGGGGAAGGTGAGGAAGGAGGAGAAGGAGAAGAGGAAGCAAGAGACAAATCTAGGGACGTTCTTGAGACAGCTGCCTCATAAGGAGATAGCACTGGCAAGGACACCTGTACCTCAGGGGTAAACATTGTAGGATAGCCAGAAGAGGCAGCCAATGACTTTGCAATCACTCTTTTGGGAGCTGCAGCTTTACCACCAAGTTTACCTTGAGTAACGGTTTTGGGGCTAACTTTTTCATGAACTTGGGTCGCTGAGCTTATTTTACCCTGAATGGATGCTGAAACAACACTGGGCCTTGGTGAGGTGGATGAGGCTTTAGGATTAACTTTGCTGTATGTGTAAACAGTTGGACCAAATATTCCAGGTGTGGATGGCTGCACACTGGCTTTTGTAGAGGAGGCAGGTTTGGAACCAATTTTCATGGGTTGCTTTGTCCCAGTTTTTGCAGGGGATGAGGGCTTTATACATCCTTTACCCAAAGTAGATTTTTGAACAACCCTACCAGGGGTTAGGGGTTTAGAGTTCACTTTCACTGAAGTCGGAGATTTTGGAACAATTTTTCCTGGAGCTGAAGGTTTTGGACCTATCTTCCCAGAGGTTGAAGGCTTTGTACCAGGTTTTCCAAGACAAGAGGATTTTAAAGTACCTTTACTCTGGGAGGAAGATTTTGAGGTTGCTTTACTTAGATGGGAAACTTGAGGAGAAACTTTACCAGGTGTTGTGGCTTTGGGACCAATTTTCTTCATGGGAGACTTTGAGTTAACTTTTACAGGCGGGGCAGATTTGACACCCACTTTTCCTGGAGAAGTAGTCAAGGATGGGGTACTTCCAGAAATGATATCAAAAGTGGTTGGTATACCATAGGTAAAAGTCACGGGCACAGAATGTCCATGAGTGAATGTCATGTGAGCAGATGTACCATGAGTGAAAGTGATAGGCGTATCCTCAGTATGAGTACAGGCTGTGCTAGAGGCAGTGCTAAAGGCTGTCCCAGAAGTTGAGCCTGAGGCTGTGCTTGAGGCTGCAGAGGAACCAGGCACACTGGCTTCATATTTAGTTGCTCCGAAAGTAGCCGGTGCAATCGTTTCTGCAGCTCCTGTTAGACCAAGACCTGCCTCTGAAGCGATGCCTCCAGTAGCAGGAACAGGAGCAGGCACGGATGACGAGTCCTTCTTAGTCTTTTTCTTTGGAGGCTTATGATGCTTCTCTCCCGTAGGGCTATCCCTACGGGAGGCCTTATGCTAGTTTTTTCTTCTTCTTTTCATTGAAGAGGAGCATTGAGGGCAATACCACTTTCCTTTAGGAGGTGCAGTGATGCTCACACATGGATAATGGAACCATTCAAATGGACACTGGGGAGGAAAAAGGGAGTCAACATAACATGAGATTAACACCACAGAACAACTACAGATATACAATAATTGATAACATGGTCTGTAGTTTATTATGTAAAAAATGTTGTAATACTTACGTCTTCATTATCACAGGCAACCATATCACCATATGACACCTGATTGCACAGGCAGTAACGTGGCTCATTGGGATCATAAGTCCAGTCAGGATTATCTCCGTCACCCATACCATCTGCATTGGGATCCAGCAGACCTTCTTCAGCAGCATCTCCAGCTAATGGCACTGCATCAGTAGACATGCCAGATGAAGCAGAGACTTGCGGGCTGGACCCCAAAGAAGACCCAACGCCCGATGATGAAGATGATAATGCATGAGAAGAGCTTGAAGCACTGGACTTCCTGAAAACAGAAGGTAATATATGTATAACATAATCCACAATTTTTAAAACCATGCTATTGTTTGATTGAATTTTGACTTGCTTTTTCTTTTTTGGAATATCTTGAATGGCAGCAAGTGCAGTTTGAGCTGCTCCAGCAATTTCACGGCCAATCGCAAAGTCATGAGAATGTACACCACCAATTGCTTCATAGGATGCTTTTAAACTTGCTGTTCGGCGGCCCTGCTGCATCTACAAGAAATGAGGAAAAGCAAAGAAAACATTACAACCATTAGACTTTCATGGAATTCCAGAGATAATTGAAAACAATTTGGCAAAACGACTTGAAATCCACAAAAAAAATTCCTGTTTGCCCATGTAATTTCTTCTAAATAACTCAAAACTGCTGCAAAACATTATAGACTGTGGAAAGCACAAGCATAAGAGGGTTGTGGGAGGCAAAGGGACTGCAGCTAGCCTAGCCTTGTGACAAAGCTAATGGTGATCGTATCAAATATTTTATACCGGCAAGAGAGCAAGAAGAAACACTTAATGTTTGCCACATGCTTCAAAGGTGAAGCAGATTTTTTCTCATGCGGTACCAAAGAAAATAGAGCAGGAAATGATCTAAGTAAAAAGCTGTTATACAATAGCTGTATATACCAAAAATCCAATTATATTATTCAATTAATTTAGCCTTGCAAGAAAATAAGATTTTAGTTATGGACTGTCATGCAATAAGTCGACATTTGTTATAGATAATAAATTAAAAATGATACGTTAAGTAAATGAGTGTCAGACAGCTCTTAAAGCACAGAAGTAACCCAAACAACAAATGGTACAACATTAACATTTGCTTTTGACTTGAAAGGAAAAGTTAAATGTCCCCACACACAATCACACTGAGAACTATAAAAAAGCTCTAGATGAGCTGTAAAGGCCAATTTAACATGGACGACTGAACTACAGGTTGGACAAAAGCATCAAAGTACAACTGATGACAATCATGCAGTACTACATATTTACCTCCTTGGTATCCACTTGTGTGCTCCTGTCAGTCTGTCATACCAAAGTAAAGGCAATGTACACAAAAAATGCATCAGTTTACTGCACGACCAGACTGAATCCCACAATTACTTAGTTGCAGCACTTTCAAAAGATTCAGTTTTTAAACATTCCAAGACTACCAAAAGGCAAAAATGACCATAACTCATTCCAGCACAGCACACAAACACTCTCACGCATACCCTCTCCCTTATTGTTAGTTGTTGGTAATCACCCTACAAGCATCAATGAATATTCCAACAAGTTGTGAGCAGCATGATCACTATACAGTGCTAGATGAGGCTGCATGGACTGCCTTGACAAGCCTCTACCGTGCACTGTTGTAATTTAGGATGAAGTCCTCAAATATTTATCAATTCAGCATTTTACTGGCACAGTACCCGTATTATTTTAACAATACAGAAGCACAAGCAAAGAAACAATATTATCCCCAGTATGCAGTCGGCAAAGTGTGGCAAAATTTAACAGCACTATCTATTGCGTTTCAATTATTACTCTCTACATTAATATACCCGCTCCCATAAGTCAACTGGCTAGAAAAATTTGCTTTAAAGCAAATCGAACTTTCCTATCCCCCTCCCCCCGAATTTCCCACAGATTATGAGGGATACCCATCTTCCACCAGTCCTTAAAAGATAGCGTGCTGGTGGTCTCAGACTCGGTCTCACCTGTTGGGTGGCGGCGATGGCCTGGGAGGCGGCGGCGGCGATCGCGTTGCCTCCGGCTCCCATGTGTCCGAGGCCGTAGGGCACCCCCGACGACGACGAGGAGGAGCCCGACGTGGACGTGGACGTCATCGGGGACACGTTGCCCTGCACGCCGTGCTGCGAGGCGCCGCCCCGCGACACTGCCGAGCTCTGCATGGCGAGGCCGACGTGGTCGACGCCGTGGGCGTGGCCGAGCCCCGCCTGCAGCTGGTGGTGGCTCTGGCCGAACACGCCCCCCGCGCCGCCCGCGCCGCCACCACGGTCCCGATCGCGGTCCCGGTCCTTCTCGCGGTCGCGGTCCTTGTAGCCGATGTTGGGTGCCAGGCCAAACGACAGCACATTCTCCCGGAGGCCCTGACCGCCCTGGCCGAGGTGGTGGCTGTCCCGGTCCCTGTCCCTCTCCCGGTGGCCCCCATGGCTGTCCCGGTGCCCGCCATGGCCGTCGCGGTGGCCAGCACGGCCGTGGCTGTCCCTGTGGCCGTCACGGTCCCTGTGGCCCCCATGGCTGTCGCGGTGCCCTCCGTGGCTATCGCGATGACCGCCGTGGCCGCCGTGGTGGCTATCCCGGTGTGCGTGGCTGCTGTGTCCGTCGCGGTGCCCATGGACCCCGTGGTGATCCCTATGGTGCCCACCATGGCCGTGACCGTGATGTTCGCGGTCTCGATCTCGATCGCGGTCTCGGTGCCCATGGCTGTGCGACAGCGAGCTGTGACCGGAGCTGTGACCCCGGCCGTCCGCCGAGCCGCCGCCTCCAACAGCGCTCGAGTCACGGCGTTTCTCTGAGGAAGGCATGCCGGATTAGCGAGGGATATCATCGTTAGAAAAAGAAAGTCAATCTTTTCATTCAGTTATCATCAAATCCAAAGATGTTCTCAACTTACTTTGCTTTCCATGGGAATTGGACGACCTTGAACCAAAGGTGTATCGGTTTTCTTTCTCCCTACTACTTGGTGGGGGTGCATCAAGTTCGAGAGACCCTAAACAAACAATGAATGAGGAAAATACAGAGTAAATGAAAAGATGATGTCTAACACAACAATTTTTACATACTTTTCTCTAAAATTTCTGTTATTCCAGCATTATCCGCTTCCAGCTCAATTTTGAATTTAAAGAGCTCTGAATCTAACCGTCTTAAATAACGATCAACTAGTTCATACATTTGGCTTGCAAGGTGGACCTTCTCATCTGTAAATTTGACATATTTAAGGTCAGTGCAATGTGTCTAGCTGACAAGATTTACGTGACAAGCACCTCACTACAAACAAAAATTCATCTAAACATTACCAGCATCTTCTAGAGTTTTATAGTACTCTTTTAAAATACAGTCATGTTCTACATCTCTTTCTACTTTTGGAATTCGTTTTGCATTGGCGAAGAATGTTTTAACTTTCTTTTCCAAACCATCTATGGAATCTGTAAAACAAAAAATGATGATTACATAGGATAAATAAGCAATATGAAAAGTTAAAACAACCAAATATTAAATGTCAAACTCACTTTGAACACCTAAGTCCATTTCTCGCATATCTGTGAAACGATCTCGCAACTCCTGTGGGAGATGCTCAATCACTGTGGACAATAAAATTAAGAAGTATTAATAATTTAAGAAATTATGAAAGGTTTGAAAGTAAAATAAGCAAATGATACAAAACTAAATCTCACAAAATGAATGAGTTCCTGGGTCAAATATACTTTCAGGTTGACACAGGAAAATATGAACGAGTCAATAAAATTAAGATGTTCACCCTTTATACCAAGTTTAGTTCTTGGTACACAGGACAGAAGTTACTATAACATAGTAATGAGAACTCAAATTTAACATTAAAAACAGACTTCTAACCTCACCGTGTTCTTTTCACTTGCACTTACTTTCAAGATAATCCTCCATGTACAACATCTTGAATCGATTGATTTCACCAAATATACAGTAAAACTACCAGTAAAGTTAAAACTGTCGTAATCCAAACTACGTCATCTTTATTTCAAAGGTTCAATCTACAGACTACATCATAACGAGAACTGTACTGTAAACGTAAAACACGAAAAGTTAGGCAACCATCACGTCACCAACTCCCAAAAAAAAATATCAACAAACATTGTTGCCAACAAAACAATCGTGTGACTCCCATTCAAAAAGGTACGAAAAGGGGATGTTCTGCCAGGAACAAGCTACCAATTCTTTTATTTCTTTTGAAGTTTTTCGTGTGCGCAATAAATTTCTGTGAGATAAATTTAACCATGAGAGGAACAGTGGCTGGGACGCAAAGTTGCCAGCCATATGACAAAAACTATGAGTTATTCATTAAAATTTGCATGTTTTGTTTACATTTTAATCCCAACTCTGTTATCCCAAGTGTGCAAATCATACTGGCACAGAAAAACACTGGCAAATAAATGGCAGCTGGAAAGTGGAAAGTTTGAAAATGTCAGTATCGATCTCATGTCGAGGTATCGACTGCTACTCCCTTGTGGTACCGGATGTTGGCAGTGCTAAGTTGAGTTTCATTTCTTCAGGGTTTCCGGTAGCCCAGTGAGTGGCACGCAAAGGTTTGTTACTCTTGATTTTAATGTTTTAGAATATCACTCACCACTCTCAATTCTTTCTGGTATGGTACTATTTATTTCGGACATGAACTTAGTCTGAGTGGTAAATAGTTTAGCTTTGTTAAGTCATGGATGCCATTAGATAATATAACCTATGTCACCGAGGACGAGCGTGTACCGCTTTGGTGGCACGTCACGAATTGAGCTAACTTCTTGTCGCTGTTCTAGCCACATTTTTTGATCAGTTTTTATTTTGTGTTTAACCCCACAGGTTCAGCAATGGCACCAAGGAAAGGGAAGGTTCAGCAAGAGCAGGTGCAGGTTCACCTGGGCCCCCAGGTTAGAGAGGGCGAGATTGTTTTCGGAGTGGCACACATCTATGCCAGCTTCAACGACACATTCGTTCACGTCACTGATCTGTCCGGAAGGTGAGTTTGACATTTTTACTCTCCAGTAATGCAGGGCACAGTTAAGTAAACAATTACTCCTGAGAAATTGAGCCTCCTTGTAATTGCTGCCTGTTGTCCTAACCTACCTCGCTTGGTTACCGGTTTTCTTTGTACGATCAGTTTCATGCGTTTGCCTTTTATTATCTGCAGCGAACTTTGTAATTTATGGCATACATCACTCTTTGCAATTAATTGGCAAGTCCGCCTTTCTTTCTGTACCATTGTCGTCTGTTTACATCCGTGTGAAAGCAATCAGTTGTGCTGAACCTGAGCGGAAAGGTGGTGATGCTGTATACCGTAGTAGATAACTGATGACTGCTAAACAAATTGTTTAGTTCAAGATCCATACTAGGATAAGTTAATGGATTCAAGTCTGTTCTGATTTAGTTTTCTATGTGTTTAGGGAAACCATTGCCCGTGTCACTGGTGGTATGAAGGTGAAGGCTGATCGTGATGAAGCTTCACCATACGCTGCTATGTTGGCCGCTCAGGTAAGTTGCAGTACTGTGGTGTTTGCTTTTCTAATTGTGTTATTACTGAATCTTCTTGAGTGTTGAGAATTTAATATCTATTCCTTGGGAGAATGTACGGCTAAATGGTGATTGTGTTCAAATTTTGCAGGATGTTGCTGAGAAGTGCAAGGCTCTGGGTATCACTGCCCTCCACATTAAACTGCGTGCTACTGGTGGCAACAAGACCAAGACCCCTGGCCCAGGTGCCCAGTCTGCTCTGCGTGCGCTGGCCCGTTCATCTATGAAAATCGGACGCATTGAAGATGTTACACCCATCCCTTCAGATTCTACCAGGAGGAAGGGAGGTCGCCGTGGTCGCAGATTGTAGGCGGAAAAATTTTTGTCAATAAATTTAAGTTTTCCCCACTTAAAGCAATTTTTTTTTTACTCAACACTTGCTCCCTGTTAAAGAAGCTTCAGCCTGTACCAGCTATTTTGAGCCAACTGGCTATCAAACATTTCCATTCAGTATTATGGAATGATGAACCTCATTTATACATTACGATTTTTGTGAAAAGAAATACTAGAATTGCAAATGCAACAAAGAATATATTTCAATATAGTAACAGTCTAGATTTTGCTAGGATTTGTCAATGATTGGCATGAAAATGAAAAAAAATCACAGCTGGATATAAGGCCTACAACGATCATGCAACACTTTCAGTGATCTATCCTTTACAACTTCCTCTACGCTCAGCTCTGACTGCAACATTCTCAGCTGAAAATACAAATGACCAAATTATTAAAACCATGCAGACCACAAGTGCAAGATAAAATTTCATATTTACCTTCTTCTGCTCTCTTCTGAGGTCTTTCAAAATAGAATTATTGTTGGGATCCTGCTCTTTATCCACAGCTAGGAGTTTAATCCTGTTTGCTGAATGTGTAATGCATCCCTTGATAGCTTTTTCACGATGAATATAAGTGGATGAAAGCTGGAAGTAGGAAACTGGCCATGAACAGAGGTAATCACACTTAATCACAATGCAGTAAAACTTACATACCTCTGAAAGCAATTCTTTACAAGTTGCTGTTGGATCCACTTCATTTCTACTGAAATTTGTAGGCAGCTTTGAATTTAATATATTGATGATTTTGTCATCGGTTTCTCGCATGGATTTGAGATTGGCCTGTGCAGGAGGGAGTACTAAGATTACAAACCATTAACCGGCAGAAACCTAAACAGCAAGGGGTCACAATGGTTTTGTAACACTTTAGGATGCCACCACCAATGTTATGCCAAATACTAAAAAGCTATAGATATTGATAAACAAAGTCCAAAGGTATCCATAACCAAAACAGTCGTGAATTTGATTTGTTTTGAGTTAAGTCATTCTTTAACATCTTGGCCGCAATAACAGAAATATACCTGAAATAGTTGGAAGTCTGCACATTCGATTCGCTGATTAGGATCCATTTACAAGCCGACAATAAACTAGAAAATTAATCCCGAGTACTTGCACACTGAACCGGGTCCCCTACTGCTTGCAGCCTTGCACCTTGCACTGCACCTAAACACGGACTCAGTTATTTGCAGTTGCTGATTATTTTTCAAATACTGCGGCTAACTATCAAAGTGAAAGTTTGTGTTTCATGCAAGGAAAAAAGACGTAAGACATTTCTTGTACTTGAAACACAAGACTATTTGAATATAGTTTGCGTCTGCACGACAGAGAAAAACAATACTCTCACGTCCATACAGTCACGCAAACTCAGTCAGTCAACCGAACCACTAAATTCACTACACTTAAAAAGACTGTGGTCGTGAATAGACTAGGTTCGATTGTAGAAAGCTTCATAAATTTAATAGAGATTCGTATTTTTGTTCCCTGTGAGGTGATACGGTGCAAGTCCGAATACAGTACTTTAGGGAAGGCGGAATCCCCCATGATTCCCGACAAGTCGACCCGTCAGTCGATGGTCTGTCTGTTCTTACAGTTCGAGAAGAAATTTGCAAATTCAGCGTTATATGAAAGGTTATTCCGTATTTTGTGTACTGAACTCGTAAAGGTAATGTCCATATTTATGCGCAATCTTTGATAATGCCCGAGGAAGTCTGCTGGCTAGTCACACTGAGCAGCTGTCTCGCATTTTGTTGCATAAGTTTTGAGCCTGTAGGTGATAGGGTATGTTTTTTCCCCCACAGTAGTTACCAAGTGATATCTAGGGCCTACCCATATTTCTCGGATAGAGAAATGGCACTTTAACTTTTCTACCTACTCTTTCTTAATTTTTATCGTGTGATATCAACATGAAGAAGATTCCTAGTCTCATTCAATTGAGATAACCTCACTTTTAAATTGTCATCATCAGTCTAGGTAGAAGGACACTTGAAACCATCCTGGACTATGCCACTTTCCTCAGTGGATACTTCGATAACTCATACATTCTAGGCAGTACAGTTTATTTTCTTGCTTCAGTTGGTCACAGGCTGCCATTCTGGCAAGAACAGGTTACACTCTTTATCAGTGATGTGATGTCATCATAACCATTAGAAATTTTGCATATCTGAGTTTCAGCGTACCATTGTGTTTAGATTTATTGTATTAATGTGCTCTTTTTATAGATAACTGTTTTTAGGAAGCATTAATTTGAATATTATGTCTTAGATGTCAGGTCCTTCACACAAGCAGCGTTACAAGAATTCGGGACTGGATTCCCGTGAGCTGCGTAGGAGGCGGGAGGAAGAAGGTGTTCAGATACGTAAGCAGAAAAGAGAGGAGCAGCTCTCCAAACGGAGAAATGTCAACCTTCCAGAATTGTCTGATGATGACAGACCAAAACCAGTACGTGGAAAATAATTATTCAACATCTCGTAAGTTGAAACCTGTGTTTTCCTGCTCTCTTATTCTTACAATTATTCTTTCCAGGAGGATTTTTCATCCCTCAACAAAATATCAAAAGATATGGTTGAAGCTTTGTATAGTGAAAATGTAGAATTGCAGCTCTCAGCTACCCAAAGGTTCCGCAAACTTTTATCTCGTGAACCTAATCCCCCCATTGATGAAGTAATACAAACAGGGATTGTCCCACGCTTTGTCACCTTTCTACAAAGTGTTGGTAACCCCACCCTCCAGGTATGTAATGGTGTTTATTAATATTCCCATGTTTCCATTTTTTGTTCTTTTTTATAATTACTGAAAATTTGTATTGTTCTTATGTATGGTTTGGCAGTTTGAAGCAGCATGGGCCTTGACCAACATCGCGTCAGGCACATCAGTTCAGACCAGAATGGTTATTGATGCTGGAGCAGTCCCAATCTTTGTCCATCTTCTGAGTTCTGCCAGTGAGGATGTACAGGAGCAGGCTGTTTGGGCCCTAGGAAACATTGCTGGTGATTCTCCTGAATGCAGAGACTATGTTCTGAACTGCGGTATCCTCGTGCCTCTTCTACAGTGAGACCTTATTTTGTTTTTGAAATTCTGCAGAACCAGTGCACTGTACCATGCAGTTTATATTTTTAATCTTATTTTACTCCTTGTCTTCTCAATTTTCTAGGCTACTAACAAAGTCAGCCAAAACCACTATGCTGCGGAATGCTGTGTGGGCGTTATCGAACTTGTGCCGTGGAAAAAACCCTCCACCAGAGTTTAAGAAAGTAGCCCCTTGTCTTCCTGTACTTTCACATCTTCTCTTCAAGGAAGATCCAGATGTTTTAGCTGATGCTTGCTGGGCATTATCTTACTTGTCTGATGGTCCAAATGACAAAATACAGGCAGTAATTGAGTCTGGTGTATGCCGGAGACTTGTGGAACTCCTTATGTTAGTATATCCCTGTGCTCTTGATTTTTTAATAAGATTCTTTCCTTACTTAAAAAAAATTGTTAGGTTCTGTCTCTTATCTATAATTTTTTTTTTCCGAAAATAATAATAAAATAACATAATTTAGGCACAACCAGGACAATGTTGTGTCAGCTGCTCTGCGGGCTGTTGGCAATATTGTGACAGGAGATGATGTTCAGACCCAAGTTATACTAAACTGCTCTGCATTGCCCTGTCTCCTTAATTTACTCGGCTCAAACAAAGAAGCTGTGAGGAAGGAAGCTTGTTGGACAATATCCAACATTACTGCCGGAAATAGGCACCAAATTCAGGTCCGTTACTTCAAATTTTGATGTTGTTCAGGCTTGCATTCTGTGACACTGTTTGACATGTATGGCATCATATTTACTTTCTTCCTAACAGGCTGTAATTGATGCAAATATCTTCCCAGCCATCATTGACATTCTTGGGAAGGCTGATTTCAAGACTCGTAAGGAAGCTGCTTGGGTAGTGACAAATTCCACATCAGGTGGTAGTCCTGATCAAGTCAGATACCTTGTCAACCAGGTAAAAACTTCAAATTAAATAGTAATATCTTCTCTGCAGGGTTACCCCTGATGGTTTTGGAACTTCATCCTGGAATGTCTTGCAGGGCTGCATTCCTCCATTGTGTGAACTTCTCACCGTGATGGATGCCAAGGTGGTTCAAGTTGCATTGAATGGCTTGGAGAATCTGCTGAGGATAGGCGAGCAGGATGCTAGAGCTCAAGGTACTGGCGGTGTCAACCACATGGCTGTCTTGGTTGAGGAATGTTTTGGTGAGTTATGATAATTTCACTTCTACATCACAATACTTTTGAGCTGCAACCCTTGGATTGGACCAATATGAATTTCTTTGTTTTGCAGGTTTGGACAAAATAGAATTCTTGCAGTCTCATGAGAATACAGAAATCTATCAGAAAGCTTTCCACATCATAGAAGAATTTTTCGGATCAGAAGAGGAGGATGCCCGTGTTGCTCCATCTGTTGATGCAGAGGGAGGCCAGTATCAGTTCACAGATCAGAGTGTTCCCATGGGTGGATTTCAGTTTTGAATTATGTATCACTTAGGCTTTCCTTTCTTAATAAATGCAGAAACAATACTATTGTACAGAAAGCTTGTCTTAAGTAAAACCATTTGCTATCTCTTGCACTTACTTGTGGAGATGCTGGCAAAGTGGTCACGAAGTTTTATTTTCAATTTTGTACAAGTGAAACCAATTTCCAATAACTTTTTTCTCAATGTCATCTTGTGCCGACAGTCGTCAAAGTAGGTTACATTTTAGTGCTATTCTTAATTTTTTCAGTTCCCTTCATTCCTCTTTTCAGAGTGAAGTTGTTCAAGGGTCATGGATTGTTCTAGAATGCAAGTGACAATGCAACAAAGTTTACAATATGATGTCTACTTAAATTTCTTGTAAATTGACAAGGTGTCTAATTTCTATTATTGGAAGTCTTAGAAGTGGTGGTCATGTGATAAATTGTTTCCTTAAAGTCTGTAGAACCGATGATGTTTGTGCTGTATTATTTAGATTGCTCTCATGGGATTTTTTTCAAATGATGGTTCTGTAGAAAGTGTTGAGCATAATGCTGTCTGCAATTCATTTCAATTCTCTGTGGTAGGTATGTGCACCACAACTATGACTGCATGATTTCTTCTCTGTATCCTTGTAATCCATCTCATTTTATTTTTGAGATGTTTTGTTTTTAATTTCTTTTTGAGATTCATATCTCGACATTCTGTAATTTCATTGATGGGACTATGACGGACAGTCGATGACATACTGACAGCAAATTTGACAGTTTTGACGGTTTAGTTGGCAGTGACTCTGTGCCAAGGGAATGTCTCAACCATTACAATGTACCTTGTTATTCCGTGGTGTCTTCTTAATTTCGTGTGTGTACCCTGTTAGGAAATATATAGCTTTTCCAAAGGTTTTTGAATTGATAAATTTTATCTCTGGTTGGCCTGAGATGGGCTTCCTATGAGTTAAGAACAGCCAGTCTTGCATTCCAAGACTCATCTTTTGGATTTAAAGTTTGAAAAGGTTTGATCACCTTAATCAAAATGTATTTTCCTTTGCTTGCTATTTTGAGTTGTGCAAACCAGTTTGTGTTCAGTCTAAACAAAAGTTAGTTAACCGAAGAGGACAACAGAGTTAGATCAGAACTGCTCTCATCGCACTAAAGGTACAGTTGTTTTTTGTTTTTTTTTTCTAAATTGCAACCCTCACCCTTACATTATTAATACTGTTGATGAACCTTCAAAGCAGGAGTGGGTAATCATTCATCATTCCTGTGAAGATTGAGGCAGTTAAATTTTAACTGTCGGGAAGGTGGACATATTTTGGAGGGGGTTTCAAATTCACAAGATTTGTGATTTCAGGAAGTTTTATTCTAATGCTAATATTTATTTTCTGTGACAAATGTGTTGTTACCTGGTGAATAAATAGCCATTTTCAAATGTATCTTCAAAGCAGCTATTGAGACTCAAACTATTAAAAATTAAAATGAATTTATCCCTTCACTTGACAGCTGTTTCAATTGATAAATGTGAATTACTGAAGACTGTTTGGTGCTGTTTTCACTTGGACCTTAAGAATTTCAGCATACTCATACATTTTCCTGTTAACCCCTGTTATCTCATTGTGCTTCAAAGATGGTGGTATACAGCACTTGTTAACATTATCAGTCCAAGCAGCAAACTCAGCAAAATGTGTACATGTCCTTATGTATGTTGTGAAACATTGTTTCCTGACTTGCCCTTTCTGGGTTTAAAAAAAAATAAAAAATTGGTGTATTATGTAGGCAAGTGCCACTAAACCATCTTTTTCTGTAGATCTTTGTTATGAAATCTGTGATATGGCTTTTAAAGCAGCTAAGTAATAGCTTTGATATAAAATTTTGTTCCTTGGATTCTTTACTTGGAAGAAGTTAGCATCATGTATAATATGTAATTGAAAGATTGTCTTGTGATTAGTAGAGAGGGTACATGTGTGTAAATATAAATGTGAATTGGATCTTAGTAAACATAGCAATGTTTGGTATATTTGAACAATAATTATAAACTATCTTTCATTTTACACCAGGTACCTGCTGCTTCAAACTGGTATACAATACAAGGACTATGACTTATGAACATGACTCATCAATTGTCCCAGTGGTTTCTATTTGCAGGTAATATTTAATCTGTGCTGCATTGAGTGGATCGTTGAATAGCACCAATAATTTGTGAACAACTGGCTTTGTTATGAAATTTTATGTTAATTTGAGTTGCTCTCCTATATAATTGTTGTTACCTCAGAGAAGTACCAATGTTTATTGGCATGAGTATGGCTAACAACCTAACCATATCTTCTTATACCATAACCATAAACTTTGCTAGAAGTTTCCCATGTTTTAAAGAAAAGTGCTTAGAATTGTATTTGTAAACCAAAAATATTAATATGTTGACAGTTTGACGGAATATTTTACAACTAGCACATAGATTATACATATAAATAACAATCCTAGTCACAGCTTCACCTCAAACAGTTGTTATTGATGTTGCCTTGTACTATCTATTTGCGCCGTGTATCCTTGCTTTTCTTTGAGGAAGGTAGATCTACCTTTTGAGATGCTGCCATCTGCATATTTTGAGTTTTGTGTCAGCAGAAAACAGGATTTAAGATTTGTTCCAATTGCTGAAGTTCAAAGCGAAGGATATGGCTAACAGCTTGAGACTAGTCTAAAATTATAAACAGTAACTGCAGTATTCTTCTGTGGTAAAATTGTAAATATGTCAGACCCAACCTGTATTTTCTGTAGCAAGAAAATTTGTCGTCAAACCAGTTCAGTTCTTTGTTGTTGTAGTTAATATTTTTTAAAAAAGTTTGAAATTCCTGATGGATGTGAAATTTATGTTACCCTACTTTTACCTGTCACTGCCAACTGCAAAACTCCACTCAGAGCATGTGTTAAGGACAGTCACATCAGTACCATATACAGTAACCAAGCTGCTACCCAAATATTTACACATTCTGATTTCAACATGAACACCCTATTCTCCGAAAGCAAGTAATCAGAAGTTGCATGAAGGTGAGTCCGAGGACTGAATATGACGTAGCAAAGGATAACACAATGTTGCAGAACAAAAGTGTGTTGACTGGCGAGAGTAAAAGCGAGACTTCCAAACAGGATAAACTAACACCACACAAGTTACTGGCGGTAAACACAATAAATATTTTTAATTTACTATTCATAAGTACAAAAATGTATGTTAAATACTGTAGTTTTTCTAAAATTACAGAGTTTGAATGAGGTATTAGAGAAACAATAGCATTTCTTATGGGGATCACAACGTTTATCTTAACACATGTAACAAAACCAAAAGAGAACAGGTATCACAGTTTCGTAAAGCTCAGTCAAAACTTTCAGAGAGGGGATCAAGGTTTGTTGTCAACTTTCAGCATGCAATGGATACCTCAGGGTTAACAAAAACAACAAGACTTGTTATCCTTGCAATTAAAGCTTCTCTATAATCCCAATCCATTTCAGGCCATAAGGAACGGAGAGTTGACTCGGCAGCCTTGATTGCAGCCTTCTCATCATTCTTCACTGTCAAAGTAAGAAAGTAAGCAGCCTTTCCAAAGCTGTCATCATTTTCATCACAGATAAAATGAAGTGCTTGTGCTGACTTGGCTGATAAATTTTCCAGATGTTCGATGACTATAATGTCGTGGTTCTGTATTTCATTTCGTACGTCATCAAGGCTGCCAAGCTCTTCACCACCCAATTTCAAGGGCTCTTCTCCATTCTGTAGGATGTGGCTAGAAGATTTCGCAACCTACAATAGAACAAAATTATCAGACATAAAACTGAAATGGTTAGAAATTCTCTGAACTCCCATGGCAAAATAAAAAGGAAATTAATTTTATTTACCTTCGAAACCAGACATGTGCTGGTGGCTCGACTGTGCTCGTCTCCTTTGTCTAAAAGAAGAATTGCTTTAGGACATGCATTCTCTCCACTCCCTACTGTGTCCAGAATGGAGAGAATGTTGATCCACATTTCTTTATGCTGAGCAGGAAATTCTTCACTTATATTCAAAATTGAACTTTTTAATAATACCTGGCAATTTCTTTTATCTGGCCAAACCATAGTCGTAGCAAGAGCAATGACTAAAATACTGATGATGCAAACTAAAAATAATATATTAGGAGTCCATTGAGATGGAGCATTTCGTTGCTTTTCTTTGCTTGGGGACGGGTTATTGTGGTCCGAGTCTGTAGAAACTATGTCAGCATCGAGATCAGAATCAGAGTCTTGACGAGGACGAGAGCGAAGGCGAGGGCTGGCACCGGCGTCGGCATCATTAGAAACACTGGTCCGGGCTGCTCTTCGAGACTGAAATGAAGCAAAGAAGCATATGGAGTGAGAGTGAGCGGCAAAGAACACCTTTAAAAATGAGGAAAACATGGAGCTGCGAGATGGCTGAGGCATGCCGAACAAGAACAAGTAACCGCTCATTACCATGACAGAGGCAGATGTCGCGGCGCGACGCTAGAATATGTACTTTTCTAAAGATTTGGCAGCAAAGTACCGCATGTGAAAGCACTGACGTTTACAAGTAGTTTTCCTTTTTTTTGTGTCGGCTGCTGCTGGCGACTGAAAGTCATTGATGTCTTCGGGAATACCCGAACTCAAACCGCTCAAACCCGAACACTCGAACCAAATAGTCTCTCCCGCCAAAGAGTGACATTGATGTTCCCTACTGCTAACGACACCCGATGCTGTTCTTTGGCTGGATCGAGTATAATCGTGACGTCACCTCTACCCCTCCCCCATTTCCGTCAGTCGGGTCGGGCCACCCGCTGTCTTGTCTTGTTGTAGGTTAAGTTTTGGATTCTTTCAGGGTTCCCGTTGCACCGCTCACTCTGAGATTTTAATAATTTTCTGTCACCCTTGTGCCATGAATCGTGCAAATGCACGTACATCTTGTCGTCGATAGAAATCCAGATTTCAACCAAACGACATTCCAGTCTGTAAAATATTGAAGTGCTGTTTAGGCTAGTCGTCTGGGTTGATAACAACAAGACCCAAGTTTTCCCGAGGGGTGTGGCAATCAAAACTTACTCGGGGTGTTCCTGACCAGTCATGGAACCGTACGATGCCATAGTAAACCAACCGGTGGTCATTGACAATGTAAGTGCCCTATGTTGATGTACGACTTAACCTCGTTCTGACACGTACCGGACCCCTCTTGGGTGAGTGATGTGTTAAAGACAAGTGCTAACGTTCTTTTCGTTTTCAGGGGTCTGGTGTCATTAAGGCAGGGTTCGCTGGAGACCAGGTCCCCAAGTGCTGCTTTCCTAATTAGTAGGTTGAGGCCCTGTGGCCTTGTTGATGTTCAACAGGAACTACGTCCTGATCTGTCACTGTAGCATGCTGACTTTTTATGTCTCGTTTCCCTTGCAGTATCGGCCGGCCGAAGCATGTCCGCGTCATGGCTGGAGCCCTCGAGGGCGACTTGTTTGTGGGACCAAAGGCGGAGGAGCACAGAGGGCTGCTGAGCATACGCTATCCCATGGAACATGGTATTGTGACGGATTGGAATGATATGGAACGCATCTGGCAATACATTTACAGGCAAGTTCTCTCTAAAACCCTTAAAGATTTTTTTTTCTTTTCAATACATTGTACAATACTGTGCAGGTAGGTGTAGTTAATTATTTTTGGAGCCTCAGATTTGTACGCGTTTGTCAGATACTTCACATAAGCCAATGGATTTCATGATATTTCAGCAATGACCAGCTGCAGGCTTTTGCTGAAGAACACCCTGTGCTTCTGACAGAGGCTCCCCTCAACCCAAAGAAAGACAGAGAAAAGGCAGCTGAAATTTTCTTTGAATCTCTCAACGTTCCTGCCTTATTTGTTTCAATGCAAGCTGTTTTAAGCCTGTAAGTGTTTTGTTTCCCCTCTAGGCTTCTATATTCCTTGACCCCTAGAAACATTATTTTTATCAAGTTTAAAAATTTGAGGCATAGATAACTCATACCATGTTGGTTTCAGATACGCAACCGGCCGCACAACAGGTGTTGTTCTGGATGCTGGCGATGGTGTCACACATGCTGTTCCCATTTATGAAGGTTTTGCTATGCCTCACAGCATCATGCGGGTGGATGTTGCTGGTAGAGATGTAACGCGGCATTTGAGGTAATATTAATTGATAAATTTATTTAAAACTTATATCTCTATAATTTTACTTTAATATCAATAACCTTTTTTTTGATTTTTTTAATCCTCCAGGTTATTACTCAGAAAAGAGGGAGTAAATTTCCGAACAACAGCTGAATTTGAGACTGTTCGTACCATTAAAGAGAAGTGTTGTTATTTGGCTAACCAGCCACAGAAGGAGGAAACTTTGGAGTCTGAGAAACTGCCATTCACACTGCCTGATGGAAGTAAACTTGAGGTAAGTTCTTCAATTTTGAGTTTTGGTAGTGTTTATTGCAGTGAAATAACAACATCTTAAACTTTCTCATTTCTTTTCAGATTGGGTCAGCCCGTTTTCGTGCCCCTGAAGTACTGTTCAGACCAGATTTGATAGGAGAAGAATGTGAAGGAATTCATGAAGTGTTACTGTTCTCAATTACAAAGTCTGATTTAGATCTTAGGAAGGTTCTCTTTCAAAATATTGTTCTATCAGGAGGCTCAACACTTTACAAGGTATGTTTGTCTTATTTTTCCTATTCACATACATCATTTTCTGTTAAAAAAAATAATGCATTTTATTTCTATGCAGGGCTTTGGAGATCGTCTTCTATCTGAAATTAAGAAACTTTCTCCCAAGGATGTTAAGATCAGGGTTAGTGTACTGCATTTCTCACAGCAACTACATTTTTTAAAAATTTATCTCCACTTTTCTTTAATTTTTTTACTATCCCTTTTCTTGGACAGATATCTGCTCCTCAAGAACGTTTGTACTCAACATGGATTGGTGGGTCTATCCTGGCATCATTGGATACCTTCAAGAGAATGTGGGTGTCTAAGCGAGAATTTGATGAAGAAGGGCACAGAGCGATTCAGAGAAAAACGTTTTAGGTAATTGATGGCAATTGATAGGAACGGAGGAGACAGATATTGTTTTTGTTTTTTTCCGATGTGAAGATATCACTTATGATTTTGAAGGCTCCTTATTTAAAGGCTGTGAACAGCTCGACCTCATCTTACTGTAATCATGTCCACCAATTATGACTGAGAGTTTTAGTTGATCACTTCTCACTGCTCTAACAGTTATTCCATTTTATGCTTTATTTATTTTAAATAAGTGCATGTCCTCTTGCAGTGGCATTTTGAAGTGCAATTGTGTCTATACTGTCTCAATGTGTAATTTATACATGCGAGTGGCTTCCCTTGATGCTTTTTGAGGATGAATGGGAGGAAATGTTTATTATGAAAAAGGAAGTGTCCTCTCCCGTGATTTGATATTGTCTTTAAATTATTTTAAAAAGCATAGTTTTTTGTATTAGGATGTAATGAATTTTTTAATCTTAATAACTTATGAAGAGTACACATTCTCTTATCCCAGTCTACTTATACTAAACTGGGTTGAGAGTGAAAGCTTCAGTAAGAATTATTATATTTATATATGTTGCTTATTGCGTTTTGGTAAAGCTGGTTACATCAATGTTCATTACATCTTGGGGCCAGAGCTGTACCTAAGTTACTGCTTTATTTCATCGACTAGTTCTACGTCTTGATTACTTAACTCATTGTAATATTTTTCTGCTTTGGTTCTGGGTGTCTTGTATTATTTCAAATCGAGAGGAAGGGCAGTAGGTGAAAGTTAACATAAACAGGCATTGTAAAATATAATTTGATCTTTTGTATTGCCCCCCCTCTCTCTCTGGTGCTAAACTTATGTATTCACAATTAATTTTGTGATTACATCCAGATTTTATGTGCATGCTTGGTTAAGATAATATCAATTTTCTGTTAGCTCGTTTTTTGAGTTGCATGACGCAAACAGAAACATTCTGAATTTAAGCTAATTTTGCATTTCCCACTGTGACTATAAGTAGACCAAAAATGTATTTCCAAGAACTATGGCCCTCACATCAATCGCACATACTGTATGCGTTCTATCCGTACTGATCTGTCGACCAATACGTTGAATTGTATTCACATTTGGAGACGAGGTTCAGAGTGCCAGGAAGTGCTCTATCTTTCATCTCCAATGTGATGTGGTTGACATTAACACACATGTATGGTAGGATTTTGTTTTTTATTTCTAAAAATCAAAACTTTATATGTTTTTATAAAGCATTAATAAAGTGTTCAACATACAATCCAGCTGTTGTTTTCTTCTTTTTCCTATTTTATTCCTCACTCTGCCGAAACATTCAGACAGAGAAAAGTCTACCTTTCTCATTATCTTTACTCACAGCTCCAAAAACAATAACAATAATAATTTTACAAAGTTACACATATAGTGAAAAGAGTTAGGTTGGGTGGGGTGTGGGATCTTACCAGTCAGGTCCGGTCTTCCTGAGCCTGAGAGCCGCGCCGCGTAGCCAGGTCTCTGCTCGGCCTCGCCTTTGTTGACCGACCAGGGGCAGGCCGGGCTGGCCTGGGGATGGAAGGTGGAAGGGTAATGGATCTGCTGACGTCGTTCTGTCTCCATGGGAACGGGGTGGACGCCGGCAGCGGCAGCCCTTGGCCAGGCACCACACACCGGCCGGCCCCGCCCCTCCCTCCTTTATCCCTTTTTATTTGCGCCGAGGTCCCCGCGGCCCTAAAGCTAACCTAGCCACCGACCACCCCAAGCCCGGCCAAAAGACACAGTAACTTTTAAAAAATATTATCGGCTAGTGGCTGACACCTCAATGGCAGGCACACGGTCAAGACACCCTGGGAGGTGGGCAGTCCCGTTAAGCACGGCTGTTCGGCGGGCCTGCCTATCCCGCAGGCGCTATGTGATGCGGCCAGACACCCTGGGAGGTGGGCAGTCCCGTTAAGCACGGCTGTTCGGCGGGCCTGCCTTGCCTATCCCGCAGGCGCTATGTGATGCGGCCAGACACCCTGGGAGGTGGGCAGTCCCGTTAAGCACGGCTGTTCGGCGGGCCTGCCTATCCCGCAGGCGCTATGTGATGCGGCCAGACACCCTGGGAGGTGGGCAGTCCCGTTAAGCACGGCTGTTCGGCGGGCCTGCCTTGCCTATCCCGCAGGCGCTATGTGATGCGGCCAGACACCCTGGGAGGTGGGCAGTCCCGTTAAGCACGGCTGTTCGGCGGGCCTGCCTATCCCGCAGGCGCTATGCGGGGCGGCCAGACACCCTGGGAGGTGGGCAGTCCCGTTAAGCGGCGGGCCTGCCTATCCCGCAGGCGATATGTGATGCGGCCAGACACCCTGGGAGGTGGGCAGTCCCGTTAAGCGGCGGGCCTGCCTATCCCGCAGGCGATATGTGATGCGGCCAGACACCCTGGGAGGTGGGCAGTCCCGTTAAGCGGCGGGCCTGCCTATCCCGCAGGCGATATGTGATGCGGCCAGACACCCTGGGAGGTGGGCAGTCCCGTTAAGCACGGCTGTTCAGCGGGCATACCTACACGGCAGGCGCTATGCGAGGCGCCGGTTCAAATACCGACCGCAGCGCTGACAGAATCGGCTGCTGGGCTGCTCTGAAGGGGAGGGGGGGTGAAGCCCCTAGAGCGCGCGGCTCACAGGCTTCCCACTAGGATGGCTCCTGGTCTTCCGGTCGCCAGTCGCCAATTAGCGTCCAAGGAAAAGCAAAATCTAGAATTGGAGAAATCGTTGAAATAAAACATGGGTTGGTTGGTTGGTGTGCCTGCAGCCCGGCGCACGGCCTGGGCCGGTCGGCAGCCGAAAGCTGGCATTGACCCAGTGAAGAGTGTTGGTGTGATTCCACATGTCGATTCCGTGCTGTCGCGTATACATTTACATATCGCGTATCATGATCCCGAGAGAGATGATTGCAAGAGCGCAGTGGGTCTCGTCCGCGGGCGCCTCGACAACGCCGCGCCACTGCCGGTTGATTTTCGCACGCCGCCGCCGTGGACAGAATGTTATCGGCGCGGCGGCACCAGACCAGAGGCCACAGGCTCCAGGCCAGAGTGCGGTGACTCCAGGCCAGAGTCCGCAGGCTCCAGGCCAGAGTCCGCAGGCTCCAGGCCACAGGCTCCAGGCCACAGGCTCCAGGCCACAGGCTCCAGGCCACAGGCTCCAGGCCACAGGCTCCAGGCCACAGGCTCCAGGCCACAGGCTCCAGGCCACAGGCTCCAGGCCACAGGCTCCAGGCCACAGGCTCCAGGCCACAGGCTCCAGGCCAGAGTTCGGAGGCTCCAGCGCCTGTACTAATACTGACGCGTCGCGGGAACAGCAGTGCGTTGTGCTGTTTCTCCGCGAGCAACCTCTTCCCCGCCGAGGACACAACGATGATACCCACCAAGGACACCCGGGAGTCCCGGCGGCCCGCACGTCCTCGCGGCCACTGTCCTCGCCATCGTGTCCTCGGCAGCGTCCTCCCCACGGTCCTCCAGGTCATAACAATGCTGCCACGCCGCTCGAAAGCGATCATTATCTGACTGGAGTAACGCGGCCGCGAAGTGGTAGTGGGCAGTGGCAGGTGGCGGCGGGGGGGGGGGAGGGGGGAGGTCAGTGAACAAGCGGGAATCCCGTCCCAAAGGGACCCTGCCAGAGCCAAGCACAGCGATCTCAGTTCAGCGGACAGTCAGTCTCAGTCGTCGGCTCCCGTCTTCATAACCGCATCAATAAAAGTGGGAGATACGGGGTGTGACGGTGACGGCGCCCCCAGCGCCGGCCGGCAGGCTCGGCTCTGACCCAAATAAATAACACAGCAGGGGCAGTGCCGGCTGCGGGCTGGAGAGAGAGGGAGAGAGGGAGAGAGAGAGAGAGAGAGAGAGAGAGAGAGAGAGAGAGAGAGAGAGAGAGAGAGAGAGAGAGAGAGAGAGAGAGAGAGAGAGAGAGAGAAAGACAGACAGAGAGAGACAGAGAGACAGAGAGAGACAGACAGACTGACAGACAGACAGACAGACAGAGAGAGACTGGGAGATAAGGTGTCCCATTTCGGAACGCTCTGACACTGCGACGACCGGGAAGAGGGACCAGGAGGAGGGGAGTGCGGGCTTTAAAGGGAGAGAAAGAGAGACAGAGAGAGAGAGAGAAAGAGAAGGGGAGAGGTGGGTGAAGTGAAGGGCAGGTGCGCGCTTTGGAGGCTGCCAGACGATCTGCGATCAACGGCCTCTCAGGTCGGACGCTCCGGACGAGAGGGGAAAAGGGGGGGGGGAGGGGTAGCATCCCCCTTCCCTGCTCCCCCCTGCCGGAAGCGGAAGTATGGAGGCACACGGAGCGGGGTTGTGGGATGGTTTTTGCTGCAAGGAGCTGATTTCTGCCCGCCTGGATCAAAGTGGTGCGTCTGAATGTTGAATGGTGATAATGACAGTGGTGTTGGTGGGGGCAGGGCGGGCAGGGCGGGCAGAGCGGGCAGAGCAGCTGAGTATTGGCTCTGGCTCTGTGTTTGGTGGCGTGTGGAATGCAGTCCACACAGCCCCGCTGCCCCGCAGGCCGCAGCCAGCCAACAGCCAGCCCCGGCAGCCCCGGCCGGCTCTGGTGCTGCTCTGGCTCTGCCCGGACAGAACTGAACCGGCCCGGCCCGGCCGTGGCTGGTCCGGGTCCGGTCCCGAGCCGAGCAGGGCCCCGTCCCGGGTGTGGGCCCCGGTCGCCATCAAGGTCGTGACGGCTTTTCTGTCGGGCTGTCGGTCGTCTGTCGGGGTCCACGATCCGACTTGAGGTTTTCTTGCGCTCCCGCACCACAACCCGGAGCCGCCTCCCGGAGCCGCCGTACTGTACGTTCATATTCAAAAACTGATCCCCCCACAATCACACCGATTCACAGAAAATTTAAAAAAAAAATCAATGGAAAAGCAATAGAAAATACAAAATGTCAACAAATATTTCAGTTCAGGGTGTAACGCCAAAAATGCGAAGCCAGTTCCTCTTTCCTCTTTACGGGGCTTCTGCTCCCACAAAGTTTTTGGGCTGGAGTCGCGGCATCTCTTTGTACGGGGGTTGGTGTGGCCGGGCGGCCGGATTTGGGTACCCGAGGCACCACAGGCACCATTCCCAGACACGTTCGCGGCTTGTTGTGTGGCCGGTGTGGCTATGGTTGTGGTTGTGCCGGCCGGTCGGCCACCATGGTGGCACCAGTCGGGCACCAGGTACACACGGCGTACACCCAGCGGGCACGGGGCGGGGTCAAAGACGCGGCTCAGGTCAAACAAGTCGCTTCTGGCCTCGCTGTTTCACTGCCCCGCTGATCCTCCCATCACCATCAGTCCCAGACCGAGGCAGCAGAGTTTTCGGCGAGACGCGGGACTGTTTTGAAAACTTTTAGACTTGAGTCTGGACTCGACCCGGTGCGATAGGATTCAAAAAACGGGGCCACATGACCATTTCGGATCGGAAATGCGTAGGATACGAGTCGGGGTGGCCGCGATGAGACCCGGCCACTTCAACTTCCTCATTTTCGTCCACGAGAGGCCGCGCGGACTGAGTGATCTGTGTGGGTATCCCGAGATCCACAACTTGTTATTGTAAGGCAGCCTGATCAGGAATGCGTGACCTTGGAAAAGCGTACGATAAATGCTACACAATTCGCACGGCACCGGCCCATTAGCGAGGCGGCGCTCGGCGCGAGCGGCGCGGCGCACACCGGACAAAGTAGATTCTCTCTGCCAGTCCGATTCCTACTATTTAATCCGGGGGTTTTAATTTCTAGCCATATAGAGGTCGTTATGAGGTGCGACTTCGTTGCTTGTCGAACAAAGGTCACACGCTTGCCCATCTTTCTCGCACACACATACATACACACACATACACATACCATCATTTTCTTGTTGTTTTTGTTTTATAATGACGACCTGTGATGCAACGCCTTGCCGCCGCTACCGCTGCTGCTGCTGCACTGGGTCGCGCGGAGAACCGGGTCGGTGTGTTCCACAAGGCGGACCACTGCGTAAAACGCGTTTCAAAATGAGTTAAAAAAGGGGGGAAAAGACGAAAAAGAAAATACGTGATCGGTTTTCGGACGTCGTTTATATTCGCAAGTTGTAGCACAAAGACTGCCAGTTCGCCAAACGTCATTGACAAAAATAGAAATCGATGATTTGTGTTGATAGCTAGGACACAGCCGGTTTAAAAAAAAATGTGGTAGACAAACAGGAGAGGGAGTGAGAGGAGAGAGACGGCGGGAAAGAGAAAGTAAAGGAGCTCGGGTATCGTATTGATGAGCAGTATTTTTTTTTCCTTGTTCCGTTTTTTTTCTTCAAATGCAAATAAGCGCGACAAACTCACTTTGAATAATCACTACCTGCTTTTGTCGGTGCGAAGCGTGAGATAGAGTGAGACGCACTGGAATAGAGTACTCCGGAAAAGCCCAAAACGGAAGTAAGAGGTTGTAACGAAGAAGAAGAACGCTGCACAAAGTATGAGACATCGAGTGATTTTTGAAGAGCGGCCTTCCGAAAACGCGATTTCTCATACTTTGTGCAGCGTTCTTCTTCTTCGTTACGGCTTCTTACTTCCGGAGTACTCTATTTCCTGGAGTGTACAGAGTTGCTGACGATCAGATTTCGATGTCCCTGCTCCCTGCATGATGGAGTCGAAGAGCTAAGGTGGGACTGGTAGACTCAAGTCTTTGGCGACACACCTCCCTTTTCGCTCGCGAGACGAAGGAAGGACGCGACAACTATCATTTCGACGTCCACACTTTTAGCCGCCTTAGCCCACAAGGTTTATAGGGTTTATCGCTGTCTTCCGATCGGAGGCTCTTTTGGGAAGGAAATGGGTCTGTCAGGGCAGCCCTGCGAGTCAAGGCTGACGAGCCGAGCCGGACGGCATTTAAAGGAGGCTCCCACCGGGCGCAGAATATGTAAACTGCGCCGCCGAGGGGGTCGATTCGCTATCGGGGAGAGTTTGGCGCACAAGTGTTCTACAGTTGTTACATGATCACAATAGGGCATTTCACTACATCCAAACCAGAATCAAAGAAGAAGATAGTGACTGCCAAAACTGTATCCGGTATGACAAATCGCAGTGGTGGAGGAACAACATGTCAACAACACCGCTGTAAACAGACTGTCTGTGAGGTTAGATCGTTCGGAAACAGTGGTGAGTACTAGCACCCACATTTATGCCCCGGCAGAAGATTTTTCATGTCTCGCGACACTTTCCCCTCGTATCCTGGTGATGCTGTCACAAAACTGAATACGGGTATCCAACATGGTGGACAGACGCCCGGCGCGAAGGCGTTCTACAGTTTGCGGCGTCACGGTGTTCTTTTTTGGTTCCGGTTTGGATGCAGGTGAATATCCTATTACTGGCCAGGGTATTTCCGGTCCGAATTATCACATGTGTTACAGAGCTGGCCGTGTGGTGACTGGGCGCCAGCAGCCATCCCTGTCTTAGTGCTGCCGACCCCATCCGCACCCTTATGGGGACAGGGCCGCAGCATCCCCACACACGGCCCAACCGAGGCCCGCTGGGGGTAGAGGCTCCAAACCACACAAGCTTGGAAAACAAAAGCTGATATGAGAAATCTTGACGGCACAAATGGTCACGAAGTACGGAATGACCCTACGGAGCCACCCTCGTTTCTCGTACTCTCCGTCAGTAGCTTCCGGCCTGGAAGCGCTTCCGTTACTCCCACTTCCGCTTTGGGGGGAAATGAGCTCCTTCATTATCTCGCCAACTTTCTCCCCCGACACTGACCTTCCCCACGCCTAACTGTGTTGTGTGTGTGCCGTGTGACGTCAGCGGCGTGTATACCGCTGCCAGGATCAGGGGCACGATGCGTTCTGGTGACGTCAATGCCTCTGGAAGCGAAGCGTGTGAGTGAACTCCGACCACCACGTGCTCGTGACGTCAAAGGGACGGGACTGAGAAAGAGAGAGAGAGAGAGAGAGAGAGAGAGTCAAAGGGAGAGAGAGAGAGAGAGAGAGAGAGAGAGAGAGAGAGAGAGAGAGAGAGAGAGAGATTACTTAACAGGTGCAGACGATCAGCTTGCCGTCAGGGGATACTCTGCACTACTTCCTCCCTGTTAGCGACAACACGTATCAGGGGCTGTCAACACAGTAGGGATCGCCTGAAGCGGTAGCCACCTTCATATATGGGTCGAAATGTGTCCGCCGCCTTTCCTTGGCATGTCTAAACTAGACGATGCACAGTGGCAGTGCTTTGTTTTATTTTTAACTATAGTACTAATGCGGTGTACTAGGCTATTTGTAGACGCCGGGAAATACACATACGTATTTAAAGAATTGCGGTTTTGTTAATTTTGCCCTCTTCTTATGAGACGTTTCGCCAAGTTTCAAATACAAAGGCAGAACGTAGTACGCTGACAGTTTAAAAGGATGCTTTGTGTTACAGTACACCCTAAATAGGCCAGGCCTTGAGATTTTACAAGGATATGAAGTAGAACTGCACTGCAATTTGAACAAACAGAAAAGAACAGGTGCGTGCAGCATCGCTTCACCAGTCATCACATCGTTGCCGTCCCCTGCACATGTGCAGCAGAAGTATGCATTTTGAATGAGTGAACCAATGAAGAAAGACCGGTAAGAGGGGGGGGGGGGTCGTTAGCGCCTCCCCTTCACCAAATAACAAAATGCCCAGAAGGTAGGCAACCCCCCACGGTGTTCATCCTGTACGACTGTTCGTAGGCAAAGACTGCGACGTGACGCCACACCGAAAGGAGAGTCCTGGACAGACGCGTCCGAACAAAACATGTACTGTTTCGTAGCGCAATAATAGAAAGCTGGGCATACATTAGTGCCTCGAGAGGCTATTTTCAACAACGCAATTGGTTGGCTGCGTGCACGCGGCCAGGGGCTGGCGCCGCCTGGCAGCCCGGGTATGCTGATTCGATGGAGTGAGTCTTTTTAATGCCTGAAACCGGCTAGGCAGGCTGTGGCTGGCTGTGGCTGGCTGTGGCTGGCACGTCTGTTGGCGAGGCCTCGCGCAGGTCTCTGCTGTCTGCCGCTGGCTGTCGGCGGTGTCGGCGCAGCGGCGAGGCGGGCGAGCCGGCGCGAGGCTAGCCGGATCCACACACAACCGGATTATTTTCGCAGCAGTCGCTTTGGCCGATCTGTTGGACTGGCGACGGACTGACTCGTTTCCAGGACATCCTCGGACTCGGGGCGGGGCTGCCTTTGGCTGCCTTTAGCTCCCCGCGGCGCCTGTACCAGCCTTTTCCTGGCTGGCTCTTCGGAGACCGGGGTCCAGTCGTCGGCACAGTTCGCAAACGGAAGCCCCCAATTCGGACACGGTCAGTGCTGCCAATAACGCAGCGGTAAGGGAATCGTTTTCCCCCCTAATTTGTTTGTTTTTTAAAATTTCAGAACTGCGCGCGGTTCACACAGTGGGGCGCACGCCGACAACCTCCGATACACGCAGGGGGTTACTGACTCGCCTGGAGCAATATAGTAATACAGAATGTAATACCTAAAAGGTTAGGTTAGGCACTCCCAAATTTCGAGTATTACGTATTATAGACGTTGTATTACGCATAATAGACGTTCAGGCGCGTAGGAAGGTCACTAAAGGTGGGAGTCCTGTGTAGCGGGTTGCCTACCTTGCGGTGGTCGCTCACCTCTTTTGACCTAGTTATGTGTCGTTCTTCATAGGATAGCAGGACGGGTACATAAAATAATCCAGCATACAGAATAAGAGGTAAAATTTTGAGACTTAGCAAGTCTGTGCGTTAAGATGAATTCGTAATAAACATGAGAACAAATTTGTTTGCGACAGAGTTGTCATTTTTTAGCAAGGACGCATTCAGGCAAGCTTAGATTGTGAACAAAATTGTACCTTACATTTTCTATGAGCGCAAAACATCTAAGTGTAGCAGTTGTTGGCAGTTGGGCGGCGAAGCCGGACGGGATGTAGCGGGAAGTAGTGCAGCGGCGGCCGGTTAGTGATTAAAACTACCGAACATACCGTTTAAAAGTGGGGGGGGGGCTGTACCCCCTCCCCCCCCCCCCCAGGCTCCTACGCGCCTGTAGACGTTGTACTACAAGTAATACAACTAGTATTACACAGGTCAGGTTGAGGAGGGAGCAATACACTAGTCGGTAACCCCTTGGATATACAAGGGCTGACGAGCGTTGGAGAGGTTTACGGTGGCGTCTGTACCAGCTACAGGCGCAGCAGCACCTCACAAGACAGACAGGATGGGTGAAGGAGCGTTGGGCGAGGGCAGCGGCAGCAGCGGCAGCAGCAGCAGCAGCAGCAGCGGGGGGCGGGGGCCCCGCAAACTGTCATACGGGACGGGGTCGGGACGGGCAGCGTGTCAGCGACAAGGACGCTTCCGATCTGCATAAAATTAATTGGTGGTAGATCGATACGTGGAGCGAAAAATAAAAAGATAACGTTGATGAGATGGTCATGTGTGTGTGTGTGTGTGTTGTTTAATGCGGAAGTGCGGAGAGCGGAAACAGCATCAAAGCGACTGGGATAAAAGTGTATACACACAGTTCAGTGGAGGAAGAGGAGGACGGTATCACACGATGATAGGTCTGCGAGCTGGCGAGCACCGGCGAAGGAGAGAGTAATGAGAAATTTCGGGTTCGCTGCTCGTGTATATAATAAAAATGTATCTGAGGTTGCCCGTTTTATTCGGGACTCTCGCTAAAGGCGATAAGACTGTGCAGGTCAACGTCGCGAGCGTCGAGTGCAGCGCAGCCAGACAAGGGCACCATTCAATTAGGGCGCCAATGAATGCATGGCACGGACATGGTCTGCCGCGCCATCGATTGGCGTCAAGGCGGCAGTGCGGAGGGGGCGCCGTGCGTATGCGCGGCCGAGTGTCACCCCTTAACTGAACAGCCCTCTGATGAATCGGGCTTGTTCACGCACCGCTTGGAGAAATTCGCCGTGTCTGCTGAACCCTCATTCGTTTGGGTCATTTATGACATCATGAAATTCGTGAGCCCAAGGTATTTGCCTGCTCTGCACGGGGGTGATTTTACGTCCTCAGTTCCAGTGTTCCTGTCAGTCACTCGCCGACTTTCTCCCCCGACACTGACCTTCCCCACGCCTAACTGTGTTGTGTGTGCGCCGTGTGACGTCAGCGGCGTGTATACCGCTGCCAGGATCTGGTGACGTCAATGCCTCTGGAAGCGAAGCGTGTGAGTGAACTCCGACCACCACGTGCTCGTGACGTCAAAGGGACGGGACTGAGAGAGAGAGAGAGAGAGAGAGAGAGAGAGAGAGAGAGAGAGAGAGAGAGAGAGAGAGGTTACTTAACAGCTGCCCGTTTCTGCACCGTTCGCCCCCCCACCCCCCTCGCTTTCAACCACCGCGGAATGCTGAAATTTATTTCAGTTTTGGGGAATCAGAGGGTGCGGCGCATTCGCCTGGGGGGGGGGGGGGGGGCGGGGCCCCCTCCAGGAGAAAGTTTGTCATCCATTGAACCTGCAGAATGCTTGAAGTGACTTCTGCAAGCTAAAAGGGTGGGGGGGGGGGGGGGGGGAGCAAAAAAAACCTTTTGGGGTCCTTGTTGATGTGGGGGTCCAGTATGCAAAATCAGTGGCGGATTTGAGGGGGGGGGGCAACTCCCCTTTTTGCCCGGGTGCCGGAAATGCAGGCAACCGGCATAACCTTTCCGCCTGTACGTAGGCGAAAAGCGGGACAATGCAACCCCCCCTCCCCCTTGTAGCCGCTCCTAGTTATACCACTGAGCAAAAACGACTCACGCAGTTTCAGTGTGCTAGTTCGAGGATAGCCTATAGATGATGAGTGTGTGGTGGCCGCGGCTGGCCAGTGGCGTGCACAGAGGCGGTATGGAGCCTGGACGAGCCTGCGGGGCCTGGCCAGGCTAGGCCCAGTCCCGGCGGGACCTGCGGCGGGTATGCTGATCCGAGCGAGTACATGTTTTTAATGGTTCACAAACCGGCTAGGCAGGCTCTGCGTGGTTGGCGTGCATGTTTGTGTTTGCGAAGACCTTGCGGACTCGTCGCGTTGGCAGCAGTGGCTAAGCAGTGTTGGCAGCGAACTCAGCAAGGCTACTGGTACGAGCGCGGCTCTCCGACAACCTGATTTTGCAGTCGCTAGCCAAGAGGCTGCTGGCCTAGGGACGTCCCCTTTCAGGACGGCCAGTGGATCCAGGGGGCAAGGCGTTGCCAACCTATCACCCTGACCCTCCCCGAAGTACTCCGATTAATGACTTAATCTTTTGGTTTGATTTGATTATTTTTTTATCGACACATTTTCTGCGACTTTATCTTTTTTCTTTCTTATCTTTTGATGCAGCCCCCCCCCCTCCCATTCCCGTTTTTTCCTCGTTTTTAAATACTGTACACCTCGGTTACAGGTGGCTGTCGAGGCAAGGACACGATTCGCGTAGTATTGACCGTAGGTAAGATGAGTACGGATAACAGGTGGTGTGTTCGCTATGCGGAAGTTGGCGCCGGTGCACTTGGGGAGCGGAGGACGCAGCGGCAGCAGAGTGAAGGCATGCGGGAGTGGACGCGCTCCGCTTGGCAGCAGCGTAAGCGACGTGTTTGGCGTGGACGCGCTGCGTATCCCGCAGGCACAGCAACAGAGCGCCTGGCTGGGTAGGCAAACTCGACTCCTGAATGCACGCGTGTCCTGCGGGCTGGCCTACCCTCCCGCTTGCAGGCGCGGTTTACTGTAGCACGGCGGTACTTGACACACCGCCGTGTCCACCACGTGGTGTGGAGTCCGCACGGCGCGGCACGGCCCGGCACGGCCCACACGCACGCAGACACACAGCCACCGGGTCGGCGTGACGTCAATGGAGACCCTGGCCGTCACCCTGGTGGACCCGGTGGCACCCGACGCCGGTCCTGGGAAGACAGGGCGCGGAATGCGGGTCAACAGACCATTTGGAGGAGGTTGGGGGGGGGGGATAAATTGTTGCTCGATAACTCGAGCGCGTGCTCGCAGTGTTTGGCGTGTTTTCCTTCCCATGTTGACATTTCTATTTAATTTTACCCGCCATCTTTTACCTTAAAATGAAGGAAGTTTAGAAGACTGGTATACCATAAGTCGGACGGCTCACACGGCCCACCAGCAGCGGCTTTAGAGTCTTGTTGTTGTGTGTGCGCCATTCGGCCCGGAAAAAAATTAATATGAAAATAAAATAAAATATGAAAATGCACGCAATAAGACCGAGAGAGCGCGCTAAGGACCATGACTGGCGTCTGTCATTACGCGCATTATGTTGGCGTCTTGGGATTTGCCACTCTGCGGCTCCGGGTTCAAGGCACGGGTGTGTGCGTGTGTCTGTGTGTGTGCAAGTCAGCCCCGCCCATGTGGACTGACAGCAGCCCACACTCTCAGAAGTATGGTTTGGGTCGGTTGTCGATGTGCGGTCAAATTTTTGTTTCGACATGCGGCCGGAATGATAGCGAGGATCAAATTCGCAGTAGGAATTAACCCGCCGGTGCGAGAGTGAAGAATACGACACACGCACACACACACACACACACACGCGCGCGCGCGCGCACACACACACACACACACGCATCGGGGTTACGCTTCCCTGGTTATATAGAGGAGCTTTGTTGTTGTCGTGGAATGAGGCCCCGCTGTGGGCAGCCGCCGCTGCTGCTGCTGCTTTTCGCATGTCCCTTGCTGCTGTGTAATGGCCTGCACGTGTCGGCTCCGAGAGGGCAATGGTCCGAGATCGAAGACAACCCTTTCGGAGAGAGGAGAACCGGTAGGGAGCAGCAGCAGCAGCAGGACAGGTAGGGGTCACCTCGGAGCGCCGTGCACAAATTGCTCGCAACAAATAACAACGCATTTTCCGTTGTTTTGTCTACCGGAGGCTGACACGGAGTAAGAGCACCCTGGAGAGACCCGAAACGGAAGTGCGTTTTGACTTGTCATACTTCCGTTTCGGGCTTCTCCGGAGTACTCTACTGTCCTGTTGGGTTCGGCTGCAGCCGGCTGGAGCCTCCTCACGTGTCGCGCCATGCGTGTCCCGGACTCGATGGTCCGTGATATTCGATTGTGCCGCCGATCCCGCCGGGACTGGCACGTCGACGTAGATCTAAAAGGCGTTTTTCTACACGATTTCTTTTCTCTTGGTCACTTTAAAAACGATATCGAAGTGTCGTTTTTGCCGGCGTGAATTCTCATAGGGTAGACGCAGGCAAATAAATCACGCTGGGAAAACCATCATAAGCAGTTAAAAGCATTAAAAAAAAACACGACCCTCTCAAAAGTGGTCATTTCATCCAAAACTTGCTATTTTTTGAATATTTCTTTAAGGCAGTCACTCTGACTGGCTTTTTTCACCTGCTGCGACTTTTTTTCCTCTCCGTGCCTTTTTTTGTGTGCACTTGAGGATGTTCCCGGGGGTGCAGGCCGTCCGACACTTCACTCACCCCAGCCGACGTCTGCGTCTCCCGAGGGCAGCAGGATTTCAGCGGGCACCGCCAGTTAAATACGAAGTACTTACTACTCAGGCAGCGCCACCCGCCGCCACCTGCCTGCGATAGAGTACTCCGGAGAAGCTCAGAACGGAAGTGAGAATCGTAACGAAGGATAAGAATGCAGGGGAAGTACGATAAATCGAGTATATTCGGAACCCTTCGGAACCCTTGACAAATCACGCGATTTCTTATACTTTCTCCGGGATTCTTCTTCTTCGTTTACGACTTCTTACTTCCGTTTCAAGCTTCTCCGGAGTACCCTATTTACTTCGGAAGAGCATTAGGAAAACCGGATGCGAGTCGCGCTGCTAACGACTCATACGCAGGAAATATTAGTTGTCACAACGAATTTTCGTTGTTGATTTTGGGACAAGCAGCATACTTAGTTGTGAGAACTAAGAAGATTTCATCGGGGTAACCAAAAGTCAGCTGGGTCAGCAAAAAGTGAAAAAAACTGACTTTTAGCTGCCCTAACATATCTCAATTGTTTGTGACAACTATTAATTTTTCTGCGTGCACGGCAACAGCAGAGTTATTCCCGTGATAAAGTGGCGGGCTTAAGGCTGAGAGTCGACCGTGCGCCCTGAGAGATAGTGGCGTCGTGGCCAGGTCACAGTGTTGGCGGCCGATGAAGCATGCGAAGCATGGTCCGCCACGTGACCGAGAGGCTCGGGCCGGGCGGAGCCGGCTCACACGCGGCCAGCCAATCAGGCTCTACATGTGGCCTCCTGGGAGGAGAAATTTACGGAGCGGACGCGTCACTTTTTCAGAGCTGTAGTATCAGGTTCTTCCTGCAGGCGGGTCGTGTGCGCAGAATGTATACGCTTAAGCCTATACCCGCCACATTGAAAAATTGATTGACACTTTCTATAGTTTTGAGTCTGACCGTCTAATGATCGTATGAAGTTTGGAGTCGAGACCGCCTCCCCAACGCTGCTGTACAGGGTTGGTCACACACGCATCGCGCGCGCACACACAGACACACAGACACACACACACACACACACACACACACACACACGGCGTGCACCTAGTACTTGTCAGTAGAGAGAGACAACGCCTATACTGTACGATGGGGTCTTTGACCGTTTCTTACCACTTCGCGACCACCACCGGCCGCTGGCCAGTTTCAATAAAGGAATAATGTGCCAACAGTTTTAGACATTCAATTTTTGTTTTTAAACATTTTATTTTTAACACCTGCTTTTAAAAGCCAGCGTGCGCTAGCCGTGTGTGCAGTACCGCACAATCTCTCTCTGAGTCCCGTTCCCTATTCCGGATTCGGGGCGCAAACGTTTATCGAAAACTTATTTCTTTGTTCTTTTCTTTTGTTTGCACGGCGCGATTGCACGCTAGGAGAGCGCACGGCGCGCGTCTCTGGTGGCAAACCCTCCCCCCTAATGAGGGGCCTATCGGAGGCGCTGTCGGGGTGCCGCTGCCGCAGTGCCATCGGCGCTGGCTGCGCTGGCTGCGCTGGCTGCGCTGGCTGCGCTGGCTGCGCTGGCTGCGCTGGCTGCGCTGGCTGCGCTGGCTGCGCTGGCTGCGCTGGCTGCGCTGGCTGCGCTGGCTGCGCTGGCTGCGCTGGCTGCGCTGGCTGCACTGGCTGCGCTGGCTGCGCTGGCTGCGCTGGCTGCGCTGGCTGCGCTGGCCACAGCCTCCGAGGCGCACGGCGGAACCGACCAAATAAATGCACTCATGTCCGAGTCCGCTGCTGAGCGCACCACTTAAATCCGAAGCACCAATCAGCGTCGTCAATAAAATTACACTACTTTGTGATCTGTGCTATCACAAGAGAAGCGACCACTTCACTCTTATCGCAAGAACGCTTTTTCAAACTCTTTAACATATTTTATTGTCGTACAATTTGTATATCGGTGGTGCTGCTTCTAAACCCGAAGCGCAGCACAGGCATGTGTCGTGCGCTGGACACTTTTTGGCGAACCGAACTGCTGCTGTCATGATGACAGAGCGCTTCCCTCTTTATCTTTCTTGGGTATAGCTGGAGTAAATTTTTATAAACGACATAGTTGTCCTAGAAACTTCGAGAACGTTTGACTCCGCTGTGTGACATTATGAACACACACACACACACACACACACACACACACACACACACACACACACACGCGATAGCCAGCCAGCCCCCAGAGGAAGAGAAGGGAAGTTAAATACCTTTATCAGCAGGGGCCAGTCTGAGCCGAGTCTGAGAGCGCCGCCTGCTGGGTAGGCAACCGCGACCGGTGCCTATGCGCGCGTGTCGTGCGGGCTGGCCTACCCCGGCACTCGCAGGCGCATCGTGGCGCTGTGCAATGCGTGTCCGAAGGAGGAGGAGCAAGGAGAGGGACACGAAAAAAATAAAAGGGAAAGTAACTGCGTGTCATTACGCAGGTAAGGGACACACTCGGTGCAGCGGAGGGCCTTGGACTCCATCGGAAAGTTTCCCGGCGCACGATGCACTTGCTGCAATGCTCTGGCTGGCGGCCGAGGAAGTGTCTGCACCTGAATGTGTGTGAATGCCCGTGTGTGTGTGTGTGTGTGTGTGTGTGTGTGTGTGTGTGTGTGTGTGTGTGTGTGTGTGTGTGTGTGTGTCTGCCCGGGGAAGTCCTCGTCCTTGACAAAGTGATTGAGCAGGCTGGCGCGCTGCTGGCCGTGGGGGCTCGGAGCTTTAAGGCGAGAGCAGGATGCAACTATATTATTTGCGTTTTCGGGGCGGTCGTGCAGCAGCAGGCAGACTTTGTTGGCCGCTCCAACAGCGCAGTCCTGCCTGCGTCATATGTAGCCATAGGCATCATCGGCTCCGTAATGACACAGGTAGATTTGTTTTTTATCGTCGTCATCTATGACCGGGCGAAAGAGGAGGGGGGGGGGGTTTACACTGTGAATGAAATTGCAATGATGATAAAAACTGCAATGACCATTGAGGATATCTGCGATGATCACTACCAAATTTTGCAAAGATTCGAATCAGCAACATTTTTGCAAAATCGCTGTGCTATGCGCTTTGCAATGACATGTTACTGTAATTACTATTTTAAAAAAATCATTGCAGATTATGTAATGCAGTGATGACATTGCAATTTCGAACACAGTGTACTTTGGTGTTTTACAGAGCATTTTATCGAAAGTGTCGGAATGAATACTTCTTGTGCGTTCGAATGCTCTTCTCTGTCTCCCTCGCACACACACGCCTCTCCCTTGCACACACAACGAGGCCTGATGCACAAGCGATACATGCACGCATTAATCAGCCCGGCCACTTCGATTAGTGCACTGCATGCATCTGCCGCTCCGTAACGCGGCCAGTGAACCCCTGCAGCGGCCAAGATTATCGCCGGGACACTGGACTGCAGTAAACAACGTCCACAGGCCAGAGGACGGGTTGGCTGTTGGCTTCGAAACCGCTGCGAATACGGCCAGGGGATTAGGGATTTAGGGCTCGGTGCTACCAGAAGACGCTGATCACCACTCACCGGCTTACTGAGGGGGACTTCAGTAATTATTTTCGGTGGCAAATATACAACCAGGGAGAAAAAATCAGGATCAGGAGAAAAATAAGGAAAGCCAAACATGCCACAAAAAAAAAAATTCCTGTAAAAATAAAAGAAAAAATCCAACGAAGCCTGCTGGGTTTTGGGTGGTATCGAAAAATAAGCCATGGTGTACATGGGTTGGGCCGTGACACTTGCAAACAGCAGCTGCGGTATTACCGAAGCATCGCATCTTATGACTGATTTTTATAAATAACACACACACACACACACACACACACACATGTTTGCTAAAACCAGACCGGCAATGCTCATGCCCATGCCAGCCGACGGCAGTTTCCATGCGCCCATGACGCCTGGAGGACGATGACATGAGTCAATCCCATCCATGGCTGCGCTCCGATCTCCAGCCCTCTCCTGGCTTGCTAATATCATGTTTGCACCGGTAAAACGAGTCACACCTTTCTCTTTTCGGTCCCTCTCTCTCTCTCTCTCTCTCTCTCTCTCTCTCTCTCTCTCTCTCTCTCTCTCTCTCTCTCTCTCTCTCTCTCTCTCTTTTTTTTTTTTTTGGAAAGTGGAGGAAGCTTGTACGAAGAAAAATTGGGGCAGACGTTAATGCAGCACACAGCCAGTCCACGAAGCTATGGAGTCCTGACCGGACGAACTGAGCATTCGCCTCGAGGAAGGGTTTCCCCCAGCAACAATAAATAATTAAAAATACCCCTGTTTTCGCAATTTATGCGCCTGCCGTGTTGTTTTTGGTCCCTGGCCTCTACCTTGCATTACACAAGGTGTGCTGTTGTGGAATAACAGCCGGCCAGAGAGTGCGAAATGGACAGTTTGGGTCGGAAAAAAAATAAAATTAAAAAATTGCGTTGTTGACGTGGTGTTGCCAGTCCGGCCGGATATAACTATATGCTGTGATCAAATATTTTGAGTGAACAGCTTTTTTTTTTCGGAGTGCGGTAGCGTCGCGGATGTTCAAACCTTACATTTCCGGAAAAATAGAAAAATAAGTTCAGAAATATTTTCCCAATCTTCTTAGAAGCAGATTACTCTACAAATAACCTGTCATTTCCTCTGCGCGATTTATTTCCAGCCTCTCTTTGCGTCCAGCCAGGCGCCGGAGCCGGGAAGGAGGAGGGCGTAATGTATAGTAATGAGCGTCCTGCCGGTTTTTTCCGTCCATCAGCCAGTAGTAGGGCTGCGCCTGCATGTTACGCTGCTCAGATGTCCGAAGACAATGATTTTATAGCAAAAAGCGATGCTCTGAGATTGGCGTGATATGAGAGTATATAGCTCGTGTGTACCTGCGGACCCTCTATCACCCAATAGGTGTTCATTCAAATAGAGCGCCGCGCCGATAACGATCTTACTGATAAGGGATTTTCTTTTTTTTCCTCTCTTTTCTCGAATCGCTTCTGATATGACTGTTCCCACAGATCCTTGGCAACACTTGAATAGCGCAATCCAAGTGCAATAAAGCGACAGAACTCGCTACTTCCGGATCTTCGGGGTTCGCCAGACGCGACGACATCAGAGGCGTCTGCGCATCGCGATAAAACGATAGGGTGAAGGGAGGTAGGTTCACATAAGTGACGCCACGTGGAACGGAGAGAGAGGGAGGGGAGAGAGAGAGAGAGAGAGAGAGAGAGAGAGAGAGAGAGAGAGAGAGAGAGAGAGAGAGAGAGAGAGAGAGAGAGAGAGAGAGAGAGAGGAGTAGTAAGAAGACCAACGAGCCGAGAGGTAGCCGTCACCGTGTTATGGGCGGAGCTGCAAAGTGGAGCGTGTATTTTCGGCAGCGATCCGTAAACAAAATGCTGACCGTGGCAGAGTGTGGCTATGGCCGACCTATGGCAGCGGGCTGGCGGCGAGAGGGGGAGAGAGAGAGAGAGAGAGAGAGAGAGAGAGAGAGAGAGAGAGAGAGAGAGAGAGAGAGCGAGAGAGAGAGAGAGAGAGAGAGAGAGAGAGAGAGAGAGAGAGAGAGAGAGAGAGAGAGAGAGAGAGAGAGAGAGAGAGAGAGAGAGAGAGAGAGAGAGAGAGAGAGAGAGAGAGAGAGAGAGAGAGAGAGAGAGAAAGAGAAAGGTGTGACTCGTTTTACCGGTGCAAACATGATATTAGCAAGCCAGGAGAGGGCTGGAGATCGGAGCGCAGCCATGGATGGGATTGACTCATGTCTTCGTCCTCCAGGCGACATAGGCACATGGGAGGCGGAGGGCTCTGGGGACGTACACAAAGCACGTGGTCAAATTTTAGGAAGGGGGGGGGGTCCGAGGGAAAACCACGAAAAACCACGAAGGGGGAGGGGGTGGTCAGAGCGAAAACCACGTGGTCTTTTTCTGGAAGTATTCCGTATTCCGGGAGGGGCTGACCTTACCTTGGGAGATTGAGGAGCTGCAGAGGCATACTATATGCCTCCACTAAGTGAAGATTGATTATTTTGTTTTCGCATTTTATGCACAGTTAAATGGTTCTCATCCATTCACTTTGTCTTTGCTTTCATTTATTACTATTTTAAAGAAAAAAAAAGACCACGTGGCTTTTTTGGGGAGGAGGGGGTGGAGTCAATCCAAAACCACGAGGGGGACGGGGGAGGGTCAAAATTCAAAAAAACGGACCACGTGGTTTGTGTAAGTCCCCTCTTTATTTTCTTTACTGAATAGAGTACTCCGGAGAAGACTGACACGAAAGTAAGCAGTCGTAACAAAGAAGAAGAATGCTGGGGAAAGTATGAGAAATATTTTCCTCGCCCAAAAATGTAAGCGAGTGATTTTTGATATGTTTTTAAACAGTAGTAATCCAAACAAGCGATTTCTCACACACTCTTAAAAATGAATGCACGATCAAAAGCGCTGTGAATCAAGCATTCATTCTCAAGACTCTACTTTTCTAGTCCTCTTCACATCGTTTCGACTTCTCGCTCTCCCGGCGGATAAACCAAAAACGCTCCAGAACAGCGCATCCGTTTCGTGTTCCTCTGGAGAATGCACTTCAACAACAGGTTGTTGCGAGAAGTGCGCCTACACCTTGGGCCCCCGCGCGCACTGCTATGTCGCTGACTGTCGCTGACTCTAGGTCTGTCCGTCTGGTATGCTACATGTGTTTGTCTGCGTTATCAGGATGGTGATAAGCAAGTACACTCGCGGTACGGGACCGGCTTGCTAGCCGCTGCAGTTTAGCCCGGCTGCCCCTCTCGCTCTCTCTCTCTCTCTCTCTCTCTCTCTCTCTCTCTCTCTCTCTCTCTCTCTCTCTCTCTCTCTCTCTCTCTCTCTCTCTCTCTCTCTCTCTCTCTCTCTCTCTCTCTCTCCACTCCAGGCGCTTTTGTCTCTATATCTCTGCGCAAGTAGTATTCTGTCCACCGAAATACACACGCATACACATGACCCGGTGCAATTTTCATACGAGCCACCCGTATTTTTGTCCGTCGGAACAGCGTCGCCCCCCCCCCCCCCACTTATTTCGAGACGACTTGTTGCACCGCACGCACTGCAGTGCACGCGTCGCGGGGGTCACATACTCACGAACGTCACAGCAGCGGCGTCGGTCCGGGCCGGTGAGGTAACGCCAGTTTTGTCGCATGAGGAAAGACGAGGAAATGGAGGGGGGGGGGGATGCAGGGTGATTGCTGTCCGTTAACTGGGGTGACCTTTCGCCGCGGAGGGGTGCGGGGTGGCTTTCGCGCACTCTCTTGCTGATCACGACTAAATCGTAATTTTACAGCAGGCATAAAAAATGTATCGGCGGGCGCTTGTTTTAAAGCGTAGTGATTACATGTCACGAGGTCGCATAGCTTTCAGTGTGCGAGAGAGACAACCAGACCGACTCTAAACGCTCCATCAGAAGCGCGCGAAGAGAAGGCAAGGGTCTCAAGTCCAACTTGGTTCACCTCTTATCACACATAGCTCTCTGCCTTGTTTTCGAACCATTGCGTGAATGCACATGTGTGTGTGTGTGTGTGTGTGTGTGTGTGTGTGTGTGTGTGTGTGCGCGCGCGCATATGTGTGGCGGTAGAATTTGAACGACTGTAGCCGACACCAGAAACAGCCCAAGTATAGAGAAGATAGTGGGACAATAGATTTGCCATAGCAGATTAGTCGTCTGCATCCGGAAACTGTGCATGATGAGAAAATAAATAATGGAGCGCTTGAGTGTGTGAACCATGTGTGAGCCGAGGAGAACTCAACTTGAATAAAATCGGTGCACTGTGAATTTTTTTTTAATCATAAAAAAATAAAGAAAATCATGATGAGAAAAAATCAAAAAGGGCAAATATTCGACGCGTTCAAAAATCCAGAAAAGTTCCAAAGAAAAATCAAGATAGAGAGAATACAAAAAATTTCAGGGAAGGGCCAGTGATGATGGCCCTCTCGGTGTGAACCGTCCTAGTGAGACCCTGCGGGCTGCGAGAGGGTGGTTGCATGAGGCTCTGCGGTGGCGGTGGTGGCGGTGGTGGCGGTGGTGGCGGTGGTGGCGGTGGGGGAGGCTCTGACGTCAAACGGGTAGGGAAAGAAAGAGGGTGGGAGGAAGGAAATGAGAGCTAGCCGCCTCTGAAGTTGATGGGGTACCGAAGGCTATTGGCGCTGATTGCTACAGGGGCTGGAGGAGGGGGTGGGGGAGGGGGGTTGAGGGGGTGACCAACAGCCCACGCTCGGTACGCGTGACTCCCCCTCCCCTTTCACTTTGTGATGTTGGTGTGGGTACGCACTCAGACAGCACTAAAATAGTAAAACAGAGACGAAGTGAGAGATAAGCAGCTCCAGAGTGCGCTGCTCAAGGTGTCTCTATTCGCGGCATGAAAATTCTTCATCGCAACGTTCCACGGCTGTGTGCTTTGGCGCATGAAGATTTCTCATCCCGTGTCCGCCGCGCAGCTTCCCCGCTCCGGAGCATTTGACAGCGGGGATGAGCCTCGGCACCATGAATAGCGCATTACACACGGACTGATTGAGCTCCATCTGTGCCGATGGCGGCGGCCGATGGCTGGCTCACCGTGATAAGCCTCTGATAAGGCGCTCATCGCTTCCGGGCCGGGTGCTACCGATGCTCTGCGCCCCCCGCCGGAGTGGGTGGCTGCAACAGGTGTGGGGGCGCGCCGGCCCGCCCCCCCCCTCCCCCCGGCGGCCGCGGAAGCGCCGTGGGGGGTCATTGCTCGGTCGGAGCAGTCATTTCTGTCGACGCCGCGGGCCATGGAGCAGCAGCAGCAGCAGCAACAACAACAACATAGTGTGTCCGGTGTGCGGGTGCCAAGGACGAGTCGCGCACGAGAAAAATAAAAATGGAAAAAATAAAAATAAAAAATAACACAAAGGTGTCGATTGTACTGCTAGTCCACTCGACATTCTGTCTGCGGGGATGTGTGCGGACTGTATACGTACACAGCACAGCCGGCATGGGATGGCCGGCTGGTGTGGTCCCCGCGGGGCCAGCAGGACGGATTCGGTTCGGGATTCGGGGCATGACTTGACTCGGCCCTACTCACCGCCGGGCCGGGCCGGACGAAACAATCTGGAGGTGACTGCGGCCGGCCGCGGGTCCAATGGACTCCAGATGGGTTGTGATCGGGACCCTCAGATTAGGTATTACATGGCGGACAAGGGCTCGCCGTGGCCGCGTCCCAACTCACATATCTCACGCATTTCCGAATCAGAAAAGGAGAAAAGGTCATGCGGCCCGCATTTATACTTTAAATCCGCGGGCACCAAGCTAGAGTCCGCGAACTCAGCACAAAAGGACACTGGAAAAGGGGTATGAGGAATCGGGGTGTTTTGCAGAAGGGCGGGGTTCCCGAACTCGGTCTCGTCTCGTCTCCCTCGCACCCTCATCCCCATGTTTCTTCTAACTTACGTTTCGGGCTTTTCCGCGGGGTACTCTACTGGGCGAACGTCGCTTCAATAGGGTATTCCGCTGAACCCCAGAACGGAAGTACGAGGAAGGCAAGAAGTACAAAAGGATGGGCGAGGGGGGACGTGTTGGACGGAAACGGACACAGTCCCACCTCCGCCCTCACCCACCTTTCAGTACTTCTTGCCTTCTTCCTACTTCCGTTCTGGGTTTCAGCGGAATACCCCATTCCGCCGTCAGTGTTTTGGTGGCGAGGAGCAGTTGAGCTGAACTCCCCTGGAGCATTCGGCTCCGCCGGCGCAGCGGCAGGCATGGCCACAGGGCACAGGGCGGGGCGGGGGGAGCCAGCCGGAGCCGGCAGGAGCCGAGCCGGCAGGAGCCGAGCCGGCAGGAGCCGAGCCGGCAGGAGCCGAGCCGGCAGGAGCCGAGCCGGCAGGAGCCGAGCCGGCAGGAGCCGAGCCGGCAGGAGCCGAGCCGGCAGGAGCCGAGCCGGCAGGAGCCGAGCCGGCAGGAGCCGAGCCGGCAGGAGCCGAGCCGGCAGGAGCCGAGCCGGCAGGAGCCGAGCCGGCAGGAGCCGAGCCGGCAGGAGCCGAGCCGGCAGGAGCCGAGTCGGCAGGAGCCGAGTCGGCAGGAGCCGAGCCGGCAGGAGCCGAGCCGGCGCCCGTGTCGCACCATGGTCGCACGCGCAGCGGCTGAAACAGGTTCAAGGTGAAGACCCTGGCAGGGCACGGCGGCGGCACGGCGCCCACGGCCAGGACATGCGCTCGCCGCCAGGCACGTACGACCCGGCCTCGAGGACCTTCGGCGTCGTCGGGGGGCCCTTCGCGACGTCGGGGAACGTCCTCGGAGTCTATCCTGGCCGACGGCGGGGGGTCACGCGGCAGGACCACCCTGCCGCCGCGCCGCCGCTGGCCGTTTGTTTTTCGCCGACGTGCCTCGGCTCGGTGTCCGCCCTGGACGGGGCAGAGGTACGATTTACTGACCACAACCCGCCCCCCCCCCCTCCCCCCGCCTCCCGCCCCCCTCTCTGTTATTCTACGCACACGTGGCGCCGGGTCGGGAATCCCCGTGTGCCTCGTAATGAACTGCGTCTCGGCAGGACAGCGGCAGGTGCGAGAGAGACGGAGCGAGTGTCACGTACGCGGGTGCCAGGGAGAGGGAAAGAGAGAGACACTGCAACAGCGACCGAACGCGTACAAATCAGTGCGCGCTGCCGGGCGCGGTGGCGGGGGCAGGGCAGTGTCCACCGTCCTGGGCCAGGAGAACATCACGTCTCGTCTCGCGGTCTTATCGTATTTTTATCCCGCGCGCCACGCACCGCGGTTGCCGCGCCACGCCGCGACACGCCGCGCCACGCCGCGCCACGCTGCGCCACGCCGCGCCACGCCGCCAACGTCGGATGCAAACAACAGTGGTTGGTGGAGAGTCTCTCACACGTAGGGCTGGGCGGTATTTTCATCTTAATATCAATACCCAATATTTTAAAATATTGAAAATGTGTCAATATCAATATCCTGTATTGAAATATTGAAATATTGAAATATTGAAATATTGAAATATTGAAATATTGAAATATTGAAATATTGAAATATTGAAATATTGAAATATTGAAATATTGAAGCATTGAAACACAGCGCTTATGAAACAGACTTTTATTAGAAACGGCATCTCTCAGAAGCACACATTTGGCAGAAACAATATAAAACAGATCATATGCCAGAGGTTCTGCTATGTAGTTTCGTAATAAGCCTGTGAATAATAGTGCATAATGTGTTACCCCCTGCGCCGCAAAAAAGCTGCGGTTTGAGAAAGACGGACCGGCGGTAGAGAGACTGGAGACAGATCTATGCAAACATCAATGCCAGCGCCAGCGAAAGGTTCGCGTTCGCGGTTCACATTCACTCACACCCGTCGCGTCCCACTCCCACCCGCGCGTCGTCTGCTCACAAGAGACCCTCCCCCGCTAGAATGAATGAAATGTCAATATTCAATATCCAAATATTGGATATTGATTTTCAATACTCAATATCCAAATATTGGATATTGATTTTCAATACTCAATATCCAAATATTGGATATTGATTTTCAATACTCAATATCCAAATATTGGATATTGATTTTCAATATCCAATATCGAATATTGATATTGACCATTTCAAAATCGCAATATTGAGAGGTCAATATTTTAAAATATTGGTATTGAGGTCAATATATTGAAATACCGCCCAGCCCTACTCACACGGACCGTTTGGCGCGGCTTCGCCGGCTTCAGGTGGCGGCGGCGGCGTGTGACTGTCACACTGTCACCGGCGGCACGGCAGACCTGCGCTGCATTCCCGTCGCTCTCCGCGAGTGACTTCAGCCGCACTCGCGTGACTGTCGCAGTCGTGCGCCTCGGCGACAACCGAATCCGAATCGGAATAAATACGTAAGGGGACGTTCATAAACTACGTGACCGGTTTTAGGACACTTTTTGACCCCCTTCCCCAATCGTGACCCGGCTAACCTAACCTAACGTAGCATTAAGGATAGGATCGTGACCAAACGCTCCCCCCCCCCAATCGGTCACGTAGTTTATGAATGTCCCCTGGCTACAGCAAGGGCGGACTGGCTCCCCAGAGGACCGGCGGGGAAAGCGGCTAGGGGGGCCCGGATTTGCCTACCTTCCAGGTGTTTTTAACACGAAATCACTGGTTTGGTTCTGTTTAATAGAAATTTATTGCTGATTATCATGTCAATAAGTTTCGTTTTTGTTAAATATTGTACCGAGCCATACAAGCTACAAAATGATAAGTCACTTGAGCTCTGTGGACGAGGCCCAGGGGGGGCCGGGACCTCTGGGGGGCCCGGGGGGGAATTCCCCCCCCCCCGGGCCAGTCCGCCCCTGGACGACAGGAGCAGGGGCAGCAGGGGGCGGAGAGCGGAAAGGGCGGGCTGGGGTGGGGCTGGGCGTCAGCTGAATGCACCGGCCCCAGCCCCGTGCAGGGTAGGCTACCCGCCCCGCACGGCTGGACTCGCGCTGCCTATCCAGCGAGGGGTCAGGTCAGCCGGCACGGCACGGCACGGCACGGCACGGCACGGCACGGCACGGCACGGCAGCTCTCTGTCCGCCCATTCAGCCCCGCTGCGTGCTGGTGGGGGCCTGCCGGGGCTGCCGCTGCCCTCTTACAGCTGTGACCTTGAGGGCGCGCCGCGACAACACACACATGACTTCCCCAGGTACTCCCAGTCCAGGCCCAGTCCCAGGCACTCGCTAGACGCACGCGGCGCGCAGTGAGCAGCACAGCACCGAGGCCTCTCTAGGCCGGCCTAGGGCCGCCTCTGGCACACTCTCAGAAACACGGACGCTGAAACCGGCGGGAGACGGCCGAGTTACATCATTTGTGGACGGCTCCGCAGGCCTCTCAGCGGAGAGATTTACGCCCGGGCCCCTCTCTCCCCACCCGTCCCCTCGCCGTTCATGTTCGAGTGAGGGGGCCTTGGGGAAGGGAGGGGGGGGGGGCTACGGCGGTGGAGGGGGGACCCCGTCCAACCCGGCAGCCCCTCCTCTCCTCTCACCGTCCACACACGCCCCTCTCTTTCTATGTCTTTCGCCGGCGGCTACGCCGCGAGAAAGAGAGAGACAGAGAGACACAGAGGGAGAGAGAGAGGACAACACCAGCAGTCACAGCACGCAGTTGCCCGCCTGACGCCCGAGGAGGTAGTGCGTGTTGGTTAATCCTGTGCTCGTGTAGTGGTGACTGGTGCCGTGTCCGTGTCAGTGGACTCTGTCGTCGACAACAGCCCTTCGGCATCAACCTCGTCACCCTCATCGCCGACGCCACTACGACAACTGTGAAGCGAAACACCTTAAGGGAGTGCCAGATCGTCTTATGGAGTCAGACGGCAGCGTACGTCTGCTTCGTCCCCACCGGGTACGTGGCGGTGTGGGTGTTGATGGTGTTGGTGACGAGGACGATGGTGATGTGCTCACCGTGTGTCGCCGGCGGCGCGCGACGTGTCGCCGCGGAGCCCGCCGTGTCGGCCGGCCGCCGTCGTCGGCTCCCTGTCGGCGCCCGGTCCCCCGTCAGCGCGCGGCCGCCGAGGCCAGCGCCGTGAGCTCGTCATGAGGCTCATCATCACGTGATCGACGTCGAGACGAACGCCCTCCGCGAGCCTCTCTCTCTCGCTCTCTCTCTCTCTCTCTCTCTCTCTCTCTCTCTCTCTCTCTCTCTCTCTCTCTCTCTCTCTCTCTCTCTCTCCCTCCCTCTCTCACACTCTCTCTCTCTCTCTCACCCTCTCTCAGACGCTCGCGCGCGCCGTCCTCGGTGACAGCAGCGCTCGGCCCTGGCCCTGACCGTCGTCTTCAACGGCGTGATGTTCTTCGTAACGCTGCGGCCGCCACCAGCTGTTTCTTGTCGCTACCCCGTGTCGGGCAGCGGCGGGAGCGCGGGGTACTCGCGGGATTAGGTCTTGTGCCGCGATGAGGTCCGCCCCCTCCCCTCCCCCGTCACCGCCAGGATGGCGCCGGCGGCGCCTTCGGTTCATCGTGGACGTCAGGAGACGTATGCTGGGAGCGAGAAGACAGGCCAGGACGGGGGCACGGAGGCGAAGCGAGGCACTCCAAACGCAGCGGCGCACACCCGCCGAGCACCCCAAGAGATAACACCCGAGTTCAAAGCAACCGATTAAATGCTTCTCTCGTGCGTAAGCGCGCGTGCGAGTGTGAGGGGGAAGAGAGAGAGAGAGAGAGAGAGAGAGAGAGAGAGAGAGAGAGAGAGAGAGAGAGAGAGAGAGCAGCGATTTAAACGTCCCGCTACAACATATGACCGCTCGCGACGCCGCAGTCAGACAGCTCCGTGCGCTGTCGATGATCTGCACCGTCGTTGTTTACGAGGTGTGTGTGCGTGCACTCGGCGCGCACGCGTGCGTGTGTGTGTGTGTTTTCCCAAAATACATTCAGGAGCAGCAGGTCTGCGGCGCGGCGAACGAGAGAAAGGGATGGAGGGGGAGAAGCATCTAAGAGAGAGAGAGAGAGAGAGAGAGAGAGAGAGAGAGAGAGAGAGAGAGAGAGAGAGAGAGAGAGAGAGAGAGAGAGAGAGAGAGAGAGAGAGAGAGAGGGGGAGGGAGAGAGAGAGAGAGAGAGAGAGAGAGAGAGAGAGGGGGGGGGGGGAGAAAAATCAACAAAACTTAATCGTGTGTTTGTGTCGCTCCGTCTCTCGACGTCCAAGGATGCATTTGGTGCGGTGCTCGGGTTGGGGTTTCCCTGTGCCGCCCCCCCCCCCTTACCAACACTCTGGTGGTGCCACCGGTGGGCGCTAGAGCCCAATAGGACTCTAGTCGTCGCTCGAGCACGGGGTACCTTGACCACGGCGGTCGTCGCCCCTGCGTCGTGAGCGCGTGAGATAGCGAGCGGCCGGGTATATTACATATTTGTGAACGCTCGTTTTGTGTGTGTGTGTGTGTGTGTGTGTGTGTGTGTGTGTGTGTGTGAACGGCGACGCAGAAATAAACGAGTCCTTTATTTTCGTCCGGTTGGGTTGGCAGGACGTACTGTTCCCCGACTGCCGTTGGCAGAACCTGCACGGTTGCCTACTTCCGCTCGTGAAGGGTTGCTAAGTGCTGTCGGGGTCAGCCCGGCGAGGCCGAAACATGGAATGGTGCGGGTTCGCTTCGGACAAGGAGGCGTTCGTGTGTTTCGTGTTGACAGTTGAGTCACCGCACCACATGCAGCGTTCCATAACTTAACGTAACATTAGGTATTTTCGTTACGTTAAATGTTATGAACAAAATACGTAACTTTAACAAATATCATGGCTTTAACGTTATTTCCTCTCAACGCAGGATAAATGTTATGACAATAACGTTATAAAATAACGGGGTTATAACGCCTAGCCATGGGCCTGGACACTCGCCTGGCCGGTCCTAGAGGCCAAGGCAAAGAACACGCTTTTCTTTTTACGCGAATATCTATAACGAGGAGCGTAATAACGTACTAGAAAGCAAATTTTAATGTTATTAACACTAACGTTAATAGCTCCGGCAATTAATATAAAATAAATAACATAACTCAAATTCTCAAAGACGAAAAATGTAAGTTTTGCAACATTTTGGCGTTACGTGTTATGTCAAGTTACGGAACCCTGACCACATGACCCCAACCCACCCCTGCGTGGGCAGCAGGTTCTATGCGTGTTGTTCATTGGACACGGCGAGGCGCAGTGCGGTGCTCGTTCTGTGGAAGCTTCGTAGTTACCTCAGTGATGGCCGCGGTGCAGACAAATCTGCTGACCGGCACCCGATGCCAAATGACGGACGTGTGCAAAAGCGGCGGCGTGGCGTGGCGTGCGCACTGGACGCTGCGCTGCCTGCGGCCTTGCACTCACACTCCCGCATTAATTCCGAGGAATAACCCGAAAAGCAAGGCGACGGTCTGTTTGCCCGGCGACCGCTCACTTCTGACGTCAGCAGCAGCGGCGCCAACGCGTTTCCAGGATACCGCTCGCTCCGCTCCGGCCCCGCCACCGTGACGTGGTGCTTCTAGATCACGCCGTTCTGACGTCACTGCTGTTAGGTGACCGGCGACCTATTTGTTTCGTCGTTTTTGTTCCCTTCGGACCCGAAAAGAAAGTTACCAGTGACGCGACGACGGTTTTCCAGGTTCTCCGCACTCTCCGAACTCCTCATTCTCTGCCCCGTTCCGCGGCGCTATGAGAGTGCGGTAGCGCCATTCCGAACAGGGTGCTCATCTCTGCCTGACGACCGAGCGCCAATTCGTTGGCGGAGCCATGCTGTCGGCTGTACTCGGCCCCACGCGAAGACAACGTGGTTATTGGGGATCAAGGACAAGAGACACTGCGGGACTGCACACCAAACGGTCCCGGTGTGCTGGCTGCTGCCCTCCATGGTCTCTGCGGCCAGAGTCGCGAACTTTCGTTGCACAACTTCCATTGCCTCTCCTCCAATTTTTCGTAACACGACACTGGTCCAAAGGGCGCGAACAACTACGAAAAAAAAAAGAAGAAATATGTCGCGTTTCTTAACCCCCTCCCCCCATGCTAATTGCAAATTTTCTATTTTTTTGCATTTCCATTCATTCTCAACTATTTTTTTTATTGACTTCAAATCCCATGATGGCCATTGTGTTTCATTCATTTACAGCCGTTTGTGTCATTCAAACCCTAAGTGTACAGCCTGGGCCGACAGTCTGGGCTCCCCCAGACCCCGCCGGGCCCTGCCAGCCTGCCGGCCCTGCCCACCCACCCAGGCTAGACGTGTTCGCATTGGCCGCGATAAGCTTTGGTCGCGGTCTGCTGTGCCTCGGTCTGTGCTCTCCTCCCTGGGCCGAGCTGGGCTTGGCTGGGTGATTCAGACTCTCCCCCTCTACCCGTTTAGACTCCCAGATAATTGGCAGCAGCGCTAGCCAAGCATTCTTCACACTTCAGGTCACGCGACAGCAGCCGAATCGATTTTTAAATATTTTTTAACGTTTTCCTCTTTACATTCGCGACGAAACAACACATTGGGCGGCAGCGTTAAATCTGCCCCGTCCCACGGGCAGAAGGGCGGCGTGTTTTGAATGGGTTTCAGACACCGCCCCTTTGCGTTGGACCTTATAGGCTCTGGCCGCAGAGCACCGCAGAGCCCACAGCCATTCCCACGACGCAGCGCAGACCCCGCTAGAGCTGCTGGAGCGCGCGCGGACAGGAGGAGCACAGCCGAAGCGCCGTGTTGACGTCTTCGGGCTTCTTCGGCCCTTCTCCCGGCCGCTCGCATGACCTTTGCCCCTGGCCGCACCAGCCCGCTCCTCATCTCCCGACTATTTCCGAGCGCGCGCACGCAGTCGAAACTCGAACCCAATTCCGCGTCCTTGACAGGTGACAATAGAGTACTCCGGAGAAGCCCGAATCGGAAGTAAGAAATCGTAACGAAGAAGAAGGAGAACGCTTGGACAAAGCATGAGAAATCGAGTGATTTTTTGAGAAGAGCAGGTCTCCAGAAGCTCAATTTCTCATACTTTGCCCAGCGTTCTTCTTTGTTACGGCTTCTTACTTCCGTTTCGGGCTTCTCCGGAAAACCCTATCGCGGCCTATCTGCGTCGGGGCGCCAGAACGAGGCGCGGAATGCTCATGTCAGCAGAGGAGCGATGCGCCGTAACGCCATTTACGGGCGACCCCCCCCCTCCCCCCAAATCCCCGGGGGGAGACAACCGGACTCCAGCGACGACGTGCAGACGGACAGATAGATAAGGCTTGACTTAATGACCTACCAGAGGGCAGCACTGCGCTGCGCTGGGCACCGGGCACGCCGTCAGAGGCTAGCCGTCAGCAAAACAAGCCGACGACAGAGGCCCGGCCGGAAATGCCGTTTTTATTTTTCGCCGCCGATCCAGAGTGTCGCACTTGTATACACTCTTTCTGACCTTTCTCTCCCGCCTTCTTCTTTTCTGTTTCGCTGTCATGGAACGCACACACACACACACGCACACACACATAGACGCTTCGTGGTCCCCGGCAGCACCGGCCACATCTACCGTTTGTGCCCAGAACAATCTAATCGGTTTGCGGCCACGCGGGAACCGGATTCGGTTGCAGTGACGTCCGTGTGAGAGAGAGAGAGAGAGAGAGAGAGAGAGAGAGAGAGAGAGAGAGAGAGAGAGAGAGAGAGAGAGAGAGAGAGAGAGAGAGAGAGAAAGAGAGAAAATTCAACAATTTTGCTTGAGAGCATTCCCGCGCACGCCCACGGCGCTCTGGGGGTTGTTCCCCCTCCCCCTCCCTGAGGGTAGTGCCCCCCCCCTCCACCTTCGCATGCACGCATTGGGACTGTGTACATACCCCTCGACTACCCCAGGCACACCCTAGAGCCGCGGCCCAACCCCTGGCTCGACCTTCCTTATCTCTCTCTCTCTCTCTCTCTCTCTCTCTCTCTCTCTCTCTCTCTCTCTCTCTCTCTCATATACACACACACACACACACACACGCCGGCCAAACAGTGCCCGAGCTCTCGTCTCGTCCCTGTTGTTTAGCAGAGCGGTGGCATTCTCATGTTCCAAAGCGGGTTTCTCAGGATGAGCGCTGCTCTCTCAGCCTGCAGTTCTCCCGTTTAGTAGAGGCGAAGACACCAGCAGCAGACGTCGGGAGTATAACCTTTGGATGCTTTCGCGTTTTTATCAGTCGGGACGGGGGGGGGGGGGGGGGGGGGGGGTAAAGAGTGGGAGAGCGATAGGCCCGCCGCGCGGAGTCTGCGCTCGGCTTTGTGTAAGTGCATCAGAGAGAGAGAGAGAGAGTTCTTGTTTTTTTTTTTTTTGGCCGCGGCTCCAGCTTCTCTTTCGTTAGGTACTTGTAAAGTAACCCCCCCCCCCGTAAAAAAAAAAGCTTTAGGGGATTTTAAAAACAAATTCGTGAAGTACTTTCAGTATACGGCGAAAAAACCTATGACAATTTTCGTTAAAATATTTCGACGAAATCCTCCCGTGCATCTATGCCACGCACTCGGAGCACTGCAACCTTTCAGCATTCCGCGAACCGATCAGGCCACAAACTGCTGCTTAATCACATGCCGGGCGGGCAAGTCTAGCATGGCAGCACTATTATAACTGCTGCCGGCCGGCGATGGGCTCATCCACTGATCCGTCATCAAAGTGTTACATAATAATTGTGTGTCGTGCGGTGCTGTATTCATACCTGCGTGAGGCAGATGGAGCTTACGACCGAACAGGCCGGATCCGTAATCTTGGCTGCGCGGTGCTGTACGGTGCTGTGCGGGATGGGATCCTACTGAAAGCGAGCTTACCAAACACTCTTATCTACGTTCCCGAAGGTGTTGTGGCGCCCTAATCTCTCACTCTGCGGTTAATTTCAAGAAACGCACACAAATACACACGATAAGAGATTCTCAAAGTTTGGCGCGCGAGAGACAAAAAAAAAGCCAGTCAAAGTGACTGCCTTTAAAAAAAAAATTATCAAATAAAGTATATCAGATTTTGTAGAAACATCCTGTTCGAGTGCGTTTATGACCATGTGTAAATCCGAGCTGACCGGAACCTTGTCGCAACTCACGGCGGGCCGATACGACGCAGAATATCCTTATCAATCCTTTTCGTCACGAACGCCTCAAGACCCCGGTGAGTAGTCGCGGTGCTGTCGCCGAGTTTGCGACCACGACACGCTGCCTGCGACTGGCGTGTGACTCTGAAGCCAGTCGCACCGCTGCAGCCGCACTCGTCGGAAGGGGGCGAGACCGGGCGAGGCGAGACAAGGATCAGCGAACCGCATGCCTGCTGTATTATTGAGAGTGAGAGAGAGTGAGCACTGCGACTGCTGCGGCTGGGAGACAGCCGGTCGCGAAAGGAATGAATCGGAATCCGCTGATCCGCTGGCTGGTCAGAGCCGAGCGGAGCGGCGTCGGGCTGCGCCACCGACACCGACCGACCGAGACCGACAGACAGAAGACAGACAGGCGAGCGCATCAGCAGAAGCAGACAAAAGCAGACGACATGAGCTGCCCCTCCTCAACTGGCTGGGCTGGGCAGGCTGCGGGCGGAGGCTGGTGCTGGTAGAGCCAGAACAGAAGATGAGTGTGCGAGTGAGAGACGAGAATGGTTTTGTGCACGAACCTCGGGTCGTGATCGGTCGTGATGTACTACGGGCGGAACAACTGGAACAACTGCCAGCCGTATCGTGCAGACGACCCCCCCCCCTTATAAACAAAACACACACACACACACACGCACACACACCTGGAAGGGCGGTTGGTATTCCCTGGTCCCACCAAAGAAAAACGGAAACAACAATTGCGCATTGTGTGAAAAATCCCCTCAACGTTATGAGAACCTATCGTGCGTCACAAAATATTTTCGCATTCCCTTCCGGTGTTTTGTCTGTTTAGGGGTTTCGCTTGTTTGGGCGCTGCTGGGAGAAAGTCAACACTTGAACCCACCACTAACAAACCGTTTGTTGTCTCTTTGATTGCAGGCAACATGAAAATGACGAATGGTGTGACGCTTTCCCCCCGGTTCCAACGGAGAGCAACAAAGCGTCAGTCTTCAGGCAAAAACAGACCCGTTCCAGGTTTGTCGGCGCTAGGGACTCTTCACAACTTATTAGGTTTGTTCGTACGTTTATGACGAAAATACGACCGGAATTTCGCCCTAGGTAGCTACTTTTATAAAATTGTCGTATGAAAGATTCGCAGTTGTTTGCTGTGCACTGATATTTTGAGTTCAGCATGCAGTAATGCTGTGATCTGCTGTAATCAAAGTAAATTTCTTTGCAAATCGTTGTGTCCGACGAATCGAATACGTAAAACTTTGTTTTGAAAAACATTCCGATCGCAAAGTTCCGAGCGGTATTAGTATGTAATTAAAACGACTCATCTTCTTGGAATAGTCTATTCCGCCGCCCCTGCTGACGTGCCTTCGCAGCGCGTTTGTTGCGCATCAAAACTGTCGTCTGCGCAGTGATGACTGCTTGTTATTCTTTTCATCTTCTTGCCGTTTCCGGTGACGCCAGCGCAATCGCAACGGAGTTGTCTTTCCGAGTTAGCTGTAGGCGGCTGTAGGTGTTGTTTGGTCGGAGTCTTTTGGCCTGCGAATGAATGAAGTCGAGCGTATGGATATTAAAGCCCGGGAAGTCCCCGGTCTGGTCTGGTCTCCCTGACCACATCGGTCACTTCCGCCTCAGAATGCGAGGCCCCCGGGGGCTCGGGTTCCTGGTGTCTCTAGTTCACATGTTCACAAAAGCTTTACTCACTCCTTATAATCCCCGCCATACTAAGCACTACGAGAGCACTCTAACAAGTGCAATTTGCCGCGTGGCCTCCGCGGCCCCCGGGCACCTAAGAGTGCGTTTAGAAAAGGAAAGCATAGTTGTGTTCCATTTGTCGTAATGGTTCACGTGACTTGTGCCGTGCTGAAGTAGGGCAGGGGTCGGGTGGGGGCGACGGACGTGGTCCCAATAAGGGTACCGCGTTCTGTATGCCGGAGGCACCCTATGGGAGCGCAGGGGAGCAGGTTGCCTATCGCATGATAAGGCCAAGGCGCCGGCCCGATGGGCAGACCCGCTCCACAGCGCTGTAGCTCTACTCTTACGGCCGCCGGCCCGTGTGACTTGCCTGACGAGGTGGCTTCGCTGTCTGTCCGCAGAGGAGCTCCGGGCCAGCGTGGACCCGGCGTGCGAGAACTCGAGCGACTCGGGGCTCGGCTTCGACCAGCACCTGGACTATCAGCTCAATGTGCGGCAGAACCTGGCCTACTTGGAACAGGAGGTGAGTGGCGGGGCGGGGCTCTGGGCAGGCGGGACCACCTCGCGCCGGGCATCGCGTGCTAAAGTGCTCCCTGTGTGCAGAACTGGTGCGAGGACCAGCCGGACCTGAAGCGGAGGAGGCTAGACATCAAAGTCGAGTCGGATGACGCCAACGACTACTGCTTCCCAGAGAACATGAGAGTCAAGGGTCCGTCGGACTCGAGCAGGTGAGGTTTCTTTACTGCAAGAGTTGGTGGCCGACGCCGCGACCCCGTCAGCAGGACCCTGAGGCCAGCATTCTTGTGACCCGCAGGCTCGTCTCCGAGCAGCTGCTCCGCCCCATATCGGGGGGCACGGGGCTCCGGGAGGGCGTCCGGGATGGCAGCCGGGAGGGGCTGCGCGTCAACCAGCACCACCACGGGCTGGTGGGGCGGCCGCTGACCCGGGCCGTGGGCCTGGCGCACGGCATCCAGCCCGGCGGGCCGCTGCCCCTCACGCCGCTCACGTCGCTGACGACGCTGGGCCGCCGCGGCGCCGGCGTCCAGCACGGACCGTCATCGGGGGCCGCGCTGCCGCCGCCGCTGCCCCCCGCCATGGTGACCCTCACCACCCAGCTGAGCAGCGTGAGCCGCGACGGCCGCGTCAACCTGCAGATCGTCTGCCAGCCCGAGACGCAGCACCGGGCGCGGTACCAGACGGAGGGCAGCAGGGGCGCCGTCAAGGATCGCTCCGGCAACGGCTTCCCCGTCGTCAAGGTGAGCCCGAGGCCGAAGCCTGGCGCCTGCAACACGGGGGTTAGGCAAACCCGCCCAACACCGCTGTCTTGGATGGCTGGCTTTTGCCTACCCTGCCCCTGTCAGTCCTCGCATATGCCTTGATTTGTATTTGCATTTGCACCTCGACATTGTAGTTCTATCGGTATTGATGCTTTTTCTTAACCTTTTCTTATCTCTCCTTATTTTCTCTCCCTTAGCTGTCGGGCTACAGCAAAGCTACAACTCTCCAGGTATTTATCGGCACAGATCAGGGCAGAGTTGCACCCCACATGTTTTACCAAGCATGCAGGGTCTGTGGGAAAAATTCAACCCCATGTGTCGAGAAGAAGGTTGATGGCACTGTCGTAATAGAAGTGGATTTTGAACCTTCTAAGGAAATGACTGTCACGTAGGTTCTGCCTCTCACCTTTTTTGGATATGGATTGAAGAGCTGAAATTTTAATTAACCTTTGATTGTGTGTCTCATTTCAGGTGTGATTGTGTCGGAATACTCAAAGAAAGAAATGTCGATGTAGAGCACCGGTTTCCAGACCAATCAACAAGCCGCAGCAAGAAAAAGTCAACACGGTGTCGCATGGTATTCAGAGCCACCATTGTAAATGATGACGGAACTCAAGAAGTCTTACAAGTTACATCACAACCCATTGTTTGCAGTGCGTATATATGCATGTTTTTGAAATTGGAGTTATTCTTTTCCACGTCATCTATATTCTTCTTTTTTCCTCAATCCCTGTACAGCTCAACCTCCAGGTGTACCTGAAATCTGCAAGAAGTCTCTCACATCTGCCCCCTGCACAGGAGGCATGGAACTTTTCATTATTGGCAAGAACTTCTTAAAAGATACTCGTGTCATCTTTCAGAAAGATGATGAAGACTGTTGCTGGAAAGAAATAGTAATTCCAGATAAAGAGTACTTGCAACAGGTGTGTAGACTCAAAGAATAATCAGTATCAATGAGTCAGTCTTATAAATATTTTTCTAATGATTTCATGTTTTGTAGACTCACTTGGTGTGTACAGTACCTGCTTTCCGCTGCCCGAGTGGCAACCTAACAGAGCCAGTGAGCATACGACTGCTGGTGGAATCGGGTGGTAAGGCGAGTGAAGCACACACTTTTCTTTTCACTTCTGCTACAATACCAGCTACTCCTGCCATGCAAGGTATGTCCATGTTCCAACCACAGTAATAACCAGCTTGGGTCACATGTACTTCTGAAAACCTTTGTAGCTTTTGCAAATCTTTGTACCAATTAACTGCCCTTTGTCTTGTAAAAATTTAAAAATTTCCCAGAGCCTTGTCATGTCAATTATCTCATTTCTTTTGAAAAGACCTTTTATTCCTCTCAGAACCACTTAAAATATTTTTCTATTCTCTTAATTCTTGTTTTTATTCCATAGGGAATTATAAATTTTACACACAGTTATAGAATTATTACATTCTCTCCTATTTTGCAATGCAATCTAAAATATCTCATCCCTTTTAAAATATTTATTCAAACATTGTTGAATTTGAGGTTTACAGCACATTAACTGCTGTGCAGACCAAAATTCATTTATTCTTTCTCCCTTTTTACTTACCTTCTGTACACTCAAATGGAGCACAGTGTGAACCCGAGCTGAGTGTGTTTATGGCTAAGGAGCGAGAAGAGTAGGACATAAGGCAGCTATTTGTTAAGGCTTGCGAATCTGACAGCATCCTGGGGGTACTTTCCTCCTTGATGTAATAAAAATTGCTGGGTATTCATTATCAAGTAATTTAAAAGAACTATTTGCAAGTCCTTAACAAATTGCTGATTTGTGACAAGCAAACTAACAGTCACTTTTGAGAAATAGTTTGTGAAATTAGAAAGTTAGTTCACATTTTGTTAGAATTCTCGGTGACTGGTAGTCATTGCTTGCAATTTTCATATTTATTTCAATGTGGCAAATGTGATACAAGAGTGAAAGGTGCATGTGTGAAAAAGGGGACTTGGGCCAGAGAAAAAAAAATTCACAAACAGTTTGAATAGTAATTCAACCCATAGAACTGTAATTATGAAGCATACTCTCCAAGTTAATTTGCATTTCTTCTTCTGAAAAGGGACACTGCTAAATTTCTGAGGGAAGAGGAACTAGATGGTTGTGAGAGTATGTGAACTGTCAGTGAATGTATGAAAACATTGAATGGGAAAGAATATCTGAAAGTGTGTGAAAGTGTGTGTGATAGTGTTAGTAAGTGGTTGAGTGAGAAGTGTAAGCCTCGCTCTTTACAGAGCCAATGAACATAAACATAAGTAAAGGTTGTCTTTGTCAAAGTAAATATAAATTTGGAAAGCATTTCGAACTCAACAAAGAGTTTGTAAACATGGGTTTTTTGCTGGGAGCTAAAAGCAGATGAAAATAAAATAGTTTTGTCATTGTCTCATTATGGGCTTGGGTTTATATGGCTGAACATGGTGCTTGGAATGTGAGAGAAGATTAATGGCTGTGATTGGTTGATAAACAGTGTGACACATTTGCCACATTTTCTGAGAATCGTTGTGTTGCACAGTGTTTAATTCAAACAGAAATTCATTCATTGCATAGTGTCAGTTGAACTTCGGTTTAAGTATCAGCCTTCTTTTAAAAAAAAAAAATGATTCCACACTATATGTCACTGGAAACAAAGTTGAAAAATTGTTTACTGTATTAGTTTATCTGTAAACAGGAAGCATTAATATTTTTTTTAAATACATCGCTGTTTGTTCCTGTGCATCACAACCAGTCACAGGCTGGTGGAAGTTTGGTGTGTTTATTTTCACAGTAATTAATTAGCTTTCATGTACTGATTACTTTGATCAAAGTCAGTTTAGTTTTTAGTACACTGATTTTCTGGTGTTCCAAAGATCCTCTCTAAATTGGTTGGAATTTGCCAATCTGGAGTACCACTCCATATCCTTGCCCCCTATTCTGAATAGATCAGATTCTCATTGCAATCAGAAGTTTGAAGTTTTATTTCTGTCAAACCTATACAGTCAATTTTGTGACTTCTGCCAGCCTGCACAAGTGTCCGTTGTGATGGTCATTGCTGTTCTGCTGATTGTCTTGCTTGTTCCTCCTTCTGCAGCCACAGGTTTACAGGTAGCAGATGCAGTTTGGCGCCAGTTTGGGGCCAGTCAATGCCGGTCGGGGTAGCCCTATCCCCTTTCGAGAGCGTGAAGCGTGAACGCATATGTGGCAGGTTCTGTCATCGCCCTCGTGGCTCTCATTGATATGCACATTTTTTTTCTCACATTTTACTCAATCACTAGAAGTCACTATCTGTTTATCGCTAGATTTTTCTTGCCATACTTGCAAGAAAACTTGCTGTAGTTTAAACTCTGTGTTTTTTTTTTGTTTGTTTTTTGTGGTTCTAAATTAATTTTAGTATTGGCAATTGCCTGTTGTATGGGAATACCATTTTATTTGAAGTAGGATATTAGCATGCCTTCATTCCTAAATGCGTTGGTTCATGATACGAAAATTAAGGTAGCTGGATACTGACTGATTCTAGTGATAATGAACTCACAAGTCTCTCACTCTCATTTCTTTTCTTGAAGTATATTCCTTTTAAAATCACGCTAGTTTGATATTAAGGTCAGAGGTAAGTACTATAATATGGAAAAATATCCCTTACCACACCATTCTGGTGTAATAGTATTATTTCTTTGATGAAAACCTTTCCTTTTAAGCTTTATTTGTTTCCTTCTTTCTAATTTTGGAATTTACTTTCTTAATCTGTACCAAACTATTATTGCTTGAGAATAGTATACCAACAATTTAAAGAATTATTCATTACATTGCAATGAAGTTTTGCCGTATTTGTCCCACGTAGTATCCTATCATACATCATGAAGCATATGAGTCAAATTATTTCCTCTAAATTACTTTAAGAACATTCATGCATTTCACATATTTGTGTTTGTTATGTTTCTGATTTTTAAGTTCATTTTTTGTGTTGTGTGCTGCCTTGTTATTTGTCTGTTTTTAGCTAAAGCAGTGACCGAGCCACAGATCTTATACATCATTTTCCTATTACAGCAGGCTGCAGATTTCAGATTCCCTAACCCTAACTCATAGTGCTTGTGTGTTTCTGTGTAAAGGGCACCATGTTTTGTGTGGTTGGAGACAAACTTGAATCAAAGTGTTCTTGTACTTTAGTCTCAGCAGTGTCGTGCATAAAAAACAGATGGGTGTTGATCCCAATTATATTTCCAAGACCTTTCCTTGTACGGAAATGTGGTGTTTGCAGACTACTGAATCCAAATACAGAGAAAGTGATTGGAGTGTTGTGGTCATTAAATCACTTTCATATGGTGTGCTGTAGAATGTGAGTAAATGAAAGAGGCGGGGGATTGAAAGGGAGAGCGAATGAATGAGTGACTGAATGAATGTGTGATGGGCATGGCCATGGATGAATGCTCATCGATATTTTTCATGGAAGGCATAAGGCTTCCATATAAAAATTGCAGGGAATGTGTGTGGATGTTGTATGAGAGTGTGAGAAAGAATGCCATTTCTGTGACACAAGCACTATGAGATGTGCCATCCCAATATGCATTCAATTTTGTCATCTAGTCATTATTGTTCATGGGCTGTATTTCTTTCTTCCCTTGAAAAGAATCACTGAAAAAGTTACGTGTTTATAAATTTATTTAAAAAAAAAAAAAAAAATTGGGATGGTATACTCCAAATTCTCTTTCAGAGGGAGTGCTGCAAAGTATATGTGTGTCAACTGTAGCAAAGTATTTTCTGGTTGTTATAGCTGGTTTTTTTTTGCTCACAGTGGGTTCAACTGATGTTTCAAAATGCTGCTCCTCTTCATCAGAAACTGGAGTCTCTCCAGGTAATTAATATGATTTTGAGACTGCCATATATTTTTAACAAAAAATCAGTTGAGCTCTTGTGGTGTTATTGCAACATTTTAAAATACAGCTGTGTCCAGTCAGACCGGTAAATTGTTACTTGTATTGTAAATGAAAAACCACACATTTTATTTGCAATATTAGTGATGTTATGTGAAATGAGATACGCTGACTGGTATCAGATGTATCATTTGTGTGAGAAATGCCTGTGAAGAAAACATGTATTTCTCTGTAAGTTGATGCATTGTATTTACACAGCTTTACCTTAATTTATGGTTTTCTTCTGTTTCAGTGTTAGAGATGAGTCGCAACTATCCTGGTTCTTCCCTCCTGGTAACGGGTAGTGTACTGTCAACAGCAATGAGTACCTCTGTGCCAGTGGCCGGACCTGTAGTACCACCTTCCATGATGATGCCTTTTGGAGCTCATGGTTAGTTGTTGTATTTCTGCACTGTGGTTGCCTCACAATACTTCTTTTATTTATTTACTAACTTCTGCATAACTGTTGTAGGTGCCAGTCCATCGAAGGAGGATGTCCATCCTTCAATGCTGTGGCCATCAGGATCAGTGCTGAAAGAAGAGAAGGCCAAGGACTTGATGCCCCCTCCCACATCCATGGCTCCACCAAGAAGACCGTCACTGTCTCTCGGAGCTGATCCACTGCCTACACTCAAGAGGGAAATTATTGATGAACCTCTGATGCCTTCAGTCTTGTCAGCCCCGGTAGTCACCCCTCCAGTCCTGTCATCAAGTATGCCTCCGCCAAGCATGCCCCCTCCCTCTGCTGAACATTTGCATGGAGTGGACCTTCGCATGAACTCTTTGAAAGGGCCATCTATGGCTACCATTCATCAGTTCACGAGAACTGCAGAAGCCACAGGCTGTTTACCAACACAGAGTGGTCAGAGTGTGGAGACATTCCTAAACCGCCTTGAGTCGGACAAAATTATTCTTGAGCAACAGAGGCAACAACAAGATCAACAGCAGGCTTCTCCACAGCAGCAACAGCAGCAACAGCAGCCAGGCCAACAGGAACAATCCCCTCAACAACAGTCCCCCTTGGAACCACACAAATCCCCGGACCTGCAGCTGCAGGGTGGACAGACCATACAAATGCAGGTGCAGTCCATGCCTCAACCGGAGCCTTTTTTGAGTCCTCCACCCAACATGCTTGTGTACCCTGTCCCAGTGACAACTCAAGATCTCTTCGTACCCAGGCCTTCTGCTCCAATTGACACTTCGCCCTACCTGCCAGCCGCCTGCAACACTTCTCCAATTGCTCAGAAATCCATTCTGAATTCAGAATCTCCCTCTCAATTCTCTCAAGAATCTATACATCAAGATGAAAGTAGCAATCATGCAACAGACATTAAGCCATCACATCACCATCACTTTTCAGCTCTTACTAATCCGCAACTGAACCACATGATGCATGGAGAGCAAACAGCCCGAGCACAACAGATGACCCACCTCATACACGATGAATCAAGTAATCATGCACAGATTGCTCAAATTTTGGACGATGCCAGTAAAGACGCTTCTCAAATGAGTCAAGTCATGCATGATGACAGGAGCAATCATGGCGTTGAAGTAAGGGAAGCAACTGCCCAGCGAATGGCATGCTTCCTTCAAGATGAAAGAAGTAGCCATGCATTAGAAGTGAAGACATCAACTGATCAACAGATAGCTGAAATTTTGCATGAAAATCACAGTAATCATGCTATTGATGTCCAGACTTCAACTGCTCAGCAGTTTGCACAAATTTTGCGTGAAGAACACAGTAACCATGGAAGAGATGTAAAGACATCATTAGCACAGTCGTTTCCTCATGTAATACATGATGAAAGCAGCAACCATCATCCTATGGAAGTCAAGGCATCAGCATCACAAGGTATTTCTCAGATGATACATGCTCAGGAAACTCAGCAGCTTGCACAAATGATGCATGAAGAGGCCAGCAATCATGCAGTAGATGTAAAGACAACAGCTGCTCAGCAGTTTGCTCAGATTTTGCACAATGATGCAAGCAATGCAGCTCTAATGACCCAAGACGAGCAGCACAACAAGAATTCAGCTCACTTGTCCTTCTCTCAAATTTTCCGAGGTGAACACTCGAACATGGCGATGAATACAAGTCAGCAAAGCTTTGTGCCACTTCATCCGGGAAATGCAAGTCACTCTCCTGAACTTAAATCGTACTGTGGCAGTAATTCAGGTTCTCCTCACCTTACCATCTCCAATAGTCAGGTATCAAGCCTTCTTCCAAATGACAGCAGTTCGTTAGTTATCACTCAAGCACCGTCAAATGAGCAGCTTCAAGTAAATTGCATCACCACACCCAGCTGCCCCAGCAAAGAGAAGCCACTGATTATGTCGCCAGTGTACAGCCAAGCTGAAGTGAATTTGCAGGCTCAGGCACAGATGCAAGTTGAAGCACAAGTGCAGGCAGCCCAGGTTCACGCACAGGTACAAGCTGCCCAAGTTCAAGCGCAAGTTCAAGCACAAATGCAAGTTCAGGCTCAAATGCAGGCACAAGCTGAAGCGCAAATGCAAGCGCAGGCTGAGGCCCAGGTGCAGGCCCAGGTGCAGGCCCAGGTGCAAGCTCAGGTACAGGCCCAGGTGCAAGCCCAGGTGCAGGCCCAGGTGCAGGCTCAAGTACAAGCTCAGGTGCAGGCTCAAGTACAAGCTCAGGTGCATGCCCAGTTGCAAATGCAAGTGGACGCACAAGTGCAGGCGCATGTTCAAGCACAGGCTGAAGCACAATCACAAGGTCAAACTAGTCCCCACCAAATGAATTTCTCCGCCACAACAACAAGTGCAGGAGTAATGGACTACCCAATCCTAACAAAATCATTAGCAAGTGGGAAACTGTTCGCAGCTGAAGTACAACAGCAACAGGTTCAACAGCAGATGCAGCAACAACAGTCTCAGAGTGTGCAGCTGGCTACGAGCAAACCACATGGGGACTACCAGGAAATTTATGATATTTTCCAGGGCCAGTAATTAAAACCTCGAGTGTATTGTGGTAGATCTCACTTTAATGGCTTGAAGAATTCTTTATGGCCTGTTTCAAAGTCACCTTTTGTAATCTTTGAAATTTCTCTTTTGGTTGATCTCACAAACAGCGAAATGACATTTAAGTCCGTGATTTCGGTAAAAGACTTTTACATAAGCCTTTAAGTGTTGAATTTTGATTTGACATCTTATTTTATCTTCTATGAGTTATACCACATGCTAAGTTGATTGCGTTAGTCTGTTGATGTTATTAGGCATTGACCTAGTTTGATTATAGAACGCATGTTCCATTTGTATATTTGTATATATGCCATAATACATGTATTCATCCTGTATATTTGTAAATGTGTAAAGTCTTTATTTGTAGAATTTATATGACGTGATATTAGCTGTTGCATGTATTTAAATTCAATCATGTTCTTGTTTGTTGCATATAGCTCAATATTATTTGTAATGTTATAGATTTTATTTCATATGAAAAGCCATGTTAGTCATCTTAAGATATTTATGACCACATATATTCAGAGCTTAATGTGTGTTATTTATAAAATATACTTTGCTGTTTATAACATGTTATACTGTTGGGTTTCTCCATCTTCTCCCCTTTTCACTTCCCTAACACAGAAAACATTAGGTTTCTTTCAGATATGTCATATTAGCCAAAATTAATAATTAGGTGAAATTTGAGATTTACACTTGCCCACTGAAGTCTTCAAAAGCTCTCAAAATGTCTACATATTGAGTTCGGGGTAGTTCGATGTGCTTAGGATGGGAGGATGGGCTGGACAAGATAGTACAACTCTAAGGCTTGACAGAAACTTAAAGGGTGCTCAGCTGTTTTTAGAAAGTCAGCTGCTTTCATTGTTGCCAACTAACAATACGCAACACAAATACTGTTGAAACTGAAGTTCCGAGGACGGAACATGCAAATCTACCCTCGCACAAACTACTGATGAGCGCCTGCGAGTGAGAGGGTAGGCCAGCCCGCACCACACGCGTGTCAACCCAGAGTCGAGGTTGCCTACCCACCAGGCGCTCTGGACGCTGCTGAGCGAGCGCTACTCCGGCAAAACCAAACTGTTTGCGTATTTATTTCCCAACCCGAACATTCGCCTTTGCCGGCCAACGAACTTGACAGCTTCAACTCGCGAACAGCTGGATGTCGCGTTTACCCGTGCTCCAATCCCCCCCCCCCTCCGCCAACCCCCGACCCCCTCTCTTCTGACCCCCTTGCAAGCAGACGACACACGAGGGGGCGAGGGGGCGCAACAATCGCGAACAGCAACGGGGAACTGGCCAGGCATCGCGACTTGGCACGGGTTGGGCGGCCTGGCGCTGGGCTCCCCCCCCCCCCCCGGCTCAGCGGGCGTGCAGCGGGCTCAGGCCCCAGCCCGGGTCTGGCCGCAGCCTGTCTCAGTGCACGAACTCAGACAAGGAGGTTGGAGGAGATCGGCTTGTCCCCAGCTCTGCCCCCAGCTCCGAGCTCGCGACTCTGCGACAGTGTGTGTGTGTTTGTGCACGCGCCACGACGGGCACGCTCCAGTGAGACAGACAGTGTGTGTGTGTGTGTGTGCACGAGCATGTGTGCGTGCGTGGAGGACCCCCCCAGCAGCGCCGGCTCCTCCATGACTGCCGACGACGGCGTCCTCAGGGAGCAGCCCGAGGTAAGCGCACGTCTGGGTCTTTGGCCGGGTCCTTGGGACAGGACAGGGTTCCCGAGGCAGGGGTCGCTGGTGCCCGGCTCGGACGCTGGGCCGGGAGGGCCGGGAGGGCCGGGGGGGGGGGGGAGGGGAGGGACCACTGGTGCCTTGGGGGTGACCGTCCTGCAACGCATCTGTGCTGACCGCTGACCGCCGACTCCAGCCCCAAGGGGGTAGTATCCCTTACGTCGCCAGTTCCATCTTTGGGGCAAAACTATTCACGATTTAAAAAAAAATATCAAAAAAAATTGAATCTCGAATCAAATAGGAAGCAGCTGATACCAACTCTAACTGTTTTCTAGTTTTTGAAGGGTTTAGAAAGTTACGAAAATGAAGTTATTTGTGTGTCTGTGGAAGCAGAACTTATCGAAGGTATTAGAAAGGAAAGAACATCTTCCTGAGGCAATTTTGGAACGGCGAGGTGTGTGCAGGATGGCCCACATGGCCCGCGACGGCAACAATGCGCGATGGGCGACGGCGTAATGCAGGCCCCCCGTGCAGTAATACTTCTGCGTCTGCGCAAAGACGCTGATACATTGTCTTTATGTTATTGTTTCTTTTAAGGCTGTGGGTGACGTTATGTATCGTCTGCTAAAAACCAGCCCTGTAAGCACTTAGTCGCGCTCGGGAACTAAGAGTGAAAATGAGAAACAGGTGATTAGAAATGAAAGAATGTGTATCTAGCGGTGTGAGGGGGAAGCGAATGGACAACAATAGTTTCTAAAGGTAGGGGCGGGGGTGGGGGTGTGCCAAACGTGTGAAAGTCGCCCCTCGACTAGTCCTTCCCTGGAGGAGCTGCAGGCGGCTGGAGGCTCCACTCTCCAGAGGAACTCGCCTCCCCGCGTATCAGCGCGCGTGTCCTTCGGGTCCTTCAGGGCGGCTCGTCCGCGCCGCGTCCTGCCATTTCCCGCCAACATGGCGCCGCTGAAAACTGAACTGGCCCTTACCGTACGCTCCCAATTCACACCCGGGTGTAAACAACGCCGACGTACCTCCCCCGCCCGCCTGCTCCTCCCCTCCCCTAAGGCCCCCGTCAGGACTAGTCAGGGCTGCCCCGGGAGCCGACAGGGACCGACGGGGACGGTTATAGATTAGGAGGCGGGCGATGATGCTGGTAAGAGCACGGCGGCGTTGCAAAACCACGGCTGCAAGGAAAACGAACGGCCGAGCCGGGACGGCAGCGAGCGGTACTCGAACCCGCGGCCCCGCGGCTGGTCTTCGTCGACCGTAGCCTCCTCTCCTTATCAGTATCAGGCCGCGATGATGGGGTTGCTCTTGACATCAGGAAGCTGTCCGGTCATCACACGACGACCACCACCACCACCACCACCACCACCACGGACAACGCAATAGAGCAGCCGCGCGTGGTGGGCAAGTCCGACGAACTGCCATTAAAAATGTTCATCCCCGAGGAGGCCGGGGAGCGGGGGGGGGGGGGGGGACACTGCAGAGTTCGCTGTTTGGCGGCCATTTGCATTGCAGCAACAAACGTGTCCGCCCGGCTGCGTACAGCTCCAAAACAAATAGTCATGGACGTCACTGCGACGGCCTTCTTGCGCAAGGACGTAACAGAGGATGCGGCTAGAGAGACTCTCTAGATGCGGCGGCCGCGGGTTCAGGATGCTATCACCGGCCCCCGCGCGACCCCACGCCACGCCACGCCACGCCACGCCGGCAGAGACGCGACGCCATACGACGTGCGGGGTGCGGTGCGGGGTCCTCAGGCCTTTGATAATAAGCGGTCGGCCGTCAACTGCGTAGATAGCGTAGAAAACGGAGAAGGTGACGGTCACAACCTATCAACATTAACGTTGAATTTTTTTTCCCAAAAATTTTTTTAATTGAAATTGTTCAAGTTTTCGCCCGCTGTGCCTCTCTCTCTCTCTGTCTATCTCCTCTCTGTCCTTTAGCCCGCGGTATTACGCTCACCCGCTCTGCCTGGCACATGGCCTCGCCGTTCAACATTCCCAGGTAAAAATAGGCTTCCAACCTGCGCGTTCAAAGTCTGTCAGGCGGACGCGATACACGCCGGCGCGGTGGGTGTCTTTTGAGGGTCATGACACCCGGAACACCCACGCCGGGCCGGGCCGGGCCGGGCGGAGCGGGAGGGACCCCAGCTGGCCGTCTCCAGAGAGGATCACTCACCGAAATATTTCGGTCCAATTTTATATTTCCCTCTCTTATCTCCAATCGCGCCCTTCCTTGCCACGGCACGGCGATGACTGCCCGAGTATTTGTGCCGACCAACCCTTTATCGGTGTCGTCCCGTCCGGTCCACGGGCGGCGATCCCATGCGCCACATGCCCAGCACAGCTCGATTCTTATCACTTCTTATTTTGAATGCAACGACTCGGCGCGCGGCGCGGGGACGTCGTCCGTCGACGGGGACCTGCTCGTTGCATCACCGAGGCCGCGAGGGGGGGGGGGGGGGTGGAGGACGATACGGCGTGCTCGGGCACCCCGACGGGTCACCGACCCGATCCGACCCTCCAGCGCCGCACCTAACATGCGAGCCCTGCGGGGGCGGGGCCGGCGGGGGGCGGGGCCGGCGGGGGCGGGGCCCTGGACCTGCAGGACGGCGCTGACGTTTACGGCGGCAGCAGCAGCCCATCCGTCCCTTAAATCACAATCTTGAACGGCGACAGAGGGAGGGAGGGGGGGAGGGGTTAGCCGTCGCACTAAAAATAAAATACGTAGAGACGGGCGCCGGGTCGCAGACAGCGCAGGACGGCGTCCGAAGTGCGCCTAGCCTAGCCGAGCCGTGCCTAGCCGCGGTGGGGTGACGGTGGCCGGTGGCGGCGCGCTGCGGTGGCCACCTGTGCGGCCGCCTTGGCGCCCTCCCTCCGCCCAGCTGCTCTGCAGCCCCTGCTCTGGGCCGTCTCGCCCCCGATGACAAAACACACCCGCTGCGCGACGCCATTCGAAGGGAGTCGGGGTAAAGAGGTGGGGGGGGGGGGGGGGGCGGGGGGGCTCTGGCTAGCTCTGGCCCTTGGCCTTTGGCGAGGCGGAGCGGGGAGGGGGCGCCGGCGGCCGAACGCCGTGGCCGTAGGCAGCCCATCCGCCGGCGGGGGTCGGCGGCCGGCCGGCGGCTGAGACGGAGGCGGAGGCGACTCTGACGAGGAGGGAGCAGGGCAACAACCACTGGCTAGCGATGTTGTTATTGTCTCCCTCCGGCCGCGGGAGGTGTGTCCGCGTCGTCCGCGTACGGCTGTGCTCCGACGAGATACCGGGACGTGCAGTAACGCCTGGCCTGCCCCGAGGCCTGCCCCGAGGCCTGCCCCGAGGCCTGCCCCGAGGCCTGCCCCGAGGCCTGCCCCGAGGCCTGCCCCGAGGCCTGCCCCGAGGCCTGCCCCGAGGCCTGCCCCGAGGCCTGCCCCGAGGCCTGCCCCGAGGCCTGCCCCGAGGCCTGCCCCGAGGCCTGCCCCGAGGCCTGCCCCGAGGCCTGCCCCGAGGCCTGCCCCGAGGCCTGCCCCGAGGCCCGAGGCCTGCCCCGAGGCCTGCCCCGAGGCCTGCCCCGAGGCCTGCCCCCTGAGGCCTGCCCCGAGGCCTGCCCCGAGGCCTGCCCCGAGGCCTGCCCCGAGGCCTGCCCCTGAGGCCTGAGGCCCCGAGGCCTGCCCCGAGGCCTGCCCCGAGGCCTGCCCCGAGGCCCCCGAGGCCTGCCCCGAGGCCTGCCCCGAGGCCTGCCCCGAGGCCTGCCCCTGAGGCCTGCCCCGAGGCCTGCCCCTGAGGCCCGAGGCCTGCCCCGAGGCCTGCCCCGAGGCCTGCCCCGAGGCCTGCCCCGAGGCCTGCCCCGAGGCCTGCCCCGAGGCCTGCCCCGAGGCCTGCCCCGAGGCCTGCCCCGAGGCCTGCCCCGAGGCCTGCCCCGAGGCCTGCCCCGAGGCCTGCCCCGAGGCCTGCCCCGAGGCCTGCCCCGAGGCCTGCCCCGAGGCCTGCCCCGAGGCCTGCCCCGAGGCCTGCCCCGAGGCCTGCCCCGAGGCCTGCCCCGAGGCCTGCCCCGAGGCCTGCCCCGAGGCCTGCCCCGAGGCCTGCCCCGAGGCCTGCCCCGAGGCCTGCCCCGAGGCCTGCCCCGAGGCCTGCCCCGAGGCCTGCCCCGAGGCCTGCCCCGAGGCCTGCCCCGAGGCCTGCCCCGAGGCCTGCCCCGAGGCCTGCCCCGAGGCCTGCCCCGAGGCCTGCCCCGAGGCCTGCCCCGAGGCCTGCCCGAGGCCTGCCCCCTGCCCCGAGGCCTGCCCCGAGGCCCCTGCCCCGAGGCCTGCCCCGAGGCCTGCCCCGAGGCCTGCCCCGAGGCCTGCCCCGAGGCCTGCCCCGAGGCCTGCCCCGAGGCCTGCCCCGAGGCCTGCCCCGAGGCCTGCCCCGAGGCCTGCCCCGAGGCCTGCCCCGAGGCCTGCCCCGAGGCCTGCCCCGAGGCCTGCCCCGAGGCCTGCCCCGAGGCCTGCCCCGAGGCCTGCCCCGAGGCCTGCCCCGAGGCCTGCCCCGAGGCCTGCCCCGAGGCCTGCCCCGAGGCCTGCCCCGAGGCCTGCCCCGAGGCCTGCCCCGAGGCCTGCCCCGAGGCCTGCCCCGAGGCCTGCCCCGAGGCCTGCCCCGAGGCCTGCCCGAGGCCTGCCCCGAGGCCTGCCCCGAGGCCTGCCCCGAGGCCTGCCCCGAGGCCTGCCCCGAGGCCTGCCCCGAGGCCTGCCCCGAGGCCTGCCCCGAGGCCTGCCCCGAGGCCTGCCCCGAGGCCTGCCCCGAGGCCCGAGGCCTGCCCCGAGGCCTGCCCCGAGGCCTGCCCCGAGGCCTGCCCCTGAGGCCTGCCCCGAGGCCTGCCCCCCTGCCCCGAGGCCTGCCCCGAGGCCTGAGGCCTGCCCCGAGGCCTGCCCCGAGGCCTGCCCCGAGGCCTGCCCCGAGGCCTGCCCCGAGGCCTGCCCCGAGGCCTGCCCCGAGGCCTGCCCCGAGGCCTGCCCCGAGGCCTGCCCCGAGGCCTGCCCCGAGGCCTGCCCCGAGGCCTGCCCCGAGGCCCCGAGGCCTGCCCCGAGGCCTGCCCCGAGGCCTGCCCCGAGGCCTGCCCCGAGGCCTGCCCCGAGGCCTGCCCCGAGGCCTGCCCCGAGGCCTGCCCCGAGGCCTGCCCCCCCGAGGCCTGCCCCGAGGCCTGCCCCGAGGCCTGCCCCGAGGCCTGCCCCGAGGCCTGCCCCCGAGGCCTGCCCCGAGGCCTGCCCCGAGGCCTGCCCCGAGGCCTGCCCCGAGGCCTGCCCCGAGGCCTGCCCCGAGGCCTGCCCCGAGGCCTGCCCCGAGGCCTGCCCCGAGGCCTGCCCCGAGGCCTGCCCCGAGGCCTGCCCCGAGGCCTGCCCCGGCAGTACTGCTAAGAGGAACGGGTCCTCTAGATCCACACGGACCGGCGGGGCCTGGGCTGGGCTGGCCGAGCTGTGCGCAGGAATTCAAATCTGATGCAATAGGGCGCATGCCTTGCGACCCCCCCCCCCCCCCCCGCTCTCTCTCTCTCTCTCTCTCTCTCTCTCTCTCTCTCTCTCTCTCTCTCTCTCTCCCTCTCTTCCCTCTCTCTCTCTCTCTCTCTCTCTCTCTCTCTCTCTCTCTCTCTCTCTCTCTCTCTCTCTCTCTCTCTCTCTCTCTCTCTCTCTCTCTCTCTCTCTCTCTCTCTCTCTCTCTCTCTCTCTCTCTCTCTCTCTCTCTCTCTCTCTCTCTCTCTCTCTCTCCAGCCCGCAGGCCACCGGCCACATCCACGACTGCCAAGCAGGCATATTTGACATGCCGTTTCAAACTATCGAACAACGACAGTTTGGGGACGTTCATAAACTAAGTGACCGATTTTAGGCCACTTTTTGACCCCTCCCCTCCCCCTCGTGACGGATTGTGACCAGGCCTCAGACCCCCCCCCTCCCCCGTTACGTGACCAAAACCTTCAATTGCATTTTTCGCTATATAATTGCACAAAAGTGCATTTTAACAGGAAATTTGTAGTATTTTTTCGTGTAAAGTTAGTTTTTATTGGAGAATCAAAGCGCGGGTTAAGAGTTAAATACTAAAAGTATTTATTAAAACAACAAAAAACAAGAATGAGCACCTTGCCCCGTAAGAAGAACAGAAGGAAGACGGTGGCGTAGCGTAGCGTGGTCTCACAACAAAGCAGAAGACGCGATTTATGGCATATGTGTTCGTAATGGTTCACTAACATTTCCTTCCAGTCCAGCACAGCACTCACACTGTGCGGAGTCCTTTATTTACCCGAAACGACTTTTTATTCGACTGGAATCGACTTGTTCTGTCCATGTGGTTTCTGCTTGTTGTGAGACCGCGCTACGCTACGTCACCGCCTTCCTTCTGTTCTTCTTACGGGGCAAGGTGCTCATTTAGATAGTGAAGAGTCAGAACGTCGTCACTGAGAAAAATAATTAATACAGAGCATCGAAGTGTGTTCTATCCGTGCCGCATCTCCGCTGCAACCAAACTGTTTAGTTACTCACCCCAGAACTTTGGACCGGATAACCAGAAACTTTGATTGTAGTGCTGATGCGGCACGGATAGAATTTTGATTCCCAGTTCAAACCATTTTTCTCAGTGGTCATATCACACTTCCTCGAAGACCGGGGTGCACCACTTAGCGATGTTCTCGATGGCAGCAGCCCTTAGCTGGCTAAGAGGAATGTTGTCGTCGTCGTCGCCTTCCACGTCCACATCTTGGACATCCAGTCACTCTGCCATAACCTCCCCGTCTACGACGCAGAGAACCTCCCCACAGACGGCCTAAGCGCCGCAGCTCCGATCAGTCAGGCAGCGACGCCGGCGCGCTGCCCTGCAAGCCGGCCGGCAGCCACGCGGCGCAACGCGACACCGTCCTGGCGGAGTCACGTAACTCTCGCTCAATCCCCCCTTCCCCCTCGTGACCTGGCGTGACTTTTTCGAAACCCCCCCTCCCCCCAAATCGGTCACGTAGTTTATGAACGTCCCCTTTGGATTTTTCCGGTCCGAGTTGAGTCGAGTCAGGCCGCCCTTCGCTGGTCATTGCGCTCAGGCCAATGGGCTGAGATGAGACATACAGAGGGAGAGAGAGAGAGAGAGAGAGAGAGAGAGAGAGAGAGAGAGAGAGAGAGAGAGAGAGAGAGAGAGAGAGAGAGAGAGAGAGAGAGAGAGGGCGATCGAAACATACGAAAGATCGGAGAATTGTTTTCCTTTATTTTTCCTCTCGCGGGTTGGTGGTGGGTGTAGGAGGCAATGTTTCGATTCGAGACCTCAGTATATCATGGACGTCATGACAGCACGACTATCTCTACCAGTGTGATACGCCCATCATTCCGTTGTGCAGCGAGACCCAGGCTCCGATACTAGGGCCATCCATCCGAATTGGTTCGATAGACTATCGACTCGAATACTTTCGAGAAAAGACTTGGAACCCAATTAGTCATGTCAAGCTGGTGCTGCTTGCTTCGTAAAAAAAAATCTAATCAAATCGTAAGGCCCCCTCTTACATACAAACAAGAGCTTCCGAGAGCAAACGCAGAGCGGAAGACGGCGAGCGCCTGTGAACCTCGGGGTAGGCCAGCCCGCACGACACGCGCGCGTGCAGGAGGGCTTGGTTGCCCACCCCGCAGGCGCCATGCGTGGAGATGTGGGGTGAGCCGGGCCACGGTCCTCTCAGGCCGGCGTGAGTGCGATTACAGCAGTTCTGAGACACTGCCAGGGACAGTGCAGGGCAGGTGTTATCACATCTCCACGACGTTCGTCCGTTCGTCTGGGTTCTGGGTTTGCAATCTCATATGCGGTGACGCGGGGCTATGGATGGGCGCTTGGAGTGGATCTCTCTCTCTCTCTCTCTCCCTCTCTCTCTCTCCCCCCCCCCCCCTCTCTCTCTCTCTCTCTCTCTCTCTCTCTCTCTCTCTCTCTCTCTCTCTCTCTCTCTCTCTCTCTCTCTCTCTCTCTCTCTCTCTCTCTCTCTCTCTCTCTCTCTCTCTCTCTCTCTCTCTCTCTCTCTCTCTCTCTCTCTCTCTCTCTCTCTCTCTCTCTCTCTCTCTCTCTCTCTCTCTCTCTCTCTCTCTCTCTCTCTCTCTCTCTCTCTCTCTCTCTCTCTCTCTCTCTCTCTCTCTCTCTCTCTCTCTCTCTCTCTCTCTCTCTCTCTCTCTCTCTCTCTCTCTCTCTCTCTCTCTCTCTCTCTCTCTCTCTCTCTCTCTCTCTCCCTCTCTCTCTCTCTCTCTCTCTCTCTCTCTCTCTCTCTCTCTCTCTCTCTCTCTGCACCTGCCGCCGTATGTCATCGGCGTCCTCTATCCTGCACCTGCCCGGCCGCCGCCGCCGCCACTCCACCTGTCCACTCGTCGCGTTGCCTCGACAGTTTTCGTACCTCTCGGCTCTCCCAGCCCGACAGATTTCCTGGGACGCAGATTGGACACACGAGCGCGTGCCCAGCCGCATGAGCTGCATGGCCGGCGCGGGGAGCGCGGGGCGGGGCGGGCCGGCGGGCGGGTGAGTGTACCGGAGTGTTCTCAGCAGACCGGCAGCGTCATGGCAGTGGCATAGCCACATAGCGCCCGCCCCGCGCCCATGGCCCATGCCGCATAACGATTCGCGATAATTGCTCTCTGCCATCTCTACCCTCCCCCGCCTCCGTCCGACTGCGTCACTCTATGTTTTTGGACCTCCGCATCTCTTCCTTCCCCCCTGGCGTCGTCTGCGTTTCGATCCATCGATTCAACGCCTGCTGGGAAGTCATCGCCGGTTCCGCATCCTGCAACAGCCACAGCCTCTAGCCTGCGGCGGTGTGGCAACTGCGGGCCGCTGCTGCTGCCGCTGCCGCTGCTGCTGCCGCTGCTGCTGCTGCTGCTGCTGCTACGTCGGCTTGGGCTATTTCGTCCCCCCCCCTTATCCCCTCTACACCGCGAGCGAGCGGGGGCTATCGACCGGAATACGTTTTGCAGACTCTTGTCCGATACTTGGTTTGGTTTACCTCCGCTTTGGCCGCGTTCGACGGAATACCCTATGCGGACTTGTTTGGGCCCCTCCCCCTCCTCCCCCACCGACTCCTTGTCCGGCACCCGTTCTGCGTCCGCATACGTTCTCTCTCTCTCTCTCTCTCTCTCTCTCTCTCTCTCTCTCTCTCTCTCTCTCTCTCTCTCTCTCTCTCTCTCTCTCTCTCTCTCTCTCTCTCTCTCTCTCTCTCTCTCTCTCTCTCTCTCCGCCATATTCTTCCTTACCCCTCCTATTATTAACCCCCCGCTCTACCGTCGTGTGGTTCCTTCCTTCTCTGCCTCCTCGTCATGTCCTCCTCCTCCTCCTCCTCCTTCTTCCTTTCCCCCTCGGCAAGGTCGAGCAGCCGGGGAGCTGTGCCTCTGTGCGTTTGTGTGTGTGTGTGTGTGTGTGTGTGTGTGTGTGTGTGTGTGTGTGTGTGTGTGTGTGTGCCGGTGCCCCGTGTCGGCCGCAGGCACCGACCTGGACCCACGGCGGCGTGGCGGCCGGTGGTGGCCCCGCGGCGCTCCTGCTCCGCATCGGATAGGAGGGACGCATGACTTCCTGACTGCTGCACACACACACACACACACACACACACACACACACACACACACACACACACACACACACACACACACACACACGTATACACACGCATGGACGAACATCGCGGCTTAACCCGCGTCGAAGTTCCCGCGCTTCTCGCTCAAAGGGCAAGGGGGGGGGGGGGGGGTTCGACGGACTTTATTCCTAACCCTTTCCGCGGCCCTCTGCAAAGCTCGCCTCTCCTCTCAGTGTCCTCTCAGAGTTCGAATACCAGCAGCGGCGGGGGGTCGGTATACTTTTCATATTTTTTGACAGACTCTGTTAGGGGCTGGCTCTCTCTCTCTCTCTCTCTGTCTCTCTGTCTCTCTCTCTCTCTCTCTCTCTCTCTCTCTCTCTCTCTCTCTCTCTCTCTCTCTCTCTCTCTCTCTCTCTCTCTGTCCCCTGGAGCACAGCGGCAAGAGTTGTTGTTGCATGGGATTCGCGTGCGCGTGCCTTGCGCGTGCCTGGCGCGTGCCGCTCGTCCGTGCGGACTTTTCCACCCGGCATGTGGCAGGGCTGGCGACCGGCGCTTCTACGGAGGCGCCCCGCGAAAATGCCAGCTCAGCAGCAACCTAGAAAAAAGGGGGGGGGGGAGGCGCTAGTACGATCACATGCGGGGTTTTCTCGTAAACATCAACAGCTGACCAATCCGGTGCGGCTGTGCGTGCTCGGAGGCGACGCGACTTGGCGCTGTGTCGGTGCTAGAGTCTCTCTCTCTCTCTCTCTCTCTCTCTCTCTCTCTCTCTCTCTCTCTCTCTCTCTCTCTCTCTCTCTCTCTCTCTCTCTCTCTCTCTCTCTCTCTCTCTCTCTCTCTCTCTCTCTCTCTCTCTCTCTCTCTCTGGCGCACCTGCGCGTCTCTGACGGTGCGGCCGCCGTCCTGCACTTGTACCGAGTACCGAGTACATGCTGTTTCGGAGTACGTACAGACACAGAGATACTGCGCTCTGCACGGTTTTGCACTGGACCCCGCGTTGTTGAGTGGATGACTGGTGCTCTGGGGTACCGAGAGCCAGAGACTTTGTTGCCAACGACTTATTTAACAGATGCATTTTGATACAAGGTAAAAATTGTGTGACAGCACAGGCCCACAGGCCGTAGCAGTTCTTATGGGCATTACAGGTCGCTTATTTGAGCTTGACTCTGCATAACGGCACTACACCGCCACTAATGTCATTAGTTAGGGTATTCTGGGGGACTTATTTCGCTGCGGGAATGCTGTCGTTATGGAGAGTTTGTGTCGTTACAAGCGTTTCTACTTTAGCATGGGAGTTGATACGACCCGTGACAGCAGACAACTCATAAATCATTTACAAGACAAATAAACGAGGCTACGACATAGCAAAATAGTACGAACACAATAAGGGTTTAACGTTAGCAACGTGGACAATCATCGACGAAACAGTTTATTACAATTACGGCGGAACACGTTTGCTGCAGCATTAGTCGGCTTGTTAAGTTGGTTGGTGTACTGCTTCAAAAGCTGCCAACTGCCCAAAATTAAATGTCGACTGGCCGCCTGGACCGGAAGAAGTCGCCAGGAGGAGGAAGAACGCAGTGCGGGAGTAGTATGAGTGACGCGTACGCTTCACTTCAAAAACCACTCGCTTCGCGTTGAAAACACAAAACAAAACAAAAATAACAACACAAACAAAAACACGCGATTTTTCATATTTTCTGAAGTGCTCTTCGTCGTTACGACGTTTTACCTCCGTTTCCAGGGTCCTCTCTTCGAACTAGAGTATTCGAACTAGAGAAGGGGTGTTCCGGAGTAAAACTTGGCCGGAAACAAGGAGAAAACAAGAATCACAAAAGCGGATGCGGAAGATTACGGTATGAAAAATTACGCAGCACCTGCCGCGCCGTCAGCCACAAGCCGACTCGAAAGCTTGGAGGCTTAGCTCTCGCTGACGATATGTCACGACACGACCATTTGCTAGGGTCACACAGTACCGAACTACAGTACCTCGCGTGGTCCGAGGATGCACTTCCCCGGGCCGCGCGGTGGAAGTCTGTGTGACGTCATCAGCGAGAGCTAAGCCTCCGAGTTTTTGAGTCGGCTCGTGGCTGACGGCGTGGCACGTGCTGCGTAACTTTTCATACCGTTAGCTGCGAGGTTCGGAAGTGTGAGTTCACACGTAGAAAAATAAACCACTTCGAGATCGTTTTGAGAAGTCTTGTTATTGCGTGTGCAAACCCTCAATGTTTTCGCTACAGACGGTTTTTTTTTTTTTGGGGGGGGGATTTATGAAGGATCCGCTGTTGATTCCTGACTTCATTCACACTTGTGCGGGAATATACTGTGTAGAGCGGGGGGTTAATAATAGGAGGGGTAAGGAAGAATATGGCGGAGGGAGAGAGAGAGAGAGAGAGAGAGAGAGAGAGAGAGAGAGAGAGAGAGAGAGAGAGAGAGAGAGAGAGAGAGATCCCTTCTACCCGCCCCGCCGCCTGCCGCCTCAGCGGGCGAGTAAGAGGGGAGAGGTGGGCAGGGAAAGGGTTTGGCGGGAGGGGGAGGAGGTGGTGGGAAGTGGGGGGGGAGGGGTCTTGTCGCCTCGGCGGCGGCGATTTTGTGGCTGCAAAGAGCGCGGGAGCCGACGTGACGGGAGTGGCAGCCAACCTAGCCAAGCAGTGTGTCTGCGGTGTTAGCAGAGGTCGGTTCGGCTCGTTCGGTTCTGGTGTTCGGCCCGGTCCGGTCCCCCACCTGCTCGCTCCGCGCTAACAACGAACCCTCTCTCTCTCGCTCCGCACTGCTCCGCACCCTCGGCGACGGCAACAAGTGCCCGCTGCTGCACTCTGCTGCACTTCCTGGACACACACTCACACACACACTCATCCACCATGAGGCAGACGGAGCAGATCCTCGGCGGCATCATGGACGACGTCAACTCGGAGGTCACCGTCAGTGTCCCGGTCAGTGTGTGTGTGTGTGTTGGTGCCGTCTCTCTCGCTCCCCCAGCGGCGGCGGGGGGAGCACCAGTACGGCGTAGGGTAGTCGGTGCCAACTGCGAAAACTAGCTTTCACAAAACGAGTTGTTGTCTCATTGAAATATTTAAATGTGCCCCGAAAGTTTTTTCTGTTTTGTCTCGTTTTTATTTGAAATATGGATACACGTTTACTTTTTCCTTTGATGTGGCCCGAAAGGTGGCGCTACAGAAGTCACCGAGTCTTGACAACGCTCTGGAGCCGCGGTGCAGAAGTTTCCAAGCACTGTGTTAAGCAGCCGCTGTCGCCCACTCCCACCGCAGTCGGTGGTGCATCCTATGGTCGGCATTGCGCGCCCTGCAGGACACCACCTGTGGCGCCACCCCGCGGGACCGGGCCGTAGATATGAGATCCAAGAAAATCTCCCCCGTGAACTGACTGACTGACGGGTCATGTCAATTGTCCGCGACCACTCCCCGAGTTACGTCAGATCTGCCCCGACAGTCCGAGTGCTGAGACAGCGGCTCCTTCAACTCGCCCCGTTTTCGTGCCCACCCGAATTAATTCCCAGCCTTCTTGGCGACGTGCGAAGTGTTGTGGTGCTGTGCGGTCTCCAACGGCTGCGCAGCGTCTTACCCTCCCCCCCCCCTTTCCCCCTCAACCTCTTGGCAGCTACTTGTGGAAGTACCGCTCGATTTCAAGGTCGCGTGGTTGGTTCGCTTCGGTGATTGACATATCATCACCGGGGTGGGGGCATATCACAGATGACTACACGCACCGGACCGCGAGTATATTGCGTGACATTTGATACCGCTGTCGTTCCTGTTTCTAAAGTGTTTTTTTTTTTTTATACGTAGCAATTTGCTTTATATTCCACGCGTCGTGTAGGGGAGCGGTAGGTGTAACCGAAGCTGCCTGTCGCGGGTTCCCTCCCAGTGCGTCGCGTTGTTTGAACTAACCTCGGACTTTAAAACACAAATGGCCATGAAAGGGCAGCTTCCATTTTTTTTAAGGGAGGGAGGGAGGGAGGGGGGAATCAAACATACCGCACCACCAGGCGCGGATCCAGGGGGGGGGGCGACGGGGCGATCGCCCTCCCCCCTAGGGCGCCCGAAGGGCGCCCAAAAGGTACCGAAAGGTAGGCAATTCGCGCTACAATCCGCCTGAAAGTAGGCAGAAAGCGGTACATCGCCCCCCCCCCCTAGAGCCGCCCCTGGATCCGCGCCTGCGCACCACCGCATCGATCGACTTATTTCTCATAGAGTTTTCTACATATCGCAACCAGTTTGATACCCCTCTCGGCGCAAACAACCGAACCAATAATACACAGCCATATCTTTCTTTTCTCTGATTCCTTTGCAGCGCCGCGCGGTATGTTAAAATGTTATCTTCCCCCAAACACCATGGCCCATACATTACATAACTACATTTATGGCACGGCTTGTGCTGTTTTTGTTTGTTTTTTGCCTGGGCGAAAGTGTGAATGGTTTCGGTATCGTTTGCAAACGTGTACGGGTTTGTAACCTGTGCGGGTTGTTGGCGAGTCGTATGTGCTGGACGCGCAGAGATTTCGGACTAGGAATCGCCAGGCGTGGGCGAGACCACCCAGGTTGAGTGGATAGGGCTTTATTACGCGGCTCGGAAACGGAAGTTGACAAGCTGACCGGTTGACCAGTGGGCGGGGTGCGTTGCCGGCGGCCTCTGCCGTCTACTTTCCATGTCAATGACCTGATGAGCCGTGGACACCATCGATTAGGCATGCAGTGCATGCAGGGAGGGACGGCCCTTGGGAGCGGAGGAGGCATGCCCGGATCGAAAACGGAAGTGGAAGGACGAAAATGCGGAAACGCTTTCTCGCGCTGTGCGATTTCTCATACTTTATGAAGGCCCAGGTTTGTTTCTGTTTAGCCTCGTTGACCCCCTACAGAGCGCTCGGGGGGTACTTTCTCCAGCGTTCCTCTTCTTTGTTTGCGCGACCTCTATTACTTCCGTTTTGGGCTTCTTATCGGAGTACTCTATATCCGCCCCCCCCCCAATCAACGCGGTTTTCGCTGCCGGAGCACCGGTATTTGAACCCGCGGCCCCGCTCGTGTGGGCGGGGCGCGCTCTCTCGGTAGCGGGGTTCTCTATTTATAGTCGCTTGGAGGAATGTGGTCGGGACTGGACAGGTTAGTAGAGGACGGCGTGAGGTAGTCTCGAGCCTCGGGTCGGGTGCCGTGCCATGCCGTCTCTCCCCCACCCCACCTGTCGGCAGCTAGCAGCAGCTAGGCGGGGACCGTACCTGTGTATATGGCGCACTGGCCTGCTCGGACCTCGTGATTGGTGGTATCGTGAGTCCCGGGACCAATCGCAACGGACACGCCCAAACGTCTCTTCGTACGACGCAATAGAGCTGTGGCTTGGCCGCGATAGGGTACGTTCATAAACTACGTGACCGATTTTAGGCCACTTTTTGACCCTCTTCCCCCATCGCGACCTGGCTAACCTAACCTTATCCTGCGTTAAGGACAGGATCGTGGCTACCCCCTCCCCCCCCCAGTAGGTTAGTTTTTGAACGTCCCCGTAGCACGGGCGGCGGGTGCCAATCAACCGCTCTCCTGCCACCCCCCCCCCCCCCCGGTGCCCAGCGCTGCCCTGGACACCTGTCGATGAGATGATGCTGAGATAACGATGGAGTGTCGTCACGTCCAATCACTACTCCCTCGTTGTCCCGAGCATGTCGAGGGTTTTTTTTTTCACTCTAAAAGGGATTGGAAGAAAACCGGTTCTTTTTTTTTTTTGTTTCCTCTGTTTTATTTTTTATTTCCAGTGATGGGATCGGATGAACTGTTTAGTTTGACGTTCGGTGACGCAAGTCCTTGGCCTTGCCTCTACCGACGTCCGAGGCGGGGCGGGGCGGGGCGCTCGCTGCATATTTGAATCATGTTGATGACTTTCGCCATGCGGTTTTGATGTTGATTACATTGCCCGACTCATATTAAACGAGGTAAATTTCACCCACGATGGGTCCTCGTACGTCATTTTTGGTGAATCTGTAAATTTTTCTCGTGGCCCCTTTTATTATTTTTATGGCCAGTCGCATCACGGGTTTGTTTAGTGTCGGCAGTCAACGGTCTCTCCACAATCGTTTCCCTTCTGAAACGGTATATACCGTTTGGGCGTGGGGTTCTCTGTGCCGCTACTTGTTTTGCCGTGTGTGCTCGGCCCGCCCCCACCCTGCTCGCCCGCCCCACATGCTAATTGTCGCAATTCGGTGCTAACGTATTCGTATTCCTCCCCCTAGCGGACGCCGTGTGGACTTGCAAACATCTCAAATTTGTCAGTCTTTGAGTATGGGTCGGGCCGCACGGCGCTGACCACGCCCGGTAAACAGTGCCGTATCGGTCACGAAGGGGGTGTGGTGTTTTTAGTCCCCCCCCCCCCCCAATTTGAGAAATCCGATCAAACTTGACTTGAGTACATCCGAAACTTCTCTGAAGCTCGCCGAAATTTCCGAGTGCCTACGCTGCGCACACTGTACATACCCGGCCCCGCCTCGAGCCGCTGGGTGGGGCGGGGCGGGGCGGGCTTCCGGGACCACCACTGACCACACTGAGCGCCTGCGGGCGGCCACAGTAGGCCAGCCCGCCGTGCACGCGTGCGCGCGCTCGTTGCCCGGCTGCCTACCCGCCAGGCGCTGTGTGTTGTGCCACTTGGCTGGTGCCCGTTTGGAGGTCTTTGCCTGCTGGCCGCCGCCGACTCCACTGGAATGTCGTATTATTGTGGAATATTCCGTTGTGGCGCCGCGAACAGTCATCGTCACCGCCGCCATGAATGACTTGGCCAATTGAATGGAAACTAGTAGTACGCACGCTCGGGCCGCCCAGCCCAGCCCAGCTGTGCTTACTACGCTGTGCCGCGCATAGCGTGGCATAGCGCTGCAGCGGCAAACTGGCCTGGCCTGACCTTCAAGGCCTCTCCTCCCCGCTGCTGCTGCTGCTGCTGCTGCTGCTGCTGCTGCTGCTGCTGCTGCTGCTGCTGCTGCTGCTGCTGCTCTGCTACTGCTACCACCTCCGAGTCATTAAAACGTTTCAAAACTACCGCGATAAACACCTCAAAGTGGCGAGTATATACCGGAAACGGGCGGCTGGCCGGAGGTCAAGAAAGCATTCCGGGAGATACCCACCGCGCTCGAGCGCCCCGACGCTATGTATGTCTCTCTGTCTCTGTTTCACTCACTCTGTCTCACTCACTCTGGCTCTCTCTCATTCTGTCTCTCTGGCTCTCTCTGGCTCTCTCTGAAACACAACACACACACACACACACACACACACACACACACACACACACACACACACACACACACTCGCTCTCTCACACACTTTCGCTCCCTCACTCACTTTCGCTCTCACACACTTTCACTCTCACACACTTTCGCTCTCTCACACACTTTCGCTCTCTCTCTCTCTCCCTCTCTCTCTCTCCCTCTCTCTCTCTCTCTCTCTCTCTCTCTCTCTCTCTCTCTCTCTCTCTCTCTCTCTCTCTCTCTCTCTCTCTCTCTCTCTCTCTCTCTCTCTCTCTCTCTCTCTCTCTCTCTCTCTCTCTCTCTCTCTCTCTCTCTCTCTCTCTCTCTCTCTCTCTCTCTCTCTCTCTCTCTCTCACACACACACTCTCTCTCTCTCATACACTCTCACTTTTTTTTCTCGGCGGGGTGTTCGAGCGCGGGGGTATCTCGCCCGGAGTGCGACGGTCGGCGGCTGGTGCCGGCTCAGGCTGATTCGATAGCCCTTGCCATATATGCGAAACGTCGCATTGTCACGGCGGGAGGGGTCGGAGGGAGGGAGGAGGAGGGATGGAGGAGGAGGGAGGAGGAGGAGGAGGAGGAGGAGGGAAGGAGGAGGAGGGAGGGAGGAGGAGGGAGGTAGGGGGAGAGGGGAGGGGGCGCCTCACTCTGCTGACAAGGTGTAGCAGCGGTAGGCGACACGCGGCACGACGGCCTGTCTAGAGTGTGGTGGACCTGCCGGTAGATGGCGCCCTGCACGACGCAGCGCCTGCGGCTGCCCGCGGCTGCCCGCGCCCGCCAAGGGGGAGGACAAGGTCATTCCCGTCTGTCTGGTGTGGTCCGGTCTGGTCTCACTTATACCCATTATCCTGCTACTCTCGGCTACTCTGCCCCCGGACAGACCACTGTACCAGGTGTCCCCTTTGCCCCGTGACGAGGGAAAGGTAAGCAAGCCCGCGATGCACTAGCTCCGTCTCTTTCTGTCTCACGTGTGTGGCCGAGGTGGGGAGAGACGGAGGTAGCGCGTTGCGGGCTTGCCTACCTTCCCCTTATCACGCGGCAAGGTGGGACACCTTCATGACAGCGCTTCAGATTTACGCTCCGATCATGACGTACACCAGTCTTCCGGTGTCCCTCCCGAGGGGTCATGACCCCCCCCCCCCCCCCCCCCGCGGAAGGGGAGGGGAGGGAGGACTTTTGTGCCGAGTTCTTTTTCTGCCGTCTGAGGCGTGATGCTTCGTCCCGAGAAGTGCTCCAACCGTATCGATACCGAGTGGGGGCTCGGCCGCGCCGCCGCCGCCTCTGCGCAGCGAGTGCTGACATTGCGTCATGCCCCCGGCCGCCCCCTGCCGCCCCCGGCCGCCCCCGCAGGGCCGCAGGGCCCCTTTCCCATTTAAAACAGTATTTCTGACACACGGTCAGGCCCGTTGCGACACCACAGTCCATGAGTATGGGAGGGAGGGAGACAGAGTGAGAGGGCACTTTGGGTAGGACCCCAGGACTTGATCATGGAAGGGCCTGAGCGAGCAGCAAGGGCCGGGCGACGAACGACGACTAATCGACCAGCCGGCTGATCGACCTACTGAACGAGCCCTCCTTCCGACAGTTGGTTCTTGACCTCGCGCGCACACGCACACGCACACACACACACGCACACACACACACACATACACACATATACACACATATACACACACGTACACACATATACACACATACAGGTGGCGTGACATTCTATTACCATGCAGTATGCAGAGTGGATACAGCATACTGCCCCCCCCCCCTTATTCCTCTAATTCTACCCGGCTGCGACAGCATCCTCAGAATCCCACATTGATTATTGCAATTTCAATCTTATCACTGCCGTTCCGCTGAGGCGCCTGCCGTATGGCACAAGTACTCACTCTGGGTGGGCGAACCCGAACCAAACCATACCCAAGTCGGCTTGGCTTGGCTCGGCATCTGGTGTTCACTAGAAATCGGCAGAGATATCGAGGCTGCACTTTTTCTTTTGGGTCATCTCTTCAATTCCTATGAACGGCAGCGCGACGAGATCGAAGTCATTCAATCAGTTAATTCAATTCATTCGTTCCATGCATTCAGTTAGTCATTCAATGATTCATTCATTCATTTACAGTCAATGATCCCATTTTGCGAAAAAATTGTGGATGGCCAGTCGCAAATAGGGATCTGACCTGCCGGCGGCCGGCGGCCCTTGGAGGTAGGACCCGGGGCGGGATTGCCTCATCAGCGGTCACCGGGAGCAGCCCCGGGGACGGCCCGCCCGGGGCCCGGAAGGGACATTTATGAACACCGGATTTGAACTTTGCCTGATCAGAATATTACCAAACAGACATTTGATCCGTGTTCGGATCTCAATTTTGAACAGAACGGGCCCAAGAACCAACTCGATATCTTAACTTTGAGAAATTCAGACTCGCAAAATTCTGTGCAAATGAAAGAAAAGACAGAGTTTCAAATTTGACTGATTTCTTCAGTCAGAAGGTAGTATTTTCTTTGCAGCAATACAAAGAGTAGTCATCAGAGGACGTTCCTGCAAAATTTCAAGTTTGTCCAAACTCGAGAAGTTGGTCAAAATGAAAATTTCGCAGGACGGCCGAGGCCGCGCGACGCGATCCAAAATTGCGAAATTGTCATTTTGACCAACTTCTCGTGTTTGGACAAACTTGAAATTTTGCAGGAACGTTCTCTGATGACTACTCTTTGTGTTGCTGCAAAGAAAATACTACCTTCTGACTGAAGAAATCAGTCAAATTTGAAACTTTGTCTTTTCTTTCATTTGCACAGAATTTTGTGAGTCTGGATTTCTCAAAGTTAAGATATCGATTTGGTTCTTGGGCCCGTTCCGCTCAAAATTGAGATCCGAACACGGATCAAATGTCTGTTTGGTAATATTCTGATCAGGCTGAGTTCAAATCCGGTGTTCAGAAATGTCCTTTCCAGGCCCCGGGCGGGCCGTCCCCGGGGCTGCTCCCGGTGACCGCTGATGAGGTAATCCCGCCCCGGGTCCTACCTCCAAGGGCCGCCGGCCGCCAGCCCTCTCGCCGACCCGCCGGGGCGATTCGCAAAATGGGATTCGCAAAATGGGATCATTGACTGTAATTATTTAATTCATTATATTATTATTATTATTTACTTATTAAATTACTCAGTCATTTCGCGAGCGTTACCCCGCGACTTGGCCGTCGGCGGTCGAGCGCGGGGTATCTCATCTGTGACGTCGCAGGCTGGGGGGGGGGGGGGGGGGGGGGTTCAAGGGGGAAACAACTAGAAAAATCGGTGTCTGTCGGATTACCATTACCTCGGATTACCCCGGATTACTCCGGATCACTCCGGATTACCACGGATTACCCGGCTTACCCGGATTTTTAGGATTACCCCGGATTACCCCGGATTACCTCGGATTACCTCGGATTACCTCGGAATACTTCGGATTACTGTGTTAATAGCAACGGATTACTCCGGATTACCTCGGATTCCCAGGATTACCTCGGAATACCTCGGATTACCTCGGAATGCCCCGGATTACCCCGGATTACACCGGATTACCTCGGAATACTCCGGTTTAACCCCGGATTACCCCGGATTACCCCGGGTTACCCGACGTCCGTCTGTCGGAGATCAAGGAGTTGTTTTCCTCTTGGGGGTTGCATCACGGCTGGGGCAGGCGCAGCGCCCCTCTGTGAGCCCCCTGGAACTGCACAGCTCGCCGCCTTCCTTGCATCAGCCCGCACACACACACACACACACACACACACACACACACACACACACACACACACACACACACACACACACACACACACACCCCCACCCCTCGACTCGCTCGCTCCGGCGCCCCGAGCGTAGTTTATAGGTGCCAGTTCGACTCACTTGGAGTTTGCCTAGCGTAAGCTAGCTTAGCTGACGGGTCCCCGTGCTGCCCTCTGCCGTGGGCCCCGCCAACCGCGTTCTGTCAAGCCGAGCCTCGGTCACATGCTGTGGGGATTCGGTGCCTGTGTGTGTGCGTGTACACTATGATGATGCAAATCTGAGCTCCCGACTTGTGGCGGCGGCAAGAGACCCTTCCAGTTCGCCGCCCTGTGGCCCTTCGGGGTGCATTCAGTTTACCTTTCGCCTCCCTCGCCACCGCCCTGCTCTGCCACAGTGTTCCCCAGTTTCCTGCCCACGCCGAGCCGCTGCGCGCCGTCGCGTTCCCTGACCCGTTTTGAATGTTTTGGCGCGTCCCGCATGACGGCGTCACGTGCTTGATGACGTCAGCGAGCTGAGGGGTAGCGCGCTCGGCGCCGACCAATGGCGTGGCCTCTTCCTGGGGGCTCGTCCCGGGGCCCAGGCGCTATCGACCAATGGCGGCGGTGGTTGCGTGCCCCCCCCCCCCTCCCTTCCCGTCGTCCCTCCGCACCCCGCACCCTTTTGGCGAACACGTTCGCGGAAAGGCTCCTCGCGACCGTCTCTCTCTTCCGCACGCGCTCCGCCACGGCCCCGTGTGTGGGAGGGAGAGGGAGGATGATGTGGTTAAGGGGAGGGGGGAGATCGGACGCCACTCACCGCACCGGCAGAGCAGCGGAGCGGCGGCGGTCGGCAGTCTCATTCACTCGGCCCGGGGTGCCGCAGCTGCAGCGAGCGTATGCTGTATTGTACTCTCCGCTCCGTACGGTCTGTCGTGACGAGGCGAGTCGTGACGTCACGAGTCGTGGTGACGTGGTGCAGCGACGTGACGCGCCCAGGATGGGCATCAAGGGCCCCAAGGGGGGCGTCAACCACCTCCTGCCGAGCTTCGCGGTGAGTCCCAGCCGCGCACAGCCTCAACCCCTTCGGCTGCCACTGTCTGCCTTGGGCTCTACCGGGGCTCGAACCCGCGGCCCGTGGCGCAGCCAGCAGCTCGGCCGTGTCACCGTCGGGTGCGCACGGGTTCGGGTTCGAGTATCGTCGGGGCCGCCTGGGTTTTGGCGCCTTCGCGCGGCGGTGCCGTGACCTTGGTGTGACCCCGTTAGCATCTGACGCTCGGCGGCGGGGCGCGGGGCGGGCGCCGCCGTGTGTACTTTGGAACCGGCGGCGCCGGGGCGCGGGTTCGGTTCCCGCCGCCGGCAGCGGGTAGGGGCGGACTGGGCCAGACCGTCAGGGGGGAAATA
>CM076257.1:5323262-5355762 GCA_038380765.1 Odontothrips loti | reverse complement strand
TTGGGAGTGCATGTACTGTAACACTTGGCTTGTCATTTGTTTAGGACATTCAGATCCAGGTGTGCGCCATTCTCAACGACACTACAGGTACCCTCATGTCCTGTGCCTGGAAAAACCACAACTGCCGGATAGGTCTCATTGTTGGTATGTCATCACTAAATTACTTGTTCATTTTTAATTATTTTTTTCCTTTTCAATTTCATTGATCCTGATTTCCACCCCGTTTTCCAAAATGCATGCAGTGCACTTTGGGCTTCTTAGTTATAGTATTTGCATGGTTTTGCAGTAATATTTAATCATATGTGATGCAATCAATGCGGGCAGAAAAAGAAAAATTCATAATGTGATGACATTTTATTAATAATAATCTTGTCTTTTTTTGTATGTAAAAGAGAAATCAAAGGTATTGAGAGATGAGATGCGATTACTGAAGTTATTTTAAGAGTCTTCAGCTCATACCGTATTGCTTAGCTTGTGTTGAATGGAATCCATTGTGAAGTATATTTGTTAACCTTGTGCTTGCATTCTATAATTGCATGCACATGAAGGGTAAAGGATTTTTTAAAATCTAGGGGTATTTTAAATTCAAGTATTTAAATTTGTGAGACCTGTATACTTAATGATACCTGATTGAAGATTTTTTCTGCAGCTTCATCTGTCCCCTATGAATTAATGTGTGTTTCATCTGCAGGCACTGGATGTAATATCTGCTATGTCGAGAAGACTGAAAATTGTCAAATGTTCGATGGTGTTACTAATAAACCAGACTGTATTATCAACACTGAGTGGGGAGCGTTTGGATCTGATGGTGCTCTTGACATCGTAACCACAGAGTATGACAGAGATGTTGATGAACACTCGATAAATCCTGGTAAACAACTGTAAGTAGCCTTTTCAATTTTTCTGTTTTGTTGATTTCTATGTTTCTCTCTTTATTAAATTTAATTTTTCACAGGTTTGAAAAAATGATCTCTGGAATGTATATGGGAGAATTGGTACGGCTGGTCTTGGAAAAGTTCACCAAAGATAACTTGCTCTTTGGCGGGAAAGGATCTGATCTTCTCTTCAAGCGAGGAAACTTCTTCACTAAATATGTCTCTGAAATTGAAAGGTAATCCTTTGCTCTTTTTGTATCTGTTGAAAATGAAGTGCAGTATCACAAATGACATTTGTTATGTTTTTACAGTGACAAACGGGGAAGCTTCTTAAACTGTAGGGAAGTACTTGGTGAACTAGGTCTTGCTCATGCCACAGAACAGGACTGTGCTAATGTTCGATACATCTGTGAATGCGTCTCAAGACGCGCTGCTCACCTAGTTTCTGCTGGTATTGCTGTCCTAATCAACAAAATGAAGGAACCTAGTTTAACAGTTGGCGTAGATGGCTCTGTGTACAGATTCCATCCCCACTTCCATGACCTTATGGTGGAAAAAATTAATCAGTTAATTCTTCCTGGTATTAAGGTAAGTGCAGTACTTGAAGTAGTATGTTTTCAAAGATGAACTTCTACTTCATTACTACTCATTTCTGACAACTGATCCTATTTTTCTCAATTTTTACACAATCTATCTGTTTATTTCAGTTTGACTTGATGCTCTCAGAAGATGGCAGTGGCAGGGGTGCAGCATTAGTGGCAGCAGTCGCATGTAGAGAAAATTGGTGTTCTCTGTTCATGTAAATACAGATTTTGTATATATTAGAAGCAATGGTGTGTTTGTATGTGAGAATGTTTGTGAGTGTGTGTGGGAAAATTATAAAGTGTAATTATAGTGTGGGTGTGTGAAAAGTAAAAGCCTTCAAGAAGCGGGCCAGTTTGCCAGCTACTAGTCCACCCATCATTCTAAATTGTTTAATGTTTTATTTGTACAATAATTCGTTTTTACTGTTTTGTAATGAAACTCTGGTTTCTTTTTATATAGTAGGGAAGATACACATTTCTCCCAAATTTATTTTAGCATGATATTTAATGTAGTTCATGTTAGGTTGGTTACTATACTTCTTAAAATTTATTTGTATTTTATTATGTAACGGTTTTGTCCAGAAAACCTGGAAAGAAATTTTTAATTGGGCTTACAACTTACATTGGCAAGGCTGTGTATCTGGTCCCTTCTGAGGGATTCTTGTGGTATATACTGTACTTAGTTCTGTAATGCACTTGTTAGTCAGAGGTATTTTTATTTATATGATAAAGTTGGGACTAGTTTGTGGCATTGGCTCAATATTTGAACGTCTTGTCAGCATTCGTGCTTTCATCTATTCATCGTAATTTATTGATTTTTCCTCTTAGAGTAGCTGGTGTATACTCAAAATTGAGCCTTTCTAGTGCAGGGATATGCTCTGCTCCTAAATTATGAATTTGATCAGGGCTTGTGAATGCTATTGTACTTAATGTAGCGGCATTCCTGTGTTATTTTGTTTCACAAAGGATAGACTGCTTCAAGCAAGAAGGTAACTTGCCAGATAGTGTGTGGACCAGAGAAATCGGCTCGCCAGAAGAAATTCCGTACTAGTCATAACAGTGTGGCATTCAGTGGCCATGCAGTCATTCAGCTCTGATATTTTACAAATTGTATGTTAATATATATATATGTATATTTATGTATATATATATATTATCTCTATTTTTGTTGTAAATTAGATTTTTGAGAGCAATAGCTGAAAATGCTTTGATTAACTGTTTTTAAGTAATCAATCAATCAAGATTTGATGCAAATTGAAATTGTAACTCATCTGCATGTGGTTTGATTTCTATGTTTCCAAAAGCAACTTTTTAAAACCTCATTACATTGATCAATTGAATTGTTAATGCTTGTGCATGAAATCTGAAATGAACTTGTACGTTTTATTTGCTGTGGTGTTTAGCCTGTCATGTGGCATCTGGAGAGACTATGTGGTACCTCAAAACGTAATAAATTCCAGGTATTATAAATTTCAATTTTGGATTTGAACTATGCAAAATAAGTCTATACCAGAAACTGCCATGAAGTACAGAAAGATTGTTCCTTAGACTTGAGACTGTGATTTCATTTGTCTCCATATGAACATGGATTCAATGTGTTAGACCCAGAGAGAAAATAAAAGTATCCCTTGTAAATGTTTCTTCTTTTGCTAACAGAAATTTAACAAGCAGTTTAGTAGTGCACAAGAACCTTTATTTCTAATTCTGCAGACGGCTCTTTGATTTTATCAAGATTGATGGGAGTAAAACTGGTTCAGTCACAAAAGTAAGCAGGGGTGGATACGTAAGTTTGTCATTATCAAGCCACGTAGAATCCTTTGGTTTGAAGCATCGCAATTGCCTGTTTCGGAAGCTGTTAGCTACCCACTTGTCCAATAACACTTTGGCCACAAGAGGGGCATACTTCTCGTCAATATCAGAAGAGTGTGAATGGCGATCATCAATCATTTTCATGTAACCATCCGTTAAGATGGGTACTACAAAGTCAACCTGGGATCATAGAAAATGCTTCCAATTTAGAGACTGTAAGTGACCAAGTATACAATGGGGAGATAAATGCAAACTGTACATTACCAGCGATAATAGCCATAACACATTGTGTAGAGCATCTTCTATCAACTGTTCAGAGAAATATGAGAGCATGTACACAATATACGAGCGTCCCTTTGCATCAAAGGAGTTCTCAAGTACTTCTTTCACCTTCATTGCATGGTTTCTACCATCTTCCACAAATGTGAGCAAGATGATGCCTCTTGGTGCCTAGTCACAGGATATAACGTGCACATTAATACACTAGGTTTTAATATTAAATAAAGAATTCAATTAAATGTATTGCCTATACCTTGCGTGACCCCAAATTTGGTTCGGTCCGAGGGCTAGGCCGGCTTTCTCGTTGAATCCTCAGTCCCATAGGTTTTTGAATAGAAAGCAAACAGCATGCTGATCAAAAATAAGATTACTTATACATCTTTATCAGTCACATAGGCTTGGAAGTCTTAAGATACTACAAAATGGAAGCAGAAATAAAAAGATGTAGGAAGCCCAGCACCCCATTTTTTTCTAATTCAAATAATGCTATTTACCTTGCCGATCATGATGTGCAGCATGATGTGTCAAATCTAAATAAAAGAATGGAACAATTGTTAGTAAAACGATGTATATACTACCAGCATTGTGAGCAAAATAAAGACAACTTGACCATGAAGAACTCGCCTCTCATGGCTAGAGCTTGGAGCTGTGCAATTACCCGATATAATCGGGCCTCCTCCAGACCCTGAATTACATCCTTGACTGTCACAGGTGGATGGCTTTCCTTAATTTCTTCAAAAAGGATCACAGCAGGGTGGACTCCTTTCGTCTTTGCAGTTTGACGAATGTACTAAGGCACATGCAAAAATAGTTCTCTTAGTGAAAAACGTCAGTTAATTTTACTAACTAGGTACCATAAATTTCATTGGGAATGTAATGAGCTTTTCACTTACCTCTACTCTGTTTTGACTCTCATTCGGCTTTGATGAATAAATGTGAAACAAAAATTGATCAACCATGAGTGGGGACGATATACCTAATTCATCTAACAAACTTTTTCGAACGGGTGCACCGCATTTACAAAATAAATGAGATACATGTATATTGCTAGTAGCCTCTTTCCAATCGTCTGCGCGCTTCTTTTCTACTCTAATAACATGGTCCAGGCTGGTGTTGAACATTGCCCGTAGGCGTTCCTGCCGTTCTTCCATCATTGCGAGCACAGTAAGCAGTGTGATAACACCACCGCGCTCAGGGGAAAGACGTGACAACAAATTACGAATTAATTTTGAAAAGACTCTCTGCTATCAACATGGGAAAGAAAGATAAGGGCAAAAAGAGAACTGTGAAGAGCAGAAGACAGAACTACGTCACTGCTTTTGGCACACGCAAAACAATTTATAGCAAACGCCACCAGGGGGCACTAAGCGCGCCAGGCACCCCAAATGTCAAAATTCACACAATTCTAGCTCATGATTTTCTCATGTGTAAAACCAGTATCATCTAATCCATCCGAAGGAGATTCTTTTTTAAAATATGGAATCCACATCAAAGCCCACAAAAACGATGGAAACCACCGGTGATCCAGGGTTATCCGTGCGAGACCTGTGCATGTTTTTCGTGATCTGGGTTGGTGATCCCCTCCCCCTCCCCCCTTTTCAAGGCAAGAGCAGGAAAGAGTTGGTTTGTTGTTGTTCGTCTTGCGTGCATTTATATCTATATGTGGTTTCAGTGTCAGTGTTCCGATGCATTTTTGTGGTGCTGTCGAATTTGGTTGTAAGGAATTGGTGAACACCCCTTGCCCATATCACTTGGCTTGACGTTTTGTCGGTGTTAGGGATTAGTAGATACCGTCTGCGTCTGTTTTCATAACCTATCCACCATGACAGATTTCATGGATCACAGACGAGAAGAGCGTGAGAAAATAGGCATCGAGGGAACTAAAAGTGTTTGGGGAAGGTCGCCATCACCCTGTGAAGAGTAGGTATATCAATAATATCAGACTTACAGGATGACAAAAATTTTTTTTTTTTTAAAAATGTAATGTTGATAGACTAAACTAAACAATCTATGTATTTGTATTTCATTGAAGAAATTATCTCAGGAGTGTCTTCTCATTACTAACTATACATTACCTTTTCAGTTCAGACACTTCAGAGTATCTGATAGAGGCTGCCAAACGGAAAAAAGAGCAGCCAGCCGAAGATCAGCCAACCCAGAAGAAGGCGAAAAAGGAGAAAAAGAAAAAGAAAAAACACCACAAGGAACACAAATCCAAGGTAATTCGGAATGCCTTAAAGTATTCATGGATTTTGCTACCCTTAACTGACCATCTTATGATTTTACTTATTCTTTCCCTGAAATATCCATATTTTCCCCTTTCTGAATTTCATAGAAATCCAGCAAAAAAAAAAGGAAAAAGGAAAAAAAATCAAAAAAATCCAAGAAGAAGAAGCAGTCTTCCTCAAGTAGCTCATCGGACTCGAGTGATACTGATGATGAATGGGTGGAGAAGGATCGTATGTATTAGTTCTTAGTAGTTGTTCTCATATACATTACCCTTGCATTACACAGGATGTGAATAAGTATGGACAGGGAAATAACTACTAATTTGGAATAATCTTTTGTTCTAGTTGCTCAGCGGAAATCCCAGAAATCATCACATTCTTCTTCCTCAGATGAGGAAGGAGTTGTGGGCCCAATGCAGAGTTCGCACGGAGGCCTGTCAGCTAAAGATTTTGGCAAGGCTCTCCTTCCTGGTGAAGGTGCTGCCATGGCTGCATATGTAGCAGAAGGAAAGCGAATTCCACGCAGAGGAGAAATCGGTCTAACATCAGATGAAATAGCAAATTATGAATCAGTTGGATATGTTATGAGTGGAAGCAGGTCAGAGCTCTAACAAGTTTTGTCTTGGTTTCATTGATTCAGAGACTGTTTCAACTAAATTTAATATTTTGATTTTCAGGCATCGTCGAATGGAAGCCGTTCGTATCCGTAAAGAGAACCAAATCTATTCTGCAGATGAAAAAAGAGCATTGGCTATGTTTAGCAAAGAAGAACGTCAAAAGCGAGAAAATAGGATATTGTCTCAGTTTAGGGAAATGGTTTCCAGCAAATTGGAAAAGAAATAATTGTGTTACTGTATTTAAATTTTTTGTGCTTACTTTAAGAATTTTGTAATATAATTTCTGTGATTTATAATTGGTGTACAATTTTCTATGAGATATCATCCCTCGACCTTTTAAATGATGTTTATCCCCTGAAGAGAGGGAAAAATTAACCTGTGAGAACATGATGAAAAAATTCATCACTTGTGGGTAGGATTGAACTGATTCATTCACTTAGCACACTTTAATTTGTGAAGTGTGAAACAAGTGTAAATTTACTGAACACATTTAGTGTATTTGCATTATTCTGTTTAGAGTAGCCATGCGAAGTGATCATTTCCTGGACATTCTTCTGCTAGCTTTTTGTTTACTAGTACATATATGAAACACCTCGCAATCCTTGTGCATTGGTTAGAACGGGTGACAAACAACACAATGTGAATTTTAGAAAAATTTTATTACTCCTTAAGCAACAAATTCGTATGGGATAGGTGCCAGGTTGATAAGCTCTGTTCCCTTGACAATGTGTGCTGGCCTGGGTCCTTTAGGCTGAAACAAGCAAGCAATGTGTTAATTTAGTGTTAATTTCATCAACAATCTTATTGTGAAACAACTACTAGAGAAAAGTAAATACCTCTCTCTTCAGGTTGGGGTAGGCCAGTCCCTTTTCACGGCATTCTTTCTTGATACGCTCATTTTCCTGCACACGCTTGATGTGGTCAATATTGCACTTGGAGTGCTTCACGTGTTCAATACGGATATTGATCCTGCATATTAAATTAAAATTAGGGAGAGATTGCAAACTAGCAGTATGAATAGGCAAGGACATGGACGAGGACATACCTCTTGGGGATGATACGGCCACCAACCCTCTTGTTGACAATCACACCAAGAGCATGAGGGGTAACATTGAATACTCGGCCAGTTCTTCCATGGTAAGACTTGTGTGGCATACCCTTCTGTACAGCACCATTGCCCTACAAAACAAATTTAAATATTAAGAATCCTGTGAATGTAATAATTGGAAGAACACCCTTCAGATCAACAAGAACAAGACTTACCCTGATGTCAACAAGGTCTCCAACTCTGTAGACTTGCAAGTAAGTTGAAAGGGGAATGAGACCCTTGGTCCTGAATTTTCTGGAGAACAGGTCCCGAGTACCACGGCGATAACCTTTGGAGTTAGTCATTTTGGTGCTGAAACAGGAACAGGAACATTGGTCTCAATAACCGTATCAGAGCCTTCCACACTGAAACATGGAATTTCAACATGATGTTCGTAATGTGTAGAGGACAGATCGCCATCAGATGTCTTGAACCAAGACCGAATATGAGTGTTGTCAAAATACTACTTCTAGTGAGGCAGCACCCACCGTGCTGTAGAGGTTAGGCCGGTTACAACGTTGACTAGATTCCAGCCACGTAAGTACACAGGTAAACAGGAAAGAGTTGCACGACTGATAAAAACACTACGACAACTACGGGTCGCAGCAAAGCTATATCCGAGAGCAAATACTCGGACTGCGATCTTTTACACGTGGCCAGAGAGAAAAGCGTGCTCGGCAGAGCGCACGGCTACACCGTCGCCTATGCCGGATAGATAGGTGGAGATACTTCGAGAGAATCAAACACAAGCAAATTAAAACGCACAACTACGCTGCGACTAGGGTGATAAATGTGCGAGTTACCTGTCGTGAGATTGAGAGTATAAGTGATAAACTGAGGAAACAACTGGAGTACGCACCGTGCACAGACACAACACTCGTGAAGGAGGAAGAATGAAAGAAGTTGAGATAGCGAGAAACGTATCCGGTTCCAGCCAGGGTTACCCCCGGTAACAAAATAATAAATGCTGAATCAAACGTAACAGCTTCCAGAAAATGCTCCCTTCAATATAACAGGGAATGTAGTGATTATTTTTAAACTGTCGAGCATAAAAAAATCAAGTCATAAGGATAAAACGCTTAACGTTTGACGATTCGGTCATTTCTCAAGGGTATGTTGGTGGTACTCACATTCAAAAGAATAGAAAAGTATGAAAATTTTGTAGATCATTTTTCCAATTTAAGCGACGATTAGCGTTCTGTTTCTGTTTCTGTAGCTCTGGTGAGTTTCCAAAAATTCACTGGAAAATCAAAGGAAAAAATTATATGAATTTACAAGCTTCAGCCACGCAACCAGTGAAAAACTGAAGGTAGAAGGGACGATGCGAAGGGTACAGGTTTTTAAACGCTACTTGCCCCAACTCCACCCATATTGCGGAAGCCAGGCAATGTATTGATTTTCTGAAACCGTTGTGGTTGTCTTTTCCCCGTCCCTTTGTCCCTTGGTTGGTTCTGATTGTAGTTCTGGCGGTGCTTCTACCTTACCTCCACAAATTTAGTGTTGCCCCTGGTCATTGGGGACCCAAGTATTACACCTGCTGTTCGTTTCAGTTCCAGAAGTATGTAGAGGCTATGTGCTGTAATTGGAAATGAATATCAGAACTTTTACTAAATGTAGTAGGAATTTACAGGTAGAAAATTATTTCAACTCACTATTTTGTTTGCACTGAAGACAAGTTTGAATTTTTTGCCAGTGATGTACTCAGTAACATTGTTGTGTAACTTTCACTTCAATATGCCCAGTACCTCAGGGTGAAGCAACGTCTCTGCCAAACAATTTGTCCCTTGCTGAATCTTTCCAGCAGATTTCTTAGCTTTTGACTATGATACAGTCACAATTGTTTTATTTACCTACTATAATGGATGGATGTCATTGGCCCTGAAGTATGGTGGAAAACCAAGTCCTACTCATGGCTAGAACGTGAAACCAGTTATCCTACATTACATACTCTCAAATTATTTTCAGTACTTTGAAGAATTGCTCGAGCTGTCAAGATGGCGGAAAAATGGATGGGTTTTACCATATCCATTGATTGTGGTCCAATGGGTGTATACCAAGGTGTAGTGACAGCTGTGGTGGCCAGTCCCCAAAGTGTTACGTTAAGTAGAGTGTTTCACAATGGAGTGCCTCATACCTCTCCATCTATTGTCATCAGGTACTGTCTTTTAAAAGCAGGAACAGAATTTTTATTTCATTTGTTTCACAGAGCTCTGTTAATGTGCTTAAATTAACTTTTATCCTTCCAGTGCAAATGATATCAAAGATCTCACCATCATTGCAGCCCCTGTGGCCCAGTTGGATCCGGTAGTAGAACTGAAGAAACCTATTCCAACTCGGCCTGGACGAAATGTTTTTGAGGGCTCACCAAATTTCCATTCTCAACCAGCACCTCCCAGAGCATTGCACCTGAATGATGACCCGCAAAAAGCAGTGGCAGTTCTCATGGAGTATGAACAGAAATTACAGCAGGCAAGACCTGGAGCCAAATGTCATTCTCCTGTTCCCCTCCCTACTAGTGCTCAGCCAGCTCCTCTGATACAGCCTTTGTCAGTGGAACGCCAGCTCAGGCAACAAGCCTCCACTGCTGCAGCTGCTGTTCAGTTAAATGCTCTTCATGCTGCTCTTCCAGATGCACTAAGAATCAGTACAGCAAGTCAAGCCACAGCCCCTACAACATCTGTTCAGGCAACAGGAAAGTTGAGTGCAGCACAGGTTGTGTCTCAAAGAGCTCAGCAAGCGCAGCAAGCGCAGCAAGCGCAGCAAGCGCAGCAAGGGCAGCAAGCGCAGCAAGCGCAGCAAGCGCAGCAGGCACAGCAGGCACAGCAGGCACAGCGAGCACAGGTGACTGCAAAAGGGAGTGGTCGCTCAGCAGTATCTCATTCGTCTTCACAAGGAGGGTTCAAGATGACATCTGCATTGTCAGGCCATGGACCAAGTGCTGCAAGCTGCATTGAAGTGTCCTCTCAAAGGAGTAGGCAGGCTGCGCAAAGTATCCCTCAAGTATTGAATCAAGGTGCGAGTTTACTGCAGCCCATGCTGCCCTTACCTTTACATTTACCACCCTGTCTTAACAATTGCCAGGCATTCCAAGCCATGCCCTTAAATGCATCTCTATTTCTCCCCCTAAATTCTGCAGCCCAGTCGGTCCAGTCCCTCTTTCGAGGTCCCGCCCCTGCCCCTGCTTCTGCTTCCCAAGGTGCCCTGCCACGTCCTCAGGGAGCTTGCTCTGTAGGGTCTCCCCAGAGGTCAGCTCGCAGTGTAGCCCAAGTATTTGCAGGTGCTGCCGCTGTCTTAGGGAATGTAGATGGGTATGGTTCAGGTCAGTGTTATTCTATTATTTGGTATAAAACTTTCTTTAGCCCCATGGACCATTCTGTTTGAATCTCATGTTTGGCACGGGACTCTGTTTCAGGTGATGGAAATCGGACTCCAAACAGAAGGGACAGGCATCGTCAACGGCAACAAGCAAGGGATGAAGCTTGCTTTGGCCCTCCTGCCAATAATGGATTTGATCAAGACTTCGATTTTGAAAAAAATCTGGCATTGTTTGATAAACAAGTAAGTCCTTACATATGTAGTCAGGCTGCTCAATGAAATATTCTAGTATGGAAAGATTTCTTGGACCTGTTTCTTGAACATTACTTCCTAAGGTGTCTATCAGTTGGAGCTTGTGCTTATTTTCAGGCCGTGTATGATGAAATCGCTGTTCAGAGACCTGATCTTGTGCAGCCTGCTGGTGATCAGAGAAGGCAACAGAATTATCGGCATGACCAGAACATTTTAGTTAATAATCGGAGAATTCCTACAATTATTGTTCCAACCCCAGCTGCCTCAGAATATGTGACAGGTCAGTTTTGCATTCTGTTTGTTTACTTTTTGTGCTGTGAAAACTTAAAATTTTGGCAGGCGAATATGAAGCAATATCCTTTTTCTTATGGCAGATGAAGGATTAGTCATTCCTAGTGTACGACCTGATTTGCTTCGTAGTTTGCATCAGAAAGCACATGACTTTGGATTCACCTTTGACCGTCAGTCCGAAGTTTTTGCGAGGTGTGCAACTGAAATGTCTCTTCAACTTCTGGGTGGTGCTCACAGGTGAGTTTGAGGGTTTGGAATGTCACTATTTCCTTGAGTGCTGGATCTTGATCTTAAATTCTTCGCAGACTCAATCCTAGCAATGCTCACCAGTGGCCCACTGTGGTGGTGATGGCAGGTCCTCACAGCCAGGGCACTGCTGGAGTAATGTGCGCTCGTCAGCTGGAAAGCCAAGGAATCAGCACAGTTATGTTGGTGGTAAATGAGGCAGCAGCCCCAGCCCCCATGAAGCGAGAGCTTAACATCTACAAATGCAGTGGAGGTCCTGTTGTCAGCAGCATTGAACGTAAGTAATGTCATATTATTTGGAACAAAACTTTTTTTTTTAAAGCTGGTGTTCATGTTCACCTGCCAAAATTTTTAGTTTTCACAGCGCAAAAAGTAAACAAACAGAATGCAAAACTGACCTGTCACATTAAACTACCTGTGAAGTTGTTTAGAATTAAGCATTGTCACGTTTTATCGTCTTTCAGAGCTGCCAGAAACTGCTGATTTAGTTATTATGGCCTTGGCGGGTCATCTGCAAGCTGATGTTGCAAACTCTCTGGAATATGGCAGGGCCGGTTCCTGGGCCAGCAACAAGCGTGCTTCAGTGCTTGCTTTGGATCCTCCACCCGTGGGGACTCCAGGGATTATCACGAAGTTTGCTTTGGCCCCTACACTTCCTCTCACCTATTCGGCTCAAAATGGAAAAATATATCTGTGCAATCTTGGTATTCCATGTGTGGTGTTCAAGGAAATGGGCATTAGATACCGATCTCCATTTGGCTCTAAGTTTGTTATTCCTCTGCATCCCAATGATGAATGAGAACAGCTGAACTGTGGTGCAAGATCTAATTAGCATCAGTACAAATAGCATGAAGTATACTTATACTACAATATTGTTAAGAATAGTTAATTGAATTTCTGTTGCCCCAAAGGATGGACTGAATTGAAAATGTGCAAAACACCGTCTTTGTGTGACATTCTGGTTATACTTCCTCCATTGCCATTCTAGTCATCAAATGTCTGCATGAGCTGGTTGTACTCTTAGCATTTCTTTGAAGTTACCTTATTAAGCAACTTTTTGAATGCTGATGTACTGCTGTATGTTTATTATCATGCGGAGTTTTATGTGCTATTCAGATAACTTCTGTGGCAGCTGTGTGATCTCATAATTCTTTTTCTTTGTTGATCTGACAGTTATGAAGTATCTGTGTGGTACTTTGTGTGTTAATACATGTGTAACATGAAAAATGTTACCTCAGTACTTAGCAAAATTTTATCCATTTTCTTTGAATATCTGTGTATTTCCTGGTTGTCATGAAGTACACAGAATTTGTGATGAATGTATGTATATGTTAATTGTTTGGAAATTTTTCTTGCAATGGATGCTTCCATTAGAACTAATGTTTTTAAAAAATAACTTACATGTGTACCCATATGTGGAGTACATAGGAGCACATATTGAGTGACTATTCTTATCCACATTCTTGGTGCGACGTTCTTCAGATAGCTTAACTTGTTTTATGGACCAGAAATTTCAAATTGGTTTGATTGTTTTGAAACTACCATTCAGTCTCTCTCTTGTTTTCTTTTAATGTGTGTTGGAATTTTTAATGAACACTATCAGTCTTGTTTTCATAACGGAGTAGATATATTCATAGAATTTTATGAAATATGTGATGCATCGAATATTTGCTCTTTAATTTCTCTTCTATAACTCACTCAAAATGTTCAATACAGTTTCATCAGAACACATTCTCATAAATGAGCTTTGGATGATAATGTGATACAGCTTCAGAAAATGCAAGTGGTTGCTTGATAAACACTCTGGTTACCAGGCTCTCAGTTATATTAGCTGTACCACTACATTGAAAAAAAAAAAAAAACATATCTAGTTACTTTCTGTGTATTCCCAGATTTTGAAAGTAAGTGCAGCTGGTTATGTACTTTTAATCATTACTACTTAAGCAAACTGTCGATATTGTAAAAATATGTGTACCTAGTTTTGAAAGAGAATGTGTGATTAGTATTTAAAGGTTGTGGAATCTCTAGCAGTGTGCAGGCACAGATGAGAAAGTATATTTTAAGAAATGTTTAGCCTGTAAGACTACAATCCTTGTGTTTGCTCTATATTCTTCTTGACTTTATCAGGTCTAATGTCAACCCTGTTATTTAATTAGCCTTATTAGTCTCCAAATGTGGAATAAAGAATTGAAGTACTAGTACTGTTATGACTGTGGATGAGACTGCAATGGACTGCAAATGTAGTTGTGTGGGATCTTAAAGTGTTTTCTGACTGGATTGCCAATTACTGTGGGAACTACGTAAAGTAAATTTTCTCCAGGTGTTGGTTAGTGATAGTATTATTTCAAAAAAGTTACTGTTGTGGTGAGTTGTGTTGCTTATTCACTCTTCACATTGTGCTGATCAGAACTCTTTACATGTGTCCGGTGTGTTGTAGTCTTTGTCTGCAATTATCAGTAGATGGCTAGTTAATTGTGTCAAATAAAACTGTATGTGTGAATACTGTTGATGTTACTGTCTAGGTTTCTTCACCTCTGTGTCTTGTTAGTTCTGTAAAATAATGACTGCTATCATGGAATTGTAGGCCAAAAATGGAAAAGAAATAATAAAGAAATTCTCTGTCGGGGATTTTTTTGTTTCACTTCATGCCCCAATACCTACTCCAGTCTCCACAAACCGACACTTGGGTCATGGTCTGACATTGTATTCTGAATGAAGGAAATCTCCACATTTTGGAAAGCCTGGAGGAGGCCTGCGGACCAATTTGGGGTCACCCACTTGAAAGACAGCCTCCATGCCACTGGCCATGTGGTACTGGAAGTGGCAGTGGAAAAACCACGAGCCTGGAATCACACAAAAAGAAAAAGATTAGGCCTTAGCAGCGATGCAGGGTCACAACCATTCACGATGACCAAGAATGAGCGGGAAAGAGGATGTTGTAGTGTTTGGGGACCCCGGGCCTGGGCGGCCTCAGCGGGCGAGTTTTGGTCCGTCTTCTAACGATCGCTGCACCCAAACCGTTCGAGCTATCGACTTCAAATTTGGTGACGGAGCAGATAAGGGTTCAATCTCAATATCGGTTTGTTCAAAAAAAATTATGAACTGCTCTGTCACACCTAAAAACGACCGCGACTTTGCGCCACAACAGCTTTTTCCCACGGCAACGGAAAAATAATCCCCCATATTGTTTTCTAGATAATTCTTTTCTCTATCCAGTGATATTCGTCTGCGGTCAGTGCGATGAACGGTTTCGCCGCAATTTGGGAAACGCCAAACCTCTGCACGGCCCGATTTCTGCATTTCTCAGATCGGCGCGAAAGCCGGGGTGAATGTCGCAGCGACTAAGCTGTACACCGCCCCCGCTGTTCCTCTCCCACCCCCTCTGGCCCTCCGCATGTGCATCGGAGGATAATGGGGAAGGACAGTGACCCGTGCGGTGTGAGTCGGCCCCCCGCTGGGACGGTGCCCGGCCGTCCCATTGTATTGGCTGGCAACAAAGTAGTGCGATCTTGAACTTTTTGAACGGTTGAACAGATAAGTCTCTTCATTGGCCCATATTGTCGTGCAAAACAAGACGAACAGAATGGCGTGTGGCAGTTATTTGTACCCCGCTCCGTTCAGAAATTAAGTAGAATATTAGCACCGTTAAAATAATTACAATTTCTGAACGGTTTGAGGTACGACCACCTGCTAAATACCATTCTGTTTGTTTCGAGGAGCTCGGAAAAATGAACCAGGGATCCGATGTGTCAAACGCCCGTTCGAACAAATCTCTAATTTGAGTAGGCTCTTCCATTTTTTGTGCGACCCGACCGACCGACCCTTCCCAGCGGGGGGCCACGCACGGTGCTCCGCCCGGACACGGCGGTGTGGGGGAGGAGCCGGCCGGAGGCGGCTATAGGTATACTTCATCCCAAACCTGCCCCGGGCACGCTGCTAGAAGCGTTCAAATCGGGCCGTGCAGAGGTTTGGCGTTTCCCAAATTGCGGCGAAACCGTTCATCGCACTGACCGCAGACGAATATCACTGGATAGAGAAAAGAATTATCTAGAAAACAATATGGGGGATTATTTTTTCGTTGCCGGGGGAAAAAGCTGTTGTGGCGCAAAGTCGCGGACGTTTTTAGGCGTGGTAGAGCGGTTCAAAAAAATATTTGAACACACCGATATTAAGATTGAACCCTTATCTGCTCATGTACTAAATTTGAAATCCATATCTTGGACGGTTTAGCTGTGGCGATCGTTAGAAGACGACTAAAAATCGGCCCGCAGAGGCCGCCCAGACCCGAGGTCCTCTTTCCTCTTAAATACCGGGGATGTGATTTTCTTGGTTCCGGCGAGGGGCACACCAATCCTGAAAATTTTGTACAGAGACTGAAATACCAAATGACTGGATGTGACTGGAGAAAGAGTGGACAAAGTGACTGAAAGAGACTAGAAAGCAGGTTAAACATTTTCAATGATTAATAGGGTCAATCAAACCCAGACTGCAGGGTCGAAGGGTACTGCAGTGTTATGGAGTCCCGGAAGGCCGTGGTTAGCGGAGGGGGCCTCGTGCAGTGGCGCGGGCTAGGGGTTGCCGGGAGATATTCGGCGATAGGGGTCTGTAAAGTTAGGGACGCGCGTATCTGCGAGTGAGCTGGCAAAGCAACGCACGGCAATATAAGTAAATAATTTTGTAAAATGAGCCCTTGTTTTCGGTGCTCTGCTCTGCTGGTCGACAGTTGTTAAAGTACCGGGAGTGCGCTGCGGTATTCGTTGAGGCTGGGTGGCCGCAAGGGTGAGCAGACCGGTTCGCGACCGCTGGGTCTATAGTTCAAATCTTGCCGGATGCTCAACTTTTTCTTGTGGCACAGCTTGGAGGACTGAGAATAAAGTATACTTCCGAACATGGTGTCAGTATGGCTGTGTAAGCGACCGTGCGGGCTAAGGCGCCGCCGGCACAAACCCCCCGGTCCCGAGGGCCTAGGGTTCGATTCCCTAGATTCGAGGGTCCCGCCCGGGGGGGCGTTCTGTGCCTCGGGAGCAATCCCCGGGGGAGACTCAGGAGATGTGCAGAGCTTCTAAGGTTCGAAGCTTCTGTTTTCCTTCCTCCGAATCTGGCGGGTGCGGACATGCCGCTACTCGGTGCGTAGCGAGTAGAGTACAGCGGCTTCGGCCATGTCCGTAAACGGAACGTTACCCACATAAGCGGAACCCGTTTTGACATTTGAAATCAATTGTACTATCGGTCTGAAAAGTTTTAAACCCGTTTGGGGCCGCCTAGTAGCGCCCTCTAGGCGGGCATAGGTGACCGCCAGCCATCTTGGATAGGGAGGATAGTGATTTTTACGAATACGCTGTAGCATAAAATTGACTATAAATAACCGCGGGCGCACTCTGTAAAATAGAGTATTAAAAAATAATACGTGTTTAAGTTATCGCGCCGCCCTGCACAGCTCACAGTCTGCGATGCAAATGGATTAGTTGTTAGGTGAGGTTAGTCGGCCTAGACGTCACCATTTGCGCTCTAACCGCATTTCTCATACCGGGCAGGAAGAGGCGCTTCTTTCAAACGTAACGCACGTGGGCAACCAATATGATGCATTCTAGGGCAGGTAAGAGCAGCGTCCGTGTCCAAACGACGCATTAGGGCCAATTTGAGCCAAGAATTTCTCTCGTGATAACCGAATTCCACGGCGCACAAGACCGGCGAAGTAATATCCACTTCCACTTGCGTCACGAACCTAAAGGTCGGCGAAATCACCGATATCAGTCTATTAACTCGGTTACAGCCCTCAGACTGGGTTGCACTTTTGACTGCGCGTGGCTAGCAGTGCAGACAACACACTAAAACCGGATGTAACCGGGTTTTCGACCCTAAATAGCACTAAAGTCCGATCTTAAGCGAGTCATAGCAGACGCGGTGTGTCATTGGGGATTTTTCAAGTCTCTTAACTCGGTTACAGCTTCAATATTGGGCTGCTCTTTCGCCTGCGCGTGGCCAGCAGGACAGACAACACAATGAAACCAAATGTAACCGGGTTTTGTGACCTGAAAGAGCACTTAAGTCTGATCTTCAGCGCAGCATAGCTTGCAGCGTGTCATGGGGCCCTTTTTAATTCCTTTAACTCGGTTACAGCTTTAATATTGGGCCGCTCTTTTACCTGCGTGTGGCTAGCAGGGCAGACAACACACTCACACCGAATGTTACCAGGTTTTTCGACCTTAAATACAACTCAAGTCTGATCTTAAGCGCGCCATAGCTGGCGATGAGTCATTGGGGCGTTTTTAAGTCTTTTAACTCGGTTACAGCTACAGCATGTGGCCGCTCTTTTGCATGCGCGTGGCCAGCAGGGCAGACAACACACTCACACCGAATGTAACCTGGTTACATTCGGTGTGAGTGTGTTGTCTGCCCTGCTAGCCACACGCAGGTAAAATAGAGGCCCAATATTGAAGCTGTAACCGAGTTAAAGGAATTAAAAAGGCCCCCATGACACGCTGCAAGCTATGCCGCGCTGAAGATCGGACTTTAGTGCTCTTTCAGGTCAAAAAACCCGGTTACATTCGGTGTGAGTGTGTTGTCTGCCCTGCTGGCCACGCGCATGCAAAAGAGCCGCCCAATATTGTAGCTGTAACCGAGTTAAAAGACTTGAAAACGCCCCAATGACTCATCGCCAGCTATGGCGCGCTTAAGATCAGACTTAAGTTGTATTTAAGGTCGAAAACCCTGGTTACATTCGATGTGAGTGTGTTGTCTGCCCTGCTAGCCACACGCACGTAAAAGAGCGGCCCAATATTGAAGCTGTAACCGAGTTAAAGGAATAAAAAAGGCCCCCATGACACGCTGCAAGCTATGCCGCGCTGAAGATCGGACTTTAGTGCTCTTTTAGGTCAAAAAACCCGGTTACATTCGGTGTGAGTGTGTTGTCTGCCCTGCTGGCCACGCGCATGCAAAAGAGCGGCCACATGCTGTAGCTGTAACCGAGTTAAAAGACTTAAAAACGCCCCAATGACTCATCGCCAGCTATGGCGCGCTTAAGATCAGACTTGAGTTGTATTTAAGGTCGAAAAACCTGGTAACATTCGGTGTGAGTGTGTTGTCTGCCCTGCTAGCCACACGCAGGTAAAAGAGCGGCCCAATATTAAAGCTGTAACCGAGTTAAAGGAATTAAAAAGGGCCCCATGACACGCTGCAAGCTATGCTGCGCAGAAGATCAGACTTAAGTGCTCTTTCAGGTCACAAAACCCGGTTACATTTGGTTTCATTGTGTTGTCTGTCCTGCTGGCCACGCGCAGGCGAAAGAGCAGCCCAATATTGAAGCTGTAACCGAGTTAAGAGACTTGAAAAATCCCCAATGACACACCGCGTCTGCTATGACTCGCTTAAGATCGGACTTTAGTGCTATTTAGGGTCGAAAACCCGGTTACATCCGGTTTTAGTGTGTTGTCTGCACTGCTAGCCACGCGCAGTCAAAAGTGCAACCCAGTCTGAGGGCTGTAACCGAGTTAATAGACTGATATCGGTGATTTCGCCGACCTTTAGGTTCGTGACGCAAGTGGAAGTGGATATTACTTCGCCGGTCTTGTGCGCCGTGGAATTCGGTTATCACGAGAGAAATTCTTGGCTCAAATTGGCCCTAATGCGTCGTTTGGACACGGACGCTGCTCTTACCTGCCCTAGAATGCATCATATTGGTTGCCCACGTGCGTTACGTTTGAAAGAAGCGCCTCTTCCTGCCCGGTATGAGAAATGCGGTTAGAGCGCAAATGGTGACGTCTAGGCCGACTAACCTCACCTAACAACTAATCCATTTGCATCGCAGACTGTGAGCTGTGCAGGGCGGCGCGATAACTTAAACACGTATTATTTTTTAATACTCTATTTTACAGAGTGCGCCCGCGGTTATTTATAGTCAATTTTATGCTACAGCGTATTCGTAAAAATCACTATCCTCCCTATCCAAGATGGCTGGCGGTCACCTATGCTCCGCCTAGAGGGCGCTACTAGGCGGCCCCTAACGGGTTTAAAACTTTTCAGACTGATACATCGTCAGTACATGTAGGTACAGCTAGTATTTGCGTTTGTACACCTGTCATTAACTATTTTTTAAAATTGACGTTGGGTATGCCACCTTAACGTTTTCAAAAAAATTACAAATAGTCTGTAGGCACTCTTAAAGTGTCGTATCATCAGTAACAGCGTTAGTACACGTTTGTACACATTAAACAGCGGGTGTTGAGTCACCACAATTTTTTCTTCAATTCAAAGCTGGAAAGCGAATTCCACGTTTTCCAATGCCAGGTTTTCTTTTTGCCCCGTGACAAGGAAAAAGATAGGCAAGTCCACATCACACTAGATCCGTCTCTTTCTGGCTCGGCCGGGCACGTGAGAGAGAAAAGCACAGAGCTATTGCGTTGCGGGCTTGCGTACCTTTTCCTGGTCACGGGGCCAAAGTCACACCTGGTATAAGTCAAACCTGAAACTCAGACCGTGCACGCCCGTTTTTTTAAACAACCGAAGAATCAAATTTGTAATATGTATATGTTTACGATGATGAAATTCATGTTATGAACTCTGACTTACCGACTTGAAACTGACCTTAGATATACATTCTAAACAAAATTTAAGTGTGTGTGTGGGTCATGGCATGAATAAAATTTAGAGATAATACACCTGGTAACCAAAAATATCCCGGGTGAAAGTGCTTATGTATAGATTATATATCGCTCATGTATACTCTATATACATATGACGATACATACCTATTTATACAACTATATATCACCCCACATATAACCATATATATGCTTATATATAGCTATATATTGACCTTCTTCATATATACTTCATATATGACTATATATAAGACATTTTTACCTGGGATAATGATCAACAACGTTAATACACGTCTGTACACGCCCGAGATATACACTGAAAGCCAAATTAAAGTGTGTGTGTAGCTCATGACATAGTTGACATTTATAGAAAACACACCTGACGACAGAAACTGCGATTTGTCATGCTCCACGACGTTAGTACACGTTTGTACAAGCGAAAGATATACACATGAAGCAAAAAAAAGGTGTGTGTGGGTCATGACATAGTTGAAATTTATAGAAAACACACCTGATGACCAAAACTGCGATTTGTCATGCTCCACAACGTTAGTACACGTTTGTACACGCCTTACATATAGACTTGGAGCAAAATGAAAGTGTGTGTGGGCCATAACAAAGTTTAAATTCATAGAAAACACGCCTGACTAGAAATGCAGTTCGTAACGCACCGCGACGTTAGTACACGTTTGTACACGCCTAAGATATGCACTTGAAGCAAAATGAAGATGTGTGTGGGCTATGACAAAATTTTAATTCGTAGAAAACACGCCAACTGACTAGAAATGCAAAGCGCAACGCACCACGACGTTAGTACACGTTTGTACACGCCTTAGATTTACACTGAAAGCAAAATTAAAGTGTGTGTGGGTCATGACAGAATTCAAATTTAAAGAATGCACACCTACTGGACAGAAATGTGGTTTGTTTTCCACCACGACGTTAGGGCATGTTTGTAAACGCCTCAGTTATACACTTTTAGCATAATTATAGTTTGTATGGTTTAAGACATGGTTGAAATTTATGGAACCCACACCTACTGGCCAATAATTTGGTTTGTAATGCACCACGACGTTAGTACACGTTTGTACACGCCTTAGATATACACTTATAGCAAAATAAGGATGTGTGTGGGCTGTGACAAAGTTTAAATTTATAGAAAACACGCCAACTGTCTAGAAATGCAGAGCGTATTGCACCACGACGTTAGTACACGTTAGTACACGCCAAAGATATACACTGAAAGCAAAATGAAAGTGTGTGTATAGCTCATGACATTTAAAACACAACTGACGACCAAAACTGCGATTTGTCATGCTCCACGACGTTAGTACACGTTTGTACACCCCAAAGATTTACACTGACAGCAAAATTAAAGTGTGTGTTGGTCGTGACACAAAATTAAATTCATAGAAAACACGCCTACTGACTTGAAATGTGGTGAGAATGGCACCACTACGTTAGTACACGTTTGTACACGCCTTAGATATACACTTGAAGCAAAATGCAGATGTGTGTGGGCTATGACAAAGATTAAATTTATAGAAGAAAGTGACGAACTGTCGTTGGGGGTAGGAAAGTGCGCGAGCCGGTTTTGTAAGGTTCCAACATTATTCCATAAAAAGACCTCTGAATGAGTCGATATCTCAGCGACGTCAACACTTAAATTGCGATGGCGGGAACCCTTTGCAACGCCCTGCACGCCATTGTTAAGAAGTGAGATTTAAACAATCAACCTTCCAGTTCCAAAAACGCCTGGAAACGTCCGGGCGCCGCGCGGCATCTCTTCGATGTTTCTCGGACTGCGGTCAGCATCAGACCATTTTTGACCGCCCGAATCTCCTCATGAGGCGTGTTTGCATGACAAATGTCACTCTTGCGAAGACGCTAATATAGACTACCCGATATTTTCATGTTTTTGTGTCTTAGGATTTCTCAATACGCAATGTTTGGTGTGTACAAACGTGTACTAACGCTGTTACTGATGATACGACACTTTAAGAGTGCCTACAGACTATTTGTAATTTTTTTGAAAACGTTAAGGTGGCATACCCAACGTCAATTTTAAAAAATAGTTAATGACAGGGGTACAAACGCAAATACTAGCTGTACCTACATGTACTGACGATGTACAATTGATTTCAAATGTCAAAACGGGTTCCGCTTATGTGGGTAACGTTCCGTTTACGGACATGCCGGCCGCTGTACGGCTCGCAGGGGCTCCTCGGAGGGTCTGTCCGGCAGCAAGGGCATGCCATCTCCTGCAAGAACACAGAGCACGACACAAGATGAAAAGCATGCACTTGGTTGACAGCCTGCACTGAGCCGCTACTTTACAAATTCTTGATATCCAAGAAGTTGTGTGTACACAGTTAAAATCCTACGGAAAAGTTCTTCGCAGGCTTCGAAGAAAGTCTTCGTAATACGAATCCTTCGCATAACAAAGCATTTTTTCGTTGCCGGTGAAGAGCTTCTTCGCAGGCTAGGCCGAACTTCTTCGTAAGCCACGAAGAATTTCTTTGTAAGACGAAGGAACCCTACGATACCTCCATTATCTTCGCAGGATTTTTAACAGTGTAGTAGGGAAGTAGGTGGACCCCAAACGCATTTCCCCTAAACGACCATGTCAAATCGTTAGTAGATCGTAAGTACAGATAAGTAGACATATTTTTACCACACACAATATATGCAAACCCGATTTTTTGAAGTGTCCCTGGGGTTTGCCGACCCCTACTACAACAACACACAAATCGTAGGCTCTGTCTTACGTGTGTACTTACGTCTTCTCATCTCTACTTACCTGAACTATGGAGCTGCAGTTGACAGAATTTACGTTTTGCGTGTTTCTGTGGTAGGGGTTTGCCAAAGGAACGTTAAGTTGGCAAACCCGACAGACACTTCAAAAAATCGCGGTTTGCTTAAGTTGTGTCCGGTATAAACATGTCTACTTATCTTTACTTACGATCTACTAATTTGGCCGTTTGGGGCCATTGCGCCTTTCCTTTCAACACACTTTTGATGTGCTTGGGATAATACTTGTTGTGTCGCACGCAAGTCGAACAAGATTTTGACATATCAAGTAACTTCTACACATTACATATGTTAATTATAGCGTACACTGCACTACAATTCATGTACCCTGCTTCATGAAAAACTGCATGCAAAAGTTAAGAGCAGGTTTTTAACGTGCAAAACCTTACATAATTGCGTACGTATTCATGCATGGTACCCTTACCTGCCAAGTCTTCCAGCTCCGCCTCGACTTCCTCCAAGTTCTCCATGTGCTCCAGCACACTCGCCTCGTGCCGCCTCCACTTAACCTCGTCCTGCGTCAGGACCAGCGCCTCCTCGCCTCCCGGCTCCGTGTCTTCCTTCTCAGGGCGCCCGTTCTGGTTCCGGTCTCGCAGGCCACCCGCGAGCAGCATCTGGCACAGCAAGGTTAATATCGGGGAGCAGTGCTGGCAGTATGAACGTACCTCTGCACTGGGCACCTGGACATGAAACTTCAATCCCCTGACACCTACCCCCTGTGAGCAACCCCTAAAACACGATAGCCATTTTTGGAAAATTGGCATTTTTTACCCTTTATTGGTGCACAAGGGGCGCCAAAATTTAACCAGCCGTGGATTAGGGGTGGTAGAAAGGGGGGAGGTGGTTGATGGAGACGGAATCAGTCCACAGTCCACCTCCCCCCTCGCGCATCTTTTCGTACTTCTTGTATTCTTACTTCCGTTCTGAGATTCAGCGGAGTACCCTACTAAACACGTGTTAGGACAGTGCCTGCAGGTGAAAACCCCGCATTGGGGTCAATAGTGTATTCCGGAGAAGGGCCGAACCGGAAATAAGAAGTTACGAAGAATCAGAAAAGCGGATCCCGTATGAGGGGAGCCGCAGCAACGAGTATCTCCGCCACGGCCTTCGTAACTACTTCTCAAGGTCGCGCGGTTGGTTTGCTGCGCTGTGTGACCATACCAAACGGTCATGACACATCGTCAGCGAAAGCTAAGCCTCCAAGTTTTTGACGTCGGCTCATGGCTGACGCCGTGGCGGAGATCCTCTTTGCTGCGGTTCCCCTCATACTGGACCCGCTTTTGTGATTCTTCGTAACTTCCTATTTCCGGTTCAGCCCTTCTCCGGAATACACTATTGACTCCGCTTGGTCCTTTAAGCCAAATTTGTTACATTAAACCTTTTCACTTAGAGCCCAAATAGGGGTACCGCCCTCCAAATTCACTAAAAACGCTAGTCGTTTCTCATACCTGCCCTCGAGAGCATCCGGTTTAGGAAGAGTTTTTTTGTTCTTGTGTTCACGGCCACTTCGTGTTCTCCCGTTGTTCCCAGCACGTGTAGAAATGCTCGCAAGCCGGTTGTAAGGTTCAAATCTTCAAGAACAAGACCCCAGAACGAGAAGTTGATATCTCAATGTATTCAACCCTCAAAATGGAATGGCGTGTACCTTTGTAAGACATTGTCATGAAGTGAGATTCAGATAATGACCCATTCAGTTCCAAAAACGCCATGATAACGTACGCGCGTGCTGTCTGCATGAAACCAGATATGGTTCTAACGTCCTATCATATATTTCTTCTTTTTTTTCTCGTTCATTTTTGTCGAACGTGCCTTGCAACGGCCTTCACCACTAGACAGCCAGCGCCTTTTTTAGCGCTCTGAAGCGCATTTTTATTGTTGTAACCTTCTTCGCTAAAAGAGAGCTGCCAAGGCGCTGGCTGTCTTACTGGGGTTGCAGATGTAACCGCAATCGCAATCGATGGATTTAAGTCGTTTAGGTATCAAAAAGCTTTCGTTCTTCAGCTTCGGCCTCCGAGCCTCGTTGGAAGTAGGAAGCAGTTATTCCCTCGCGCAGGTGCGGCAACGTTCAAGCAAGCATGCGGGCCGTGAGACTCTCAATGAGTCGGGGAGACGGACACATTTGGGCCTGGTTCTCTCGTTTGGCTCGCGCTCCTCTTTCCACCAGCTCTCCACTAGCGCAACGCCATTATCGCTGTCAAGCGACGAACAGTCAAAAACGTTCGCAGGGTGAGTTGTTTTGGAACATACTTCGCTTACTTCCACACGTCAATGGCCAGCGATAATATACTTGGAAGTTTAAAGGAGGAAATTGATGCTGACTGAAATACTCTATAAGTAACGCTGGGATGTTGCGAGTGGTGGGAGGAGCGTGACTGCTGTATGAATACTTTTGGGAGTTGAACTGACTCAGGCCGGCAGAACCCTAGCCAGTGCTAGGAAACTCCCCCGGTTTTAGCGATTCACTAAAAACGAAAACTGGAGGATCAGGTATTACCAGCCTGACAACATTAAACAAAAAATTTACATACTTTGCGACGGTTAATTTTTTCAATACTTTCAGCACACATTTATAGAATTCCGATATATCTATATCACAACTGCCTTTAATTATCTAATGCTGGCTTTTGAAAGTTGGTTATCGAAGTTGGCAGTAATTCATTTGTTTTTTCCTCCAGTTTTGGCTTCCCCACCTCCTATCCCCCACCACCGAGAGTTTCCTACCACTGACCCTAGCAACAAACTGCAGCCAGAAAGAGCCCGTAAGGCGTTCTAGAATCGCCTCAGGCGCCCGAGAGGCGTCGCACTGGCGCTATCTGGCTGAAGTTTGCTACTGGGAAGGCGGTGCAGTGCGGGCGGAGTATCTGCCGTGGACTTGAGAGCGAATAAGTTTTGTCCGATTGCTGGCGCTCATGGAGGTTAGGTTGTCGGAGTACCGACGGCGGGCAGCAATCAATATTTAGTAGTGTAAAGAAACTTCCTGTATGTGCGTACAGTTTCAATTGTTTTGTCTTCCGAAACGCAATTGAAGGACAAACTATATCTCTAGTGAGATAAACCGCAACGAATTCTGATGTAGTCAAGTTTATTTAATTTGGTGGCTATCAGTACGGTTTGAAAGTTGGAATCTGCAAAGGTATTTAGGAAGATAATGCACCTCAATTCAAGGTCTATCGTGCACCTCGGGTGACCTAAACTCTTGGGGGTATGGTGTATTGTGGTGAGATTTAATTGTCCCGTCTATCAGCTTGGTGTGGTTATTTTAGAGAAGATGTTTCGTCTGAATAGGAAAATACAATAAAATACAACATAATATGATGTAAACTGCATTTGGCAGATGCAACTACGTCTGTCACCCCACTCTATGAGATGTGTTAGTTCTATTAGTCTTTCCATTCAGTTTGCACCTTACCCTATCTCTGCCACATTTGAATCATCCCTGCGTTTGCGCTAAAGATGAACTAGTCCGATTGATGTAGAAAAAGGACGGTTTAGGAAGGTCTGAACAATCCCTGTAATCCAATGTACTTCTGTGACTTCCCATTCACCAGTCTGCGTGTCTGTCTGGCGTGATTTATCCAATTTTTGTGTTTGTTGCCACAGATGGACTGCGAGGTCTGTATGGAGCCGTTCGATGCGGTCGAGCACCGGCCAAAGATGTTGCCGTGCGGGCACGCATTCTGCTTGTTCTGCCTGCAGAGACTGCGAATCCCGAAGAAGTGCCCTAAGGATAGGAGGGTAAGAACCTACACGAGTTTACGGCTATTAATCTTATGCTCTCCAAGGGTTGATTTCGGCATTGATCAAGTTTCGAAAGTGACATATTCGATTTCTAAAAAACATAACGATCAGCAAAGATACTTGTTTTTAGAGACCGCACATCGGTTGAAGTTAGTCTCGGAACCAGCCATCGCCCGCAGTTAACAGTCAGTTTTCGTGTACACCGCGGGGCTTGGATCAGATCAGTGGCTAAGTCTAGATAAAATGGGATACGAACACGGACTTAAAAACTGCCAAATACTGATCGCAAAAATTGGTTCCAAACATAAGAACAAAATACACTGAATTATGTGAAAATCTCAAAAAACTTTTTTCCCCTCAAAATCAAAGAACGAGTCTCCCGTAGAACGGTAAAGCTTTCTACATCCTGGTTTGTTTCTTTTTTTCAGGATTTTTTTTTCAAAACCTCAACCTTTTTTACTAACTGGAAATTCTACTTTACAGACACTTAAGTGCACGATAAAAGTCTGTCGACATATTTAGTCGATGGCTTTGGACGATTCTGTGCGGCCATAGGCCAGTGTCAAAATATGTATGCTTTTTAACTTCATGTGTGTGTAATGCGGTCTGTGTTCCGGCGAAATTTTGTTCCAGGAATTCCACACTGATCCGAAGGAGCTACCTGATATCTTCATGTTCATGCAGAATATTCAGGAGCAGGCTACACAGAGGTCAGGCTAAAATATTTCTTCTTAACTGTCTTAAATAGGCTGATGCCGGCCTCGCGGCCTCGTGCTCGTCTCTACACGAGAAAATTTGGCTAATATTCGTTCTGTATTTAACATTCTCGCTACGCTTGAGGCATACAACTGCGCATTTTGGTACGCCCCAAGAGGCGTAAAAAATCACTATGCTCTGGAAGGCGTAGGTTAAAGTAAGACTAAAACGGCCCCACTCCCTAGCTTGAGAGATTTTATGGTCCCATTAAGCTCACTTTCATTATACCAGGTGTATCATTAGCCCCGGTCAGTAGGCGGTCCCGCAACACACTATCTTCGTCTCTTTCTGGCTCGGCCAGACGCGTGAGACAGCAAGACCAAAACTGCCCGGGGCTAATGATACACCTGGTACAACTTCGTTTTATCAGTGTACACCCTAACGAAACCACCAACCACTGCGCAGAATCCACCATCCCTAGTGCTTAAACCAGTGGTTAAAACAGAGCCATCTTGGGCTGGAACGGGACTAACTGGTGAGAGAGACGTACTTTTGTAAGAGAATGGACGCCCCTTATAATGCCTTCAGGAACCCTAATACAATGCCAAAATCAACTCCACGTGCTGCTGCCGGTGGGCGGTGGGCACAACAGAAGCTTTTCCTTGTTTCTTGCTCTGCTAATGGACTCCTATAAATAAATGTCACTGACAAATATATCACCTAAGAAACAGGAGGGTGAAGCCCTGCAACGGGGTCTGGGGGCGGAGTCCCCCAGCTAGCAAAGCGAGTCTCTTTGCTGCTTGAGCTCTGTGTGAAAGCTCTATGTGAGATTTTCTGATTTTGCTTTCTTTCTCACTTCCAGTCTAGTTCTTCTCTAGATCACCCTATTCAACCATGTCATCAGCCAAATTTACAAATTTGCGTGGTTTGTTATCCCTCGCCTCTATCTTGCTTTATAATAACTTGATACTACGTCGTAAAATCTTTTGCAGGGTAGTGAGTCGTTTCCACTGCAAAACGTGCAATGAGATTGCAAGGGATAAGTGCCTAGAAGACCACCAGATATGCAGCACCAAGAGGATCCGTTCAGAGGAAGCCCAGCCACTCCTTGATGCGCTCCAGGTAGAATTCTGTCTAGGAGTGAGAGGGTTGTTGACCGCAGTAGGTTATGGTGTCCCGAAAACCTGGGAGTTTGCTCACTGGTGCATTTTTAGAACGACGCTGTGCAAATTTTGGGCGCGATCGGACGGTGTCCTTAGGTTCTAGAGAGGACCCCACTGCAGCAGACATCTGCCTGACGCTCAGGTAGAATGGGTAGCCGCTGTTAAGGGTCGAAGTCATTAATTTCTCCACTGATTTGGCTCGCGTACACTCAGGGAAGCCGTTTCTTGGAACAATTAAAATTTACTTGATCCAACCGTGTTCGGGCATTGCTGTAACTAAGTCTATAAAATGTTGAACCAATGCCAAAAAAGTCTTGATCCAAAGAGAAAAATTCTTAATCCAACACAACATGACCACGTGAGTAATTATTTTGCTCAGTTCAATCCCTAAAAGGTCAAGACATTTCTTAGACTTGGAACAAGAAACCCTTTCTCTGGGTGTATGCTCCACATCAAATTTCGACTATGACTAAAACTTTGGGTTTTATGCCAACTTCAGTTACTTATGGAATCTAGGATCCGTCTGGAAATATTTCTCGAAGTCTTGAGTTCAGTTTTCACTGTGAGAAAGCTTCCACCCACTGTGGAAAAGTTTTTCCACAATGGAATGTCCATTCTGGAAGATTTATCCATTCTGGAAAATTTCTATTCTGGAAAATTTCCATTCTGGAAATAGGGACGTCTCGAATTCATGTTTCCCACATGGGTATGCTTTTCCACGATGGAATCTGATCTCCATTCTGGGAAGTTTCTATTTGGGGGGGGGGGGGGGCTAGAACCGGCGACCGGGGTAGGCAACCTACAAACAAAAACAAAAAACGCCTGAATGTAAGCAATAAGCGCGATATATCTGTCTCCGAAACCCAAGTCTGGCTACGACCCTGTCGCTGCGGTATCTATCGATCGTAACCCCGGAGGCCATGTCTACCCTGCCGATCAATTTTGGAACCGTTCCACCTGTTACTCAAATGCTAACACTGCCCCCTCTGAAATTAAGGGGTAGTCGGAGAGGGTTTTAAATTTGAGGTTTGGCTTTTAAAGTGTCCCTTAATGCCACACTGACTGTAATTTTGACAACTTTCTCCCAACAAATGTGTCTTAATCATCCCTTTCATGGCGCTTTTTGACAGTCCCATATAAGGGGGTATTTCAACCCCTTAGAATGAGTCGACAAAGTTGCTGTTTTGGGACCTTCTGGCGGGACCCTTGGGACATGCCTCTTCAAAATTTGAACTCCCTATGTCAGCTTACAGCGAAATGATAGGCTCTACAGAAAGTGGACCGCTGAATGAGATCGCCAGTGTACAGTAATGTTTGCCGTGAGGGATCTCGGGTTAAAAGAGTTGTATATGGGACCATATACGAATTGTATGTAAAATTGTATATGGGGCCATATTTAATGTGTATTCGAATTGTATACACATCACATATGGGCCGTATACAAGTGTATTTGGATCGTATACGGGACCATATACAACTCATATAGTATACGGCCCATTATACGATTATATACCAACCATGTGTATATACAATTATATACAATCATATACGATTCGTATATGGTCCCATATACAACTCTTTTTACCCGGGATCTCTCTGGATTCTCATGGAACGGTGAAAGAAAATTGTGGCAGCCCTGCAGAATAGTGGAATCATTACTCGACCTCACGCTACGTGTCCGTTTTACCAGGGTGGGGAGGCGGACATCAGCGAGTTTGTGCAGTTCCTGGACACCTCGCGCGGTGCCCTGCGCACGGAGCTGAATCAGTGCTCGTCCCAGCTGCGGCGGCAGCAGGAGGGGATCGTCATCGCCAGGGCACGTCTGGAAGGAGCACTGACGGCGGAGGAGTCCGCCTGGAAGGAGGCGACGAAAAACGCCAGCAACTACGGTAAAGGAAAACCAAGGCCGTTCTGGATAAACTGTAGGGTGAGTGCAGGCGAAGTAATCACGCTGGGAAAAGTAACAATCACTTGTAAATAAAAAGTACCACACACACACATACTCACTTGTCAAAAGAGGTCGTTTAATCCCAAATTGCTAAATTGCTATGTTTCAGAGGATGTTTTATCTGCTTTGATTTTTTTCCCATCGTCATTTCTTAACCTGCACTGCTCTCAACCAAAATGCAGCACGTTGGCATTTTGAAAGATGTTTGTCTGATACTTTGCTTTTTTTTTTTTGGCTGCACTGTCTATTTGCTTCCCTCTATCCATACCCTTTTTAAAAACTATTACAGATTTATTTATTAAACTGGTCTCCTGCCCCTGTGTCACAGGTCTTACTACTGGTGGCCCCAGGCTGTTGGCGGACCTCAAGGACGCACGGACCACGTTCACGGTGACTGTGAAGCGGGACGACGTCGGGGACGGCAGGGGTGCAGCCGACTGGCACGGCAGCGCGCTCGTCTCTGACCACGTCGCCGCGAGAGTCCTCATCTCCCAGGTAAATGCAGTGTTTTTGAACGCATTTATCTGTACTTTGTCGATTTGGAAATCCTGTGGCAAGTCGAGTTCGGACGGAGATATGAAATTTTCCCCGGCAATCGACCCCGACTAAAATTAGTCAAGAGGTCCGGGGTAGTCGCCCGGATGAAATGGATAATATATGGGATTTTATATGAATAAATATAATTATATATGATTATATCTGGGCGTCCATATATGACTTTATATATCCATGTATGGAGGCATATCTGACTACTAGTCATATATATATGTGGTCATATATGCCTCCATACATGGATATATATACACCCGTCAACAAAACCTGAAACACAACCCTGAAACACCCTTTAAGTTGTCGGTTTGAGGAAATTTTTTGAGCGTAAGCCCCTTTTGTCGCTTTTGACACGCCGACGCTCTTATTTTTTTTAGGGCGAACCCACCCCCTTTCCTCGTTTTTTTCCATCCCCTTACAGGAGTGGATTTTAGGGGTTAGCGTAGCGTTCAAAGGTCCTAAGCGTAGAAGGTGCTCCGATTACGCTGCGGCCCCCATAGGCGCCCCGGTGAGGATCTGCAATGACTTGTCGAATCCAGGGCCAGCCGCAGGCGGTGCGCAGCGCCGAGTGGGCAGGCAACCCACCAGGCACGCCGAATAAAGGCGGCGCCCTGGCACTGGCCATTCCATGGGTTTCCGTAGCGATTTGGTTTCATTATTATCGCAGGGCACTGAAGGTCTGTTGTCGCAGTGTGCTGAGCCAAAAACTAAATGAAATCGCTACGGAAACTCATGGAATGGCCAGTGCCAGGGCGCCGCCTTATTCGGGGTGCCGGGTAGGTTGCCTGCCCACTCATCGGCGCTGCGCACCGCCTGCGGCTGGCCCTGGATTCGACAAGTCATTGCAGACCCTCACTGGAACGCTGGGGCGCCTATGGGGGCCGCACCGTAATCAGAGCGCCTTCTACGCGAAGAGCCTTTGAGATAAAGGATAGGCCTTCCCATAATTCAGAAAAACCGGTCCCCACCCCTACTCAGTTCGACGTTTTCGGGGGTTGAAGTTAGGGGTGGTTCCACGGACTTTTGACGGTTTTTTGCCTCTGGAGAGGGGACGGGTTGTCCGATTGACTTCAAATTTTGATGGGAAACGCATTTGACATGCCTTCAACTGTCCGTAACAAGAATTGGGCAACAAACGCTAAGGGGTCGGCTAGGGATGACCGGGGGCGTCAACCCCTCCAGTGCGGCGCCGGAAGGGGGGTGCAGGGGGGGCCAGAGGCCCCCCTCAGAATCCGGGCCCTGGGTTCCGGGCCCTTTTGAGCCCGCGAAGCGGGCCCTCTGGCACCTGGTGAAGCGGGCACCTTGAGGCCCATTTTAAGGCCCGCGAGCCCGCGAAGCGGGCCTAGGCCTAATCTCATCACATTTCGCGATGCGGACCTTTCCGGCACGGCCCATCTCCACGGCTTGCGAAA
>CM076257.1:5267225-5323162 GCA_038380765.1 Odontothrips loti | reverse complement strand
GACCCGTTTAAAAGCTGGACCAGTTGTCGGCACAGAGTGAGGGACACAAGTGTTGGACCAGTTGTCGGGTTGGACCAGTTGTCGGGCTGGACCAGTTTAAAAGCTGGACCAGTTGGATGCGTCTCCAATTTTTAATAGACGCCCGTAGTTGGCTTCCCCCTCCCTGATCCCCACCCACCCTCAACGTCTACCTCAACCCCCCCCCTCCCGCACGGGGAGCAGCGGGGAGCCGATTCACGCGCCACAAGGGTTTTGAAAGCACAGACCCTGGTGCGAGACTAAGCAGCTACCTGTGCGAGGCTAGAAGCCGACGCTTTGTCCATCCCATAACCTTACTTGTCATAATTGAAAGTATCTATTCTCAGCTCAGGTTGAGTCTCGAGGCTTTCTATACTTTTCCATGGTCTCTGGCTAGTATGAGAGAGATAACATTGGCAATAAAAATAGTATATCAAGCAGTTTAAATCTGCTCCCCGTGCGGGGGGGGGGGGGGGTGAGGCACGAGATTATGGTAGCGGGGGCTGGTGAGGTAGCAGTGGTGGGCGAACCCAACTACGGGCGTCTATAAATTCGAAGTTGTCGACATTGTTTTTATTAATTATTATTCATTGTTCGTAAGACTTTGAAAAAAGTAATTAAAACTTTGAATTTATACCCCTAGGCACTCAAGACGCACCTCTTAACCAGCGGCTCAGGCAAACTGCCGGACGAGGTCTCAGCAGCTTTCCGGCCAGCCGTGTCCGAAGTGGGGCCGGACACGTGTCTCGTGTAGCGGCCGGAGCTGTGCGAAACCCTTCCGGAACTGAGGTGGCCGCAAGAATAAGAGCAGCGTTAGCGGCTGCGAGAGGGGCACGGCCTGTGCGGATCACCTCCGCTAGGGAGACTGGGCCCCGACCGGGATCCAGCCGCTAGTGCGGAGAGCAGCCTGCCTCCAGTTCAGGTAGGGATGGGAGGCTCCCAGGGTCGCTTTGCACGCGACGATTTCTATTACTACCCTTAGAATTCATGCGACCATGCACACTTTTGGGGGGTTTTCGAGATGATGAGTCCGATACATGACATTTTGACATAAGGTGTTGTGTTACGCTATGGAACCCTGGAGGCTTCTTCCAAGTCCTGTCTCTTGGCACATTTGACCGAGTTGACTGATTCTTAATTTACTTTCTACTGTGCAATCAGGAGGAACTCTGCCTTTTCGTCCGGCGTACTTCTGTACTGCTCTCCAGTCCTCCTGCTGCTGCTGGTCCTGCTCCAGATCAGGATATATGTTCAGCGCTTGGACGCCCGTTCGTAATTATTTTACAGCTTCGGCGCCATGCTGGGATCGCTTCTTGCATGCTGGTATATTTTATTATATTTTATTTTGCCTCATTATAATATGTTGTCACATGTAGTCTTCCTTTAATCAGTGACGTGATGTATGTGCTGTAACTAGGGTCATTGTGTCAATGTAAGAGCACAATGTTGTTACTGGATTATGCATTAAGTTATTGGTGTTGCACATTCTCGATCCATTGTATATTTTATCTCATATTTCTCTTTCATACTCTGAATAAAACTTTTGTAAAATATTGAGAGAAACAAACTTTGTCTGTAAGAAATAAGTTTCATCCTTACTTCGACTTATTTAAGAAGCAATGGCTAGAAGCTGTTTTTCTTGCTTTCCTTATCCATTTTTTTTTAATTTGCTGGTTTCCCTCGTCGTCTTGCGCGTCGCTCACGTCGTGCAACCGGGCGGCGGACCGAAGGAGCCGCGAAACGCTGACCCAGAGGAGTACACTGTCAAAACCCTGCGAGGAAACTTACGAACTATTTTCCTCGTAGCTTGCGAAGAATATTACGGCATTGTAATACAAACTAATTCTTCGCAATACAAACAACCTTAATTCTTTGCAAGCATTTGATAGTGAGGAGACCGAGCAGCTGAAGCCCGCGGTCCGCAGAGAGGAGGCGGAGAGAGCGCCGTACGCAGGCTTTTAGCAAGCTTGCTGGTGTGTGCGCTCTTCGTTCTCTCTGTGGAAGGCCAGGGATGGTAGGCAACTGCGGTGCCATGCATGCAGGAGTGTGGTGCGGGTCGGCCTCCCCTTACGTCACAGGCGCTAATCCGTCATCCACAGAGCTCCTCTGCTCTTACCATGGAGTCGCGCTCCCATGGGCACACTTCCGACTCTAAGACGCTGGCAATGGGTATTAACTCCATGGGGAGCAGGCGCGTACCGAGGGGGGGGGGGGGGGTCTTAAACCCTACGGATAGCTTTAATCGCAGGTGGTGTGTGCTGAGTATATTTTGGGATCGTCGAGAGGTTTTTACTCGGCCCAAAACTGAACTGGGTGGAGTTAAAACCCCGGGGACAGCTTTGATCGAACCTGGGGTGTGCTCAGTACATTTTGGCACCGCCGAAAAGATTTAACTCGGCCTTAAGTTGAACTGGTTATAGTTAAAACCCAAGGACAGCTGTGATCGCAGCTGTGGTGGGCTCAGTATAATTCCTAACAATCGAAGAGGTTTTAAATCGACCCAAAATTGAACTGGATAGAGTTGAAACCCTAGGGACAGCTTTGATCGTAGCTGGAGTGTGTTAAGTATATTGTGTCACCGTCAGGGAGGTTTTACATCGCCTCAAAATTGAAATGGGTAGAGTTAAAACCCTAGGGACAGCTGTGATGGCAGCTGGGCTGTGTTGAGTACATTTTGATACCGTGGGAGAGGTTTAAACTCGGTCCAAAATTTAACTAGGTGGCGTTAAAACCCCAAAGAGCTCTGTCAGCTGCTCGGGTGTCCGTAACTTGTGGCACTCTCGGAGAGGTTTTGACTATTACGTTTATTTCATTGGGTCGTGTGAAAGCCTTCAGCTGGCACTTACCGACTGACGAGCTCCGCTCGGTCAGGCAGGCTCGCGACTCGGTTGCTCGGTGCAGTCTTGGTGACTTGAGAAGTTTTAGGCTTTGGTGGGTGGGGCAGTGCCCTGTTGCTCCACAACGCAACATCCCCCCCGAAAGAAGTGTGCGGCCCCGTCGCACAAATGATTTAACGCAAGGGGTGATCATCCCAAATTTTAGCAAAATCGAAAAACAAAACAAGGGAGCAACCGAGACTGACGCTAATCCTCATTTAAGTTACACGTGGGCAAAGTTAAAACTTTAGACAATATTTACTCGAAGTGCAAACCAAGTGACTACCATCCCAAAAGGCATGTGCAAACTAAGGCAAAAGCAAAATAATTACTGGCTTATTAAAAGTCACAAAAGGGGCATGAAATAATGTAAAATTCAAACGAAAACTAACTTTCAACACATGTGTACAATACTCAACTGGATTGAATGATGCCCATACTTTTTGGCGATGGCTTCCAAACGAATCGGGTTTGGGGGAAATGATGGTGCAATATTTAACAAAGTTTATTCATCTCGCTGACATAGAGAAAGGGAAGGAGGCATGTGGTGAAAATTGAAATTAGAGAAACAGGAAGGGCGCGGACGATCGACGACGGATGGGCGGATGGGTCTGGATGGCGAGTTGTCTCAGAAAAACGGAGCTGGGTCGTCGGTTTTCGGTGTTGCAGCGGCGTAGCGTGGCTCCCCTCTGTGGTGGAGGCGGTCAGGCGACAATCTGACAGAGCGCTGACTCGGCGAGGTGGATTCTGTACGGACGCTCCGTCCCCTCGCAGAAAATATGCATTGTAGGCTCATAAGGCAGGCATGGCCTTACGGGATGCTGGCGCTGCGTCGTCGGTAAGGCAACGAAGGACGACGGCCGAAGGAGGTCGAAACGCTGCAACAAAGATAACCCAGGCGGCAGGAAAAGGGAGAAAGCACGATTGTGCAGGAGCGAGGAGGTTTTGGAGAAGGAGACAGAAAAAAAGTCCCGCAGACCAAAGCAGAGCATCCCTGGTGGAGAGGGCTGAAAAACAAAAATAAACATGACAAAATTTAAGAGAATCGAAGGTTACTGAAAGGTTAACAATTTAAAATCGCGGAGGATACCGGCTACTCAGTCCACCGGTCCTTTACAAAATGTCGGAAAAGAGAAAAATTAGAAAAATGTATTTACGGCGGCGCCGTAAGGTAAGCCTCCAAATTCCATGCATGCACGGGCTTATCCACCAGCTTTCCTCGGACAGGGAGCCGCGCTATGTAGGTTTGATAGTTAAGTTTCTGCAGCACGTCACGAGGACCGCTGAAACCTCCTCGTTTCCAGCCGAAGGGTGACCCTGGATGAAATAGCTTGACCTTGTCCCTTGCTGGAACTCGACTCGCCGGTGTTTTGCGTCGTAGTGTCGCTTCATGCGCGCCCTGTAGCCCACAAGATCGATCCTAAGCTTTTCACACAGTAAATCCTAGTGTTCACTTTAGTGCATAGTTCCGCACAAAATTAAGCATACAGAAGCTTACGCACACTTTTTGTGCATAATTCCGTACAGAAATGTGCGTAACTCCGTACTTAAATGTGCATAAGGATGTGCGTAAGCACTCCGTATCCTTAAATTTGTACATACGGATTTAGTGTGCACGGTCGTCAGCAAGCTGTCTCATCTTTGCTTCCAGTGTGACACTGCGAACTGGAACAAGTAGGTTGTCAATACTTAGACGAGGAACGAACCCGTGAAGAGCCGCAAACGGTGAAACCTTGATTTCCGGTATCACCGAATTATTCAGCATGAAGGCTACTTTAGGGACACACGGAAACCAGTTGGAACCTTCCTCATTGGCCATGAAGTGAAGCTGGCGCTTGACTCTCCCCACGGCTTTTTCCGCTGCACCGACGCAGAAGTGAGTGTTCGGTGGCGCGACGTTCTACTGCACGCCAGCTGCGGATAGGTGCTCGGAAAATTGGGCAGAAGAGAAGGGGTGGGCGTCGCTGTAGAAGCGCTGAGGTAGACCGTAAAAGTAGGCCATTAGGTCAAAACAGCGAATAGCATCACTGGCCGCGTTGAAAGCTGTGGCATAGCAGAGACAAAATTTGGTAAAAGTATCCACAAAAACAAGGATATAATACTTTCCGTGTGAGCCCGGAAGAGGACCTAAGGACCTACGACTAGCTCGAAACAGTCGTGAGACTCCAGAGGGCTCAGCTGGTTGGGGTTGCGGGGCTTCGTAACCTTCTTCAACTGACAGGCACGGCAGGTGGTGCAGGTCCGCTGGACGTCAGCTCGGATGGTGGGCCAGTCGTACCGCTGCCGAATTGACTGAAGGGTCTTCTCGGCGGCGTAGTGCCCAGCGGAGTGGTAGGAGGTGATGATGGCCGGTCGCAGCGACTGCGGGACGATCAGCTGACCGTGCCGGGCACGGAGGAGGCCGTCACGCAGTTGGTAGCGGCGAGCAGGGCGATAGCCGTTGTGCCCGGACTCCAAGGCCGTGATGATCTCGGCGAGGTCGGGGTCACTGCGCTGCTGTACCCGCACATGCTCCTCAGCGGTGCTGCCTGGAGGAATCTGCAAGCCAGGTGGAAGCTGCAGCACTGGGTCAGGGAGAGGCACAGGTGCGGCGTCGGGCAAGTCTTCCGCCGCGTCAGCAGCAGTGCCCAGGCCGCTCCGCGTCACTGCGAAAACTGCAGCATCGGCGTCGCTTTCCTCGAAGCTGCGTTCAGGGGCAGGGACGGCTGTGAGGCGACTGAGTGCATCCGCAATCACTTGATCTTTGCCTGGAAGGTACAGAATTTTGTAGTCAAATGGAAAGAGATACAGCATGAACTTGGCGAGGCGCTGGTTGGTAGTGGTCAGAGAGTCGATGAAAGACAGTGCCTTGTGGTCGCTGAAAATGGTGAAACGGTGACCAAGGAAACAGTGCCAGAACTGTTTCACGCCAAAGCACCAGGCAAGCAGTTCAAGCTCAGTTGGAGAATACCTCTTCTCGCTCTTGTGGAGGAAGCGGGACGCGCAGTAGACAGGCTGCCACGACTTGCCTACCTTCTGGGCGCAGGCCGCGCCAAGGCCGACACGGCTCGCATCAAAGAAGAGCGCTGTTTCCCGAGATTCGTCGAAGAGCAGGAGTGGAACTTTCTTGCATAGCTCGGACTTCAGGAGCTCCAGGGCCGATTCCTGGTCGGGGCCCATTTTGAACCGAGCGTCCTTCGCCAAAAGGGCGTAAAGGGGGGCTGCCTTTAGGGCGTAGGAACGGACGAAGCGGCGGTAGAAATTGAAAACGCCTAACATGCTTTGAAGCTGCGTGACATCCGACGCCTTCTTGAAGGCCTGGATGGCGTCCACTGCGCTCTCTGGGATGGTGATGTCACTGCCGGAGACCATGAAGCCCAGGACACGCATTCGGTCGTACCCGAACATGGACTTCTCTGCTGACAGCGTCACCCCAGCAGCTCGGGTTAGCTGCAAAAACTCTCGTATGGTGTCATAGAATGCAGGGAAAGTGGTGCTGTAAAAGTTGCAGTCGTCGAAATACATCGAAAAGTTGGATGCGTTTTTCGACAACTTCACACCTTTCGGCAGCTGCGCCGTGCCAGGATGAAGAAGAGGAGCGTGCACTCTGTACATAGCGAGCAGGCGCGGATCCAGGAGCAGCCCAAGGGAGGGGCAAAGTACCACTTTTCGCCTACTTACAGGCGGAGAGGCTTCGCAGGTTGCCCACCTTTCAGGCGCCCTTCGGGCGCCGATAGGCCCGAGGGGGGGGGGGGGGGGCACTTTCCCTCGATGATCTTCTGCTCCAAGAACTCGTCGAGCTGCTCCCTGAGCGCCTCTCTCTCAGCCTTGGACAGGCGATACTGGCGGCACCGGACGATCTTGGGATCCGCTATCTCCACTTCTGGTACTTTTGCAATCCTCAACTCCTTGTTGGACACTGCAAAACAATCCCGATACGACTGCGGGTTCTGCCAAATAAATGTTCTGTGTAATGAACGTTCTGAGTAGCAAGGGTTCCGTGCGCTGTTTTTCTGGTACTCGAGGATTCTGTCATATGATTTTCTGTGTAATGACCGTTCTGAGATATATAGGTTCAGCCAAATAAATATTATGTTACATAATTTTCAGATTGATTAGGGTTCTGTGCAATAATTTTCTGGCAAAGAATGATTCTGTCACACGATTTTCTGTGTAAACACCGTTCTGAGATATGAGGGTTTTGCCAAATAAATGTTCTGTATAATGAACAATATGAGTAGCAAGAGATCTTTGCGATGTTTCTCTGGCACACGAGGATTCTGTCACACGATTTTCTGAGTTATCACCGTTCTGAGATATAAGGGTTCCGCTAAATAAATGCTCTGTGTAATGAACGTTCTGAGTAGTAAAGGTTCTGGGATATGAATGTTCGGGCAAACAATATTCTTTGTAATGACCGTTCTGTGTGATGACGGTTCTAAAATATAAGGATTCTGCCAAATACATATTCTGTCTTATAATTTTCTCTGAAATAACGATTCGGATATGTGAATATTCTGGCAAATAAATGTTCTTTGTAACGACCGTTCTGTGCAATAATGATTCTGAGATTTGGATATTGTGGCAAATATTATTCTTTGTTATAACCGTTTCTGTGTTAGGACCGTTCTGAGATATGAAGGTTCCGCCAAATAAACATTTTCTTAAATAATTTTCTGAGTATTGAGGATTCAGAGCAATAATTTTCTGGCACACGAGGGTTCTGTCACACGATTTTTCTGTGTAATGACCGTTCTGATATATGAAGTTTCTGCCAAATAAATATTCTGTTAAATAAATTTCTGAGTAGTGAGGATTCTCTGCAATAATTTTCTGGCACACGAGGGTTCTGTCATATGATTTTCTGTGTAGTGACCGTTCTGAGATATATGAGGGTTCTGCCAAATAAATATTCTAGGTGATGAATTTTCTGAGACATGAACGTTCTTATTAGTAAACATTCTTTAAAATATAGATTCTGTGTTATGATTTTCTGATACACGTCCGTTCTTTTATGTAATTTTCTTTTAAACAACCGTTCTGTCGCGTGGTATTATTTGTGATGACAATGCGCTACACTTATTTTCTGCGCTGTGATTTTTCTGTCAAATAATTTTCTGTAAAATGACTGTTCTGATATATCAGTTTTGTAGTAGTGACTATTCTTTCTTATAAGTTTCTGAGTAGTGAACAGTTTTAGCGACTTTCCTGACAAATGACGGGTCTTTGTTGCAAGGATTATGTTAAACAACTGTTCTATCTCATAATTTTCTGTGTGTTGAGGTACCACGGTGTGCCGTACCGCCCGTGCTCGGGCAGGGCCTCGTGGGAGAGCCCACCACGAGCGAAGCGAGTTTATCAACTTAATGCCGCGGTACAATCGTGAGGGAGGACCGCTCAGCGGTGTTCGTGAAACATGGCCACGTTTTCGAGTCACGAATGCTCACCCCTACAGCCCTGCAGAAGCGTCAGTCACGCCGTTCTAGGTATAAAATGACAAACCGCGATCACAAAGGCATAGACAGACAGCAGTAGCATGAACAACCTATCGAAACACGTAAGAACTAGTGTACCAACTCGCTGCCCGCGTTTGTCTCCTAGGTGGCGCTGGCCGAGGCCGGCGGCGGCAAAAAGCCTAAAGGCAACAAAAAGCCTCAAGACGAAAAGCCCGACAGCATAAACAACCCGGACCCTCCACGACTTGCGGAGCCTGTTAGGGCTGATAAAACCGACGATCGATTATTCGATTGTCCGATAAATCTCTTCGGTGAATCGATTAATCATCACCGATCCTGCCCCATCGAATTATCGGGTTAATCGAACAAATTCCTTCGCCGATCTCGTCGATACACGCCCTTCTAAAAAGTACAGGAGAGGCGAGACCCGTAACTGCAGTAAAAGCGAGCTGCGAGCTGTGTTACCGCTCGTGCTTGCTCCGCCACTGCCGCTGCCGTTTATATCAGGCTTTACTTAATAAAGCAATTTTTAGGCATGTGGTTAGAAATACAATTTTCTATATTTTTATGATTGTTTTTGAACTGTTCACTGTAGTTTGTTTTAGTTAATTAAAGCCGTTTAAAAATGATAATTAGATGTATTTTGTAATTTCTTCTTTCTGTAAAAGTTGTAACTCGCTCTAAAGGGCTGAAAGTACACTGTAAACCAATTTCACATGGTTTCTGGCAATATCCCGGTTATCGAACAATATCGATTTATCGACGAATTTTAGTTATCAGTCGATCATGTTCGAACCACGCATTTTCGATAAACGACTTTCGACTAACCGAACAAATATTTTGTTTTTCCAACCCTAGAGCTTGTCAAGGGAGGCAACTTCCGCTACACCAGCCCCGGTGGCTCCGTCAGCGAGGGCAAAAGAAACGCCACCGGCCAGTACACGCTGACGGAGCTATCGGGGCTGATGTAGCGGAACTTGCCTGCCTTGATAAGGGAGGCAACTTCCGCTACACCAGCCCCGATGGCTCCGTCAGCGAGGGCAAAGGGACGCCAGCGGCCAGTACACGGGCAGAACAGACCACGGCGGGGGACTCAAGAGTAAATTCAAATGGCACAAGCCGAAGTTTGGTGGCCCCTCCAATTCGCCCCCACGAGACTCAGGGTGTTCAGGTATTGAAAAATGTTGTGAAGGGTGTTTTATGTGCAGAGAGCTGGTGTGTTAGACCTAATAGTGTAGAGGTTTTGGGAAAAAGAAAGGATAACAATATTTCTCAAGAAGAAGTAGAAATTTTTGGAGCTGATGTTCAGATTTTTTCACGAGCCAAGATCAGTTCAGTTGTATTCACATCTGAAATTCACAAAGTGTAAAGTACGGAAAATTTTCATGCCATGTTCAATGCTGGTAATACCACAAAGTATGCCACAATTAAGTACTTTGCAAAGGCAGAAAATAAAGTTTATGTGTGTTTAAAGCTGTACAAGGTGGACCACCTCAAAGTATTTTATCATGTGCAGACCCGTTCATCGTTCATCTGTTTCCCATCTTGTTCCAGTAGTAAGCACAAACAACGTAATTGTTAAGGATTTAAGTGAAACCTGCTTGGCGCAAGTTGGCAAAATTGGCTGTTATCTTTTTAAAAGACCCAATCTGCTTTAAAGAGCTTTGTCTTTTTCTTTTCTAAAAAAAAAATCTTTGTGCGCTTATTATGTTATGTTCTGTGTAATGTAATGTTTCTCAGAGTGAGATTTATAATTGTATGCCTTAGGGTCTAATTGATTGTTCGTTTTGTGAACTAAAATTTTACGTTTCATGATGAGGCCTTTCTGAGCCCGAGCAGAGCGAGGAGCTCTCTGCATCGACTATTCTACTTTTTCAGCCCGAGCAGAGCGAGGAGCTCTCTGCATCGACTATTCTACTTTTTTTTAATCTTCTCACGGCAAGTGTCGTTGTTGCCACATTCTGCATTCAGTTTCATTTCACTATCGCTAGATGGCGCCACAAAAATGGGTGGAGCTATGCCGCGGTTGTGCTCTGTGGTGCCAACTTTAGGAATTGATGTTCAGTTAAAACAGATTTAATACTGTTGTTCCTTCATTATACTTTACATCTTCTGTATCATACGATGTAATTGAACCCTTGGTAACAAACTGGAAATTAACACAATGTAAATCATCTCAGCATTGCTGTTTATTGTTTTAAAATGACATATTGGCATCGCACGGAGTAGGCGGAGAATCTAAAACAATTGTACCAACATACTTTAAAGAAGAATTCCAGTTCAATTAACAAAAGCAGACGTAACCAATCTGCTACAGTCCACGATTAGGCATGTTTTATTTTGCCGTTTCGTTTCCGAACCGTCGTACGAAGTACTGTCGCAATACGACGTGCAAAATATACTCCGTAATACGATTCCGCAATACGAAAGCTACATTATTCTTCGCAAGACGAAGGAAGTGTCTTCGTGAGCTATTTTTAGTGAACGTATGCCTCAAGATAACTCCTGCATTTCGTTGAGTGTGATCTTTGGTCCGCCCTGTATAAGACCATATACACATCGTTTTTACTCGTGGCCATTTGCAGACGTGTATATGATTATATACGTGTCGTATATGCCTGTATAATAACATATACATTTATATACACTTCGTATAAAATCGTATATGGGAAAATGAATGTATATGGTCCTTATACGGTCCATATATGGTCTCATATGCAGGCCATATACAGTCTCATATACGAATCGTATATAGGCCAATATACGATTCGTATACGATAATATAAAGACCATATACAATTATATACACTGTATACGCACATTTATATAATTGTATACGAACCTTATACAAGTTATATACGATCCCTATACAATTCGTTTTACCCGGGATACGTGGCCCCATGGGCCCACAATGGGACACGATCGATGCGGGCCGTTGTCCGACGGGTGTGCCTACCTTCCAGTGGCAGTTTTAACAATATCGATTATACGTGACCCCATAGGCCACCAATGGGACACGAATGATGCAGGCCACTGTTCAAAGGGTCTGCCTACCTCCTAGGGCCAGTTACAACATAATCGATTTTACGTGACCCCATCCCCATGGACCCCTAGTGGGGCCCCATCGACCCAGGTCGCTGTCCAGCGGGTCTGCCTACCCTCCAGGGGCAATTTCAGCAAAATGGATAATACGTGGCCCCATGGACCCTCCATGTGACACGATCGATGCAGGCCACTGTCGACGACCTCTTGGTGGCACCCTCAGGTGTCCGAGTACGCTCCCGTTCCAAAGCGATCGGTGAAGTGTTCCCGGTTGAAATTTGTACTTTTCGTACCATTCTCTGGCGGTTCAATAGTCCGGTCACCGACTCGGAGAGTAGCGACGGTTTAAAATGTCGGCAACAGTTATGTCACCTACCCCTGAAGTTTGGGTAAAACTTAGTAAGAATGGGTTTCGCTGAGTGGCATCCTGAAGCGAGGTGACAAAATTGTATCAGGGTCTGCATCGGTAAGGCCCCGCCTGGGGCCAAGGGAGCCTTGTAGAAGCGCTACTGTCTATATTGCCACTGAAACGTAGGCAGACCCGCCAGACACCGGTTCGCATCAGTTAGGCCCCGCCTGGGGCCATGGGGGCCTCGTAGTAGCGTTATTGTCGAAATTACCCCTGGAGGGTAGGCAGACCTGCTAGACGGCGGCCTGCATCGACCGGGCCCCACTGGGGGGTTATGGGGGCCTCCTAGAAGCGTTATTGACCGTTCTGAGATATGACGGTTCTGCCACAACGTTTTATCGTGACCGTTCTGACATATGACGGTTCTTCCAAATAAATGATCTGTGTAATGACCGTTCTGTGTATTAAGGAATCTGAGATATAAATAGTCCGGTAAATAATATTCTTTGTAGTGACTGTTCTGTGTAATGACCGTTCTGGGCTATAAAGATTTTGCGAAATAAATGTTCCTTGTAATGACCGTTCTGCAAAATAAGCATTCTGAGACATGAATATTCGGTGAATTAAATATTCTGGCTTATAATTTTGTGTGATACGGATTTTGAGATATGAATATTCTGGCAAATAAATGTTCTTTGTAACGACCGTTCTGTGCAATAATGATTTTGAGATTTGATTGCGGCAAATATTATTCTTTGTTATAACCGTTCTGTGTTATGACCGTTCTAAGCTATGACGGCTCTGCCAAATAAATGTTTTGTGAATGAACGTTCTGAGTTGCAAGGGTTCCGTACCATGTTTTTCTGGCACACGAGGATTCTGTCATATGATTTTCTGTGTAATGACCGTTCTGAGATATGAAGGTTCTGCAAAATAAATATTCTGTCAAATAATTTTCTGAGTGGTGAGGATTCTGTGCAGTAACTTTCTGGCACACGAGGATTCTGTCACACGATTTTTCTGTGCAGTGACCGTTCTGAGTTATGAGGGTTTTGCCAAATAAATATTCCAGGTAATGAATTTTCTGAGACATGAACGTTCTTATTAGTAAACATTCTTTAAAATGCAGATTCTGTGTTATGATTTTCTGATACACGTCCGCTCTTTTATGTAATTTTCTTTTAAACAACCGTTCTGTCGCGTGGTATTCTTCGTGATAAGAATGCGCTACACTAATTTTCTGCGCTGTGATGTTACTGTCAAATAATTTTCTGTAAAATGACTGTTCTGAGATATCAGTTTTGGAGAAGTGACCATTCTTTCTTATGAGTTTCTGAGTAGTGAACAGTTTTAGCGACTTTCCAGGCAAATTACGGTTCTTTGTTGCGAGGATTATGTTAAACAACTGTTCTGTCTCATAATTTGCTGTGTGTTGAGGTACCACGGGCTGGGCTCGCCACTGGGCTCAGCGGTGGCGAAGCAGACAGGTGCTGAGGCCGGCTGCTGACGCAGGGGGAACAGGCGGCCAAGGATAGTGTGAGGCAGCACGGTCTTGGTGCACTTTGTCAGATTACATACGGGAAATAGCTACGGTACCTGTCCCGACAGCGGCAGGGGCTAGAATCAGTTTTGATTCCCGAAGCAGACTGCGGTCAGGGACAACCGCAGAAGACTTCATTTTTCCCATCACAGCAATTTCGCCGCTAACACCCCTGCTGGTCTCGCCACCGACTCGACAGCCGAGTACTAGTGGTGGCCTACCCCCAGGGCGCAACCTACCGACTGCACCAGCGACTACCGAACCGAGTTACTTCACCCGCAGCCGAGCGGCTGCTGGATTCGTGCCACCGGAAGTGGAACCGAGGCCCCCACCACCTGCGACCACCCAGGATCCGCTCCTAGATCTACCGGTCCAGCCGGGCTACTCCTCCGAGGACTTGGCTGCCGTCCTATCTCCGTCCTCCGTATCGACAAACGGTACACCGATCTCCTACCCAGCTTACTTCCGCGACATTCAGCTCACGGACGGACCCTGACCTCCAAGCCATTGTCAGCGCTCTTCAGTCCAGGGTTCCTCCAAGAATCACCCGCGCCTAGAACCTCCGCGATGGGGTCCTCTACCGCGGAAAGAGCGTCGCTGTCCCAAGCTGCCTGAGGTACCCACTCCTCTACACAGCGCATGACCTGGCCGGACATCACGGACAACCAAAGACCCTACGCGCCATCCTCGACCGAAGACTCTTCGGGAAGTCCCTGCACGAGGACGTTCGCTCGCACTGCACTTCCTGCGAGATCGGCCAGAACAACAAGCACCCGTCTCGCCGCCCCACGGTTTCCTCTGCTCTCTCTCTCTCTCTGCAAAACATCCTATGGACTTCGCCGCCATTGAGTACTGCCCCCTCAGTTGTTCAGAACCTCAGCGGTACTCGAATGTCCTTCTCTTTACCGATTGCTTTACTCACTTCACCTATGCCTTCAAGGCCACACCTGGCACGAGTGCCCACGCTATCACTGCCTTGAAAACCTCCATCCTGCAAAAGGTCTTTTGTCGTCGCATTGTCCATGATGATGTTACTGTATTTATCTCCTATCAATTTCGGTTCTTGTCCTCTCAGAATGTTATCCAAATCCCTGCCCCTAGGTATGCCCACTAGTGGGTGCTGGGTTGTAGGCATAGTGGAATCCAGAGTAGCTCGTAATAGGCTATGGACTTAAGTTACTCTGCCCAGACAGCTCTGGGACTTACGTTCCTCTGCCCAGACCGATCTTGGACTTCAGTTCCTCTGCCCAAACAGGTCGTGGACTTTAGTTCCTCTGCCCAAACAGGTCGTGGACTTACGTCCCTCTGCCCAAACAGGTCTTGGACTTACGTCCCTCTGCCCAAACAAGTCTTGGACTTACGTTCCTCTGCCCAAACAGATCCTGGACTTACGTTCCTCTGCCCTATTTTGGGTGGACTTACGTTTCTTTGCTTAAATCTCTGTGGACTTACGTCTCTTTGAGCACCCTGAATATCTCTGTAACTAACTGAGATATTTGTGTTCCGTAAATTCTGGGATATGTGTCATAGTTAAGAGAAACAATTTATCTAAGTAACCCAAAATGGCCCCATTGTGGACTTGAGTCCTTTTGCCCAAACGCCAGTGAGACACGACTCGGCAGCCACGTGGACTACCCCTTTGGACTAGACTAGACCTGCCTGCATTAATAAATTAACCCTCAGTGCCCACCCCCCTTTTTTCCCCTTTCTCTTCCCTTGATAAGTGTGTATCTCTCCTGTTGAAATACATTGGTTGTGCTGGGTTGGCTCGGATTCGTACGCAGTTATATTGTGAGGTCACAATTTTTCTCCCCGGGGGGCATGTTCGTTATGAGACATCAACCCCAGGCCGACGCGCACTGGGCGCATACACCCCAGCCGCGCTAACCCAAAACATCGGGGTAGCGTGGCTCGAAGCCGGCTCCAGAACGAAGTTCGGGATCGGCAGCGTATGGGCTCATACCTTCCCATCCACTGCTAGGGAAACCTAACCTCTTCTTGTTAGTTTCTACGCGGGCCTGTAGTAGACCCGTTACTTCAAAGCCCTACCTAGTGGTCTTGGTGCGTGACTCTATTCTCACTAAACCCAGGAGTAAACACTTCTCCTGCCGCTGTTCTTCGTCTCTGGCAAAAGCAAATTTTTCATTCGTCTCCCCAAATTTCTAGCCCTTCATGTGAAACCACACGGCCCACCCCCTCTTAAAGTTTTTGACCCAGAGCACTGCCCTGAGTGCCAATGCGGACCTCTGGAGCACTCGTGGACAAACTGGGCAGTCGTCTAGGCTGTAGGCGCCTGATACTGGATTACACACAGTACCAGGAGTACCACCGGAGTACCTCGGAGTACCCCGGTAAACCATGGAGTACCCAGAGTACCCCGGTACTTGGAGTACCGACAAAGAGGTACCGAGCTCCAGCGGAGACCTAGAGTCTGGAGTGCAAAGCCGATCCGGACTACCTGCTGGCCGGCCCGCCAACCTTTTGGCCGGCAGGCGGACTCAGCTTATGCTCGGCCAGCGCTTGAGTTGGCCCGGCTAGCGACCGCGGGAACTATGAACTCACCGCTAGCCTGGCCGCTCGCGCGCGCGAACATCGAGTGCGGGGAGCAGGGCCGGGCTGACAAAGTGCTGGCAAAGACCATCGCGTCACTCTACTGGAACTCGCAAATGCATTACGGATGCGCGGGAGGCAAACAGCCGTTGAAAAAAATTAAGCGCTCAAAGTAGCAATTACAAGTTTTACGTTACCCACGGGAAAGGGAGAAGGGGGCAGGGGCGCCCAAGGCGGGGTATGGGCAAACACAACGTCGCACCATGAAGAAAAGTAGGAATAAACGCGTGCAAATATAATACCAAAGTATCATATGCTTTCATGACGGTTCTTGTATCGTCATTTTTTTCTTTGCTTGGCATTCCTTAACATTTGTGACTATTTTCACATCTAGCAGCATCTTGTCGACTCGTGTAAGAGAATCGGCAGTGCCGCGAAAGATTTTGCCACCTTGCTCCAAGAAAGCCTTTGTGGCCTCGTCACTGTTCAGGCCTGAAGTGGGAGGTACAGACTGTAACAACCATAAACAGAATAACATGAAATTGCACGGGAAATTATATAATAAAGTAGGAAACATTAGCATTCCGCAGAATCAGGAGACTCACACCCACTACTCTCACTAATAAATGGCACGCAGTCTACATCAGCATCATTGCTTTCTTGCTGCTGTATGAAAGTATCCAAATCTTCCTTCTTATCATGTTGAATGGGGATCTTGGGTCTCTGAGTCACATTTAAAATGACAGTGCACTTGCCGTATATAAGTGGGGACAGCTGGCAGACCATGAACGCATTGTCAGGGTTCTGGAACTGATATAGAGAACACAATTAGCACACTCAGGAACAAAATTAACACAGCAATAGGACCATAATACCACCTGAAATTCTGCTGTTTTTCTGGTCAGCATCATACGACAGCAGTATCCCTCTTCCCACCTCCTGAAATCTTTCTTGCGCTTCTTCTTCCAAGGTATCAAGAAAGTAGTGCTCCTGGTTAGACAGACATGAGAAGACTTTAGCTTTCACTGTTCACAGGAATGACATTCTAAAAGGAGGTTGCTACAAATGTATACATACCTCATGAAAGCGGGGAGGAAGACCGGACACTTGCACTTTCGAAGATGGTTTGGATGGCTTGTACGGTGAGAAGTCTTGGAATTTCTGAACCAAGCTGTTTGGTACATCTGTGTAAAAAGTCAGACAGGTAAACCAGGTACTGATTTTTACAACCATAGGCACCATAGGAATATCACCAACCCCTTTCCTTGATAGGAGTTACGGTACTGGTCCTTTGCTTCTTCATCGGAGGTGATGAAATCGAAAAATCACCCGAGAGTGGTTCAAGGGGGCCTGGAACGCACTCTTGGTCCGATGGTTCACTTGTACCTAAATGCAGAAAACAAACCAAGAGTATTATAAGACAGCTTTGAAATTCTGAGACTTTCCTTGTAACAAATCAGCGATGCCCTTACCTTCATTTTCATGGGCTAAAATCAATCGCACCGCTGCAATATACATAAAAAGAATCAGTTCTAATTCAATACAATTCAACTAACGCCCACACTACACTGCATACCTTCTACTCCATTTTCATAAACCTGCAGCTCGGCACGAAAAGGTGCCTAAGGGTTCACGGAGTGAGGGGTTAAACTACACTCTTGCAGCTGACACCACATGGTGTTTCTCATTGCAACATCTATAAAACAAGCATTGACATAAGCAAGTGTATTAACCTCAACCTGGCCATTCTTTGTCACAAATTTTTTAAGTACTTTACCTTGGAACAACTTCACTGACTCTCTTCAGAGGCTGCAATGCTGTAGAAATCGGCCCCACCCCTTATTTTCAGCACCGGCATTTTGCGCGATTATGCTAAGATTTAACGATACCCGCCTCTTCCCTTCTTATATCCCTCGGATGCGTCAAATCGGTAATTACTGAAATGGGCGCACTCTCTCCGAAAAAAAAACAAATCACAATCGCATTTTGGTTTTCATAGAAACGATCTTTTCATCCGGATTTGTCATTCCGCACCCGAAAATCCGCTGCGGTCGCAAGTTCCGCCTACTTCCGACGGAAAACCGCAAAATCCGCCACTAACTGGACATCCTCTATGAAAAATTAAACCTTGTCAATTAAGTTCGCTCACCAAAAAAGACAGTTGGTTCTATTGAACTTGCTACTGGAACTTCACCTGACTCTAAAGAATTGCTTATTAAAAAAAATTCAAAGATGTGTGAGGGGCCGTGCCAATACTACGTGACCGGTTTGGGGGGGGGGGGGGGTCCGGTCAAATACTACGCCCTATTTTAAATACATGGGAAGATTAGGTTATCCACGTCACAGGGGGGGGGGGGGAGGGGTCAAAAAGTGGCCTAAAATCGGTCACGTAGTATTGGTACGGCCCCTTACAGGGCTCTAGGTGAGTTCAGTCAAAAGGTCGGAATACTGATAGACCCTACAGTACCTCGTGGGGTGTGCCCAACACGCAGATATGATTATGCCATTAATGATATACTGAAAGAGAAGCTTCATAGGTTGGTACATACAAAGAAAATTGATTGCTTAAGTAACAGATCAAATGCCAAGGATAAACGGATATTTTCTGTCCTTGACTTCTAACAAGGATTTTGGCATGCTACTCTGGATGATGGACTGAGTCCCCCGACTCAAAATGATTTGTGCGCCACTAGGTCGCGATCGCTTCGGTTTTAGTTTGCGGAAAAACGCTATGAGCTCGCGAAAGATACGTCTCGGTTCGCCACCGCAGTTTTGCGACGTCAGTGGCCGAGTGCTCATGATTCGCTCCGTCTTGACACTTATGCGCTACTGGGTTGCTCGGTTCGCTCAGTTTGGCTCGTAGTTCGTCATGTAGTCCCATGCGGTTCGCTTTAGGTGCGCTCCATGGTACGCTTGGTTGCGCAGTTCGCTCCAGGTTTGCTCACATTAGTTTGAGGTCCGTCAAAAGGTCAGATTTGGCGAACGCTCGTCTTCTGTTAGCCTATTGACAAACTTCCACGGCGCTTCAACTTTCTAAGTGAATTTGTGCTGTTTGAACTACTACAAAATACATCAATACAACTGCCCGGTTACGTTTAAACGGAGCGCAGAAGCAAGAAGGCGGAAGGGCGTAGGAGGGCAGGACGGAGTGGCGGCTTTTTATCATTTCAAAATATGTCGTGAAAAAAAAGAACATGAATTAAATTGAAGTTTCAATGGAAAAAGGCCACGTACTCAACGGAAATAATATTAAAACAGTTCATGTAAACATAACCCATTCTGGTCACTGGCATGCAAGCCGCCATCTTCCTAAGGACTCACTCCGACCATACTCTCATACTCTTATTCTAAACACTGTTGAGACTTCCTGAGCCGGTTACCAAGGAGGCCTGCCAGCCTCAGTCTGTTGTGAGCCTTGCTAGAGTGCACTCATAATACATCACAAACCTAAGAACGTCTCCTCCAATTCCCTTCGCACATAACAATTGGTGACAGCGGTTTAACCGGTAGCCCAAAGGTTTCTTCGCGAAGGGAAAAGGGGTTGAGGTTGCGAACGAAAGGTGAACAGAGGAAAAGAGTGTAGAATGAGGGCCCTCAGCCTATTCCCGAGGAAGGCCGGCACCCTCGCCCGCTCAGCGTCCTCGAGGCGGACCCGCCCAGCCACCTCCTCGTCGATGGCCGCCTCCCTCGCCGCCCTTTCTGTTTCCTCTCTGCGGGCGCGGTCCCGGGCCCGGTCCGCTTCCAGCCCTAAGGCGAAGGCACGATCCTGGTCTTCCCGCTCTGCTCGAATTTGAGCCCCTGGGCCAAGTAGAGGAAATATCAGCGAATGCAAAAGAAATGAATATTACAAGGGCTCACATAACCGGTCTCAAGTGTTTCTTACACAGTGCATCCTCCGAAGCGGGCCGCATCAACTGCAGGGACAGCAGCAGCAGCAGCACGATGAGCGCCGGGGCCGACAGCGTCCTCTAAAGGGACAAAAAATAATAGGTGTAACTGATTCAGTGAAGTGAATGGTGTGGGACTGAAGGGAGGATGCACCCCGTGTCGTCTTTACCTTCACTACTGGATATGTTCACCACGTCCACTGCCACTGCTTGGCGGCGCGGTCGAAGGACCCGATTACCGACTGCAAAATGGGGAGGAAAAGTCGTCATAATCTATAAAATTGTGTGCAACTGTGTACATTGTAACATAAAACAGTCTTTTTTTTATTTTTTAAAAAAGGATATAAAAAACGAGTGTGCGGATCCACGGCGCCTAAATGTACCCCGTCTAACGTTAATGTGATTGTAGATTGAACACGAAAACTGCTATACTTTCAAACGATCAGTATGCCTTGATATCGTTTTAGGGGGCTGAGTGAATGGTACAATTAATTGGAAACGACTTACCTGCGGGGTGCGCAGGCTGAGGTCCAGCAGCACCCGGACGTGCGGGCCGACGAGGAGGCCGTTGCCCGTCATCCTCGAAGTCCGAGGAGAGGACGTCCTCGATGTCGTTGTCTGGACCCGTCGGCGCAACATCTAACATGGAATCAGCGCATTGCACACCCATCTCCTTGTCGAAAAAGTCAGATATTGCACATAAAATACAACGTACTTTGGCCGTGCAGACGGTGGACTTTGTGCACATGCTTGCAGAGTTGCCTCCTGAAATCCGGGCAGGTGCAAGCGTACATGCGCTGGCAAAGACCCGGTCTGCAGCGGCCACACCTCTGCAAACAGAGGCAGTAAGGTTGCCCGGTGCGTGTCACGGTGTAGGCCCGTGCGTGGCGGCGGTCTCGCCTCCGCTGGCTGTTCACCCTAAAGGTGCCAGCTGCCGTGGCCACGACGTCCTCGTCCGGGATACGGACACCCCGTGCATGGCGCTCCAATGTTGCTCGCTGTTCACCAGCACGTCCTCCCACTGCCAAAACAAGGGATATTGAGTTAACGTGCGCACAGAGCAATTCATTGGTTGGTTTGTGTTTTAAGGAGCTTTCTGACTGGTGGATAGGCACATCCATGCCACACATCTACGTACTTTGCCTCCATGGCTGAGCCCGGGGGCCAGCTGCAGCAGCAGCACGGCGACGGGATCAGGGACCTCCACGACGCCAGCCCGGCGGGCAGGTGCAGCAGCGGCAGGTTCTTCCTCGTTAGAGGAGTACATAACTCGTGGCCTCTGGTACCAATACATGCGCTCGCCTGGCACCTCGACGAGGCCGCTGGACGTCCCTGTTGTAATATGATTCAAGCATGAGTCGTAAAATAAGGAAGCTGTAGTGAAGCAGCACGCCTGTAACTCCGTAAATGTTGCAATTGCCGAAGAAACTTACCAGCCTGCTCACGAATTCGTGCGCGTCGGTCCTTTCTGGCCTGCCTCATCTGGCGCATTCTTTGTTTGTTGCGCGCTGAACGCACGTCAGCTGCACCAACATGAGCTGCGTGAAGTGACGACACGATGACGGGAGGTGCCTGCACGACGCCAGCCCGGAGGGCAGGTGCAGCAGCGGCAGCAAGCTGAAGCACGGCGACGGGAGGGGGTGGCACAGGGTCATCTGGCTCCTCCTCATCCTCCCACTCGACATCTTCGTCGTCATTGTCATCGATGTGCACTGTAATCACACAAGTGTTACAGTTCACTCGTATAAATTAAATCTAACCGGCTGGACAATATCAGAGAGGGGCAATGATGCCGAAAGGCAACCTTTATCGGGTATTCGAACCTCGGCCTTCTGAACCGCGAATGAGATCAACTACTAAGATATAAATGCGCAACGAAACGGGCGAACCGTGTGCCCAGGCCAACAGGGTACTGTGCAATGGGTTGCCTATCGGCTCCCGACGGTACAAAGAAGACAGCGCTGATAGGCAAACCCGCTCTACTACGCCGTATGAGCCTGGACACCCGGTACTTGTCCAGCACGGGTTCAAATACCATCCAGCTAATTTTTCGCGCGTCTGTCTAGTTCATTTTGAATTGCGGCGAACTTACCTTGGGGCAAGACATCGTGTCCCTCCCACGCCACTTGACGCACAAATGTTACGAGGTCGTCGGCTGCCTAAGGACTTTCTTGCAGCTGCCGAATGCTCCGCGCGATGCGCGCATCGTTTTGCACACTTCTGTGTGCGCGGGCCTGGCGTGGTGCTATTCTGCTGTCCCACCACCTCAAGAAATCTAGGCGGTCCCTTGACTCTACGTCAGCCATGGTGTCTGGAATGAAAAGAATAAGGTCAGTCTCCAGAAATCTCAAACTCAAATACGCGGGTGTACCGTCATTGACACCCTCATCATTTCCACTGGAGGGGCTAGAAGGGTCATCTGGAGGAACTTGTGGCACCCCTTCTGGCAGCTCAACTTCATCTGCAGAAGGGTGGTCGACATCTGGCTCTGACTCTGACTCACTGCTGGTGCTGCTGGACGAAGCAGCCTCTCTCCTAAGAAACTCTAGCCGCCCTCCGCCTTTGTCGCATGTGCCAAGCTGCCAAAACCCCAACTGTGTTTTGTTTTCACTATACCAACATTCAGATAATTGCATAACTTGTAATTGCTAGACTCTCGGTTAAAATTACGCTCGCGAAGAAAAACAGTAAACGTCTACAATTTATAAATGTTAGAAAGTTAAACCAGAGAGATTTTTTATATCTTTCAGTACGAAAATAGTATCTACCATAAAATAACCTAAGTTGGTGTAGGTGACATGTTGAAACAGTGGTAAAATTCAAACTACTCTAGAAACTTAATACGATTTATTTCTCAAGAAATTGCTTTTTCTGATTGATTCGGAAGGGTGTATTATGATATTCAAACCAAACTGGATCTATCGCATTGGGGCATTCGGGAACCGCGTTCATTAAATGTCACGTCATTGGTACGTCAAAATGAGCTAGAGATGACCTCACGGGGACAAAGCAAAAAATTTTGCTTCGGCATGTACGTTTTGTAGGGTATCAGGAGGTAATTACTCCCGCGCAGACTAATATTTCACGCTGAGTGTTAAATTTCGCTAAAATTCGACGAAGTCACTGATGAGTCGAACAGAGGTCACAGATGTACAGTGGTCACCGCGTGACTACTTTTTCGTCATGATGACGTCAACATGATCCAATAGTGACTGTTTCGTGTTGCTTGGGTGTCTGCGAGCAGGTTTTAAGAGTTTCGTGTTGAGAGATAATGTACTGAAGTCGTGCAGTTCGTCAGTCTGACCATGGCAAGTCGCTGATGCCAATGTGTGCAGACATGCACTGCATGTACTCTATATATAAGACGGAGAGGAAGCCCAAGTAGTTGTCACAGTTTGTAAATTGCTTCTGTAAACTAACGACATGCGCTTTTCGGTATTTCTGTGCCCGCTGGCACTTCTGGTGCTGTGCTTGATGGTGAGCATTTCGTTTAGACATTGACTGCAGCAAGATGCGGGACTGAATCGCAGACAGCTGGCAACAAGTTATGGCAGTGTCGACTTTCGCAGGATTTGAACCTCAGTCAGTGTGGTTTTACCTTTAAGAGACCGTTGCATCCCAGTGGCGCTTTCAAGGAAAGATGTTAGAATACAATATTTTGGCCTGGGCAACGACAATGTTTGACTGTCAACTTGTTTTCGAACTTTGCAATTTCGAAATAGAGAAATCATTGGGGGCCATCTTCCTTAGGACTGCGTCACCTTTGAAATTTTTCGAAGCCCACAAAGAGTGTTCTTTAAAACCTGATAAGAAAATTATTTGTAATGCAAAATATTTCTTCGTAGCTATGAAGCCTCTGTTTATTGTGTAAGTGCAAAGAGGTGCTTTCTAGATTTTTTTCAGTGCGTTTACGTTTCTGTGTTCCATGCGCATCCCCAGGCTGTGTTTGGTGCCGCCGCTCACGACGTCAAGCGCCGCTCTCCCGTCAAACCCGGCAAACCCGGCAACGGCCAGCGACTGAAACCCAGTGGAGTCTTGGGTATCGGGCCAAAGTCTATGAAGACTGCCCCACGTAACAGGACACGGGGCGGATAAATCCCAAAGATGAATTGATGATTGTTCCGAAATACATGGCAAATGTATTGCGAATGTATTAATAATTATTTTCAAGATTATAATTCAAATATATGTCAATGTATGTACCCTTGATATATTCATCTGAAAAAAGAAAATGACAATAAACAGTCACACAGGAAAATGAACTTAAGTCATCATTTAATTTAAAAAATCTACATTACCTTACATTCTCTTCTGCTTTTGCAGTTTGGGTAGTGGTGATTCATCTGGCACCCAGCTATCAATGACCTGTGTGTTCCCTTTTCGAGAGGGCCTTGCAGCCTGTCCTTAAATCTCAATACTTCTGCACTTATTTAACAACTCAGAAACATTCATATTTCTGTTGCCTCCACTAGACATGTCCAGAATCCCAAACAACTGCTCCAGCTTATCCTGGTTTAGTTTTCTACCATCAACACTAGGAGCACCATGATTTAACAAAAATTTTATTGTGCCTATAAAACCATGAATAGTAACTTTAAAGGATTCATAGGACTCATGACTGATCATCATTTTTTCTCGAGCATCCTTTGAAAAATTTCCTTTTCTGTTGGCAACATCAGTTTCCCAATCCTTGAAGAACAGTAGAACACTATTTTCTAGGATATCAAAACGCTTATCTTCAACATCTGTGTATGACTTCAGCAAGTCATTGCTCTTGTTTCTTTTTCCATGAACATCCCCACAGCTGTTCATGCAGTCAAAGAAATCAATTACACATCTTATGAATTTGCAGATAGAGATGGGCGCCGACGCCTCTCTTCGGCGGCGGCGGCGTAGGGCCAAAATCGGGCGGCAGCGGCGGCGGCGCCGGCGAACACGCCGCCGACAGAAATGGCGGCGGCGGCGGCGGCAAAATCTGGGATTTATTTTCCGCACCCTCACACCACGCCACGAGAAGAAACTTGTCGCGGTGAGCCGATGTGTCGTGACCGAACGAGGGGCAGGAGACAGGACAGAGCAGGCACAGCCAGCCCACAAGCGGCGAGCAGACGAGGCTGGCAACACGCCGGGACTCAGCGCAGCGACATAGCCGAGCGCAGCCAGCCGGCGAGAGGCGAGCGGTAGGGTGTTTCACAAAATTTAAATGGATACTGATTCGACCGCATTCAGGCGTGTCTTTGTCTACAATGAATGTGTGCAAAATTTGAGCGTGATCGGACGACGTTTAACCGGTGCTCAAGTCGCTCGAAGTTTCTGTGCCATGTATAATATTAGCATCTAGACGCCACTTAACGGTTCTTCTATGTGACCGCACCTGGTCGCAAATCAATGATACCTGGTGTATGAGTTCTTAAGGGACCAGACATTTCTCGGGGATGAGATTTATGTTAGGCACTAGATCCATCTTTCCCCTAACACAGTCAGCAATCAGAAAAATTCTAGAAAATTTCGTGCGCCCAAAAGTTACGCTCAAAAAGAGCATGTTTTGCTACTTTCGGCATGATTAGAGAGAGACAGACGATCCTGGAGCACTCCGTCTCTCTCGCACAGCAGGTAGAGGCCTGCCGGGTGGGTCTGGGCCGGGGGGACGGTCTGGGCCGGGTCATTGTGGGCCCCGCTGCAGCGCATGCGGCGGTGATAGTGCCATTAGTTCCGGATCCATCAACCCACTCCAGACGGTCAAGTATTTGAGATTTGAACTTACTGAAAAATGATTACGTGATTTGACATCCTCGCTTTCTTGCGATAATAATGATACCGAATTTCAGGTAGGTCGCATACTTTTGAGGAAACGGTCGTATTTTGCAATTTTCTTTACTTTTCGGGACCCGAAATCTCGTAAACCAGACGTCGCAGCACCTCCAGACCTTTTGGCGACCGTAGTCAAAAAGCCTGGCCAGGTGCTAAGTATGTTCGATCGGACCTAGAGATGCCAGGTTCCCTCCTGGAACACCTTGAAGACGGCCGAAAACCAAAACTTCACCGGACAGGACTTGGCAGGACAGCGCTTATACACTAGACAAAGAACAGAGTAGACTGCCAGCGCCTGAGAGCAGTTTTGTTCGGCTCACGAGTGCCCCTTCGGGTGTCTTCGGCAATCTCCGGAAAGGGACCGGCCCTCAGCGAGGCAGATGCACATGCGGCCGGAGGCGTGGGCGACCCCCCGTGGTGAGGGATGTCACACAGCCCGTGCGGCGAGTGCGGAACGAACCGGCGTGGCGCAGCGTAGCTGTCTCCGGGCCGGCTTGCTAATAAGTGACCGCCCCCTAGGGCCAGCCTCCCGAAAGAGAGCCGAAGACGGCGGAAACACCCGAAGGGGCACTCGTCGCGCCGGCCGGAGCTCCAGATGTGCTCTCACTCTGCTCTGTGCTGTGCATACGGGGGCTGGCAGTCTACTCTGTTCTTTGTCTAGTGCTTATACACCGACCCAGTAGGAGAGAGACCGTGCGCCTGTGTGTCTGTGCGGGTGCGAGACAAGCAAAAGATGCAATTCTTTGTTTACACAGAAAAGGACCAGCTCCGGGGGAGCGACCCTAACGGGACTCTTTGCTGAGGGCCCAGTCAAAATTTCTAATTTCTCAAATACATCTCTGGTGCCAAAAGACACTACATAAAACGCCCTATCGCTCTAGTTTCAGCAGGGTTTGGCGTTTGAATGATGTTTCTAGCCTCACTAGAACGCGTGATTTTCACCGCAGATACACGGCAGGAGACGGATAGAGACGGCCCGGACTCCATCCGGACTCCCGGCGGAGCTGCGATGAGGCAGGCTGCACTGCTTGCAGAGCGGGGGAGGGGTTCGGAGGGTAATAAATATTTTCACGGTCACCACTCGGCACAATGTCATCCAGGTCCCGGCAGGGCTAGCCTAGGCCAGCCCAGCCCGGCGGGGCCAGCCCCGGGCCCGGACCTGCGCGGCCCTCGCGCTCAGAGTAGCAAGCCGCTCCTACGGCCTTAAGGGTATCCTGTTCCCTTTAAGATGGAAAAGAGGGCAAACCGTCGACTCATCCACCGTTTACAGCTCAAAAATGTTCGAAAGTTCTAATTTTAAATTTTCCAGCATTTGGATCATTGCTATGAATGTCTTGCTATGTAGATATTGCGGGAGCTCGTATTAGGATGCCGTTGCAGCCCTTTCTACATTAAGCGCACTTAGTTTTATCTAGAAAAGGGAAAAAACGCCGTCTAGCGCCTTCAGGGTAGACAGCAGTCTGACGTGTGTGTCGAGATCCTGCCTACTCTGCAGGCGTAGAACCATTCTCGAGATAATTTTTCCGATTTTCACCACAGAGGCGAGTGTGCTAAGTGCATGGAGTGGCTCGGCCAAGTCCTCGTCGAATAGCCTCCACTATCCACACAGTTACAGTGAGTGACCGAAATTCAAAGTATCCGAAAACGCGAAAATTACAAATTACCAACATTTGTGGCAGTGTAGCGGAGGTGGGTGGTTGGGTCACTGATATTCCCACCTCAGTAGGTGCAGAACAACTTGACGGACTCTCGTGTTCAGATTTACTCTGCTGCGATCAAATCCAAAGGCACGAGAATGCCGCTAAGGCAGCCCCGTTGGGCACACCAGTCAAGGGACCAAATTCTTCAATCGTCTTGAGCACCGAGCAAACTTTGTCCGATCGCACTCAAATTTTGCATACGGCCATTGCAGACCAGCAGGTGTCCAAATTCGGTCGAGTCAGTGGAATTTATTGTTTTTGAAACACCCTAACCAGGGTTGTACAAGTTACATTCTTCATGTAACGCGTTACCGTTACCGATACTTTTGAAAAGTATAACGCGTTACCGTTACTCCCCTGGAAAAAATGTATCGTAACGCCGTTACTGTAACGATGTAACGCCGTTACCGTTACATGAAAAAAGTAAGAGGTTGTACGAGCACAAGAGGGGTGGGGGTATAGTAAAAAAGAAGACTGACTTTGAAACAATTTCCCTTTCTCTAATTCAAAAATCACTTAGCGCCAAAATAAGTGATTAAGCGCTAGAAGAAGCTCTATTTCAAAGTTTTCCAAGTTTCATCACCTGCTCTGTTCCTTAAATGACTGAACCGAATACCAGCCTTTGAAAAAAGTCTCACCACAACTTCACTTGAGGAGAGGTGGGTATTGTAGCGTAGGGACAGTAAAGCGAGCCGGGGCAATTTTCGGAAATTTTCTTTTCCCATCCGCCCCCCTGGCAAACAGGCTTAACCCCCTGCTCCACGAAGCGCACTTGGTGGGCTAAGTACCTTTCCACCTCCTCGGCACCGGACTCCTGCACTTCGGCGGCAGAGAAGGTGAACCCGAACCAGGGTCAGCGAGGCCACGGACAGTTAGCGCAGGATAAAATTCTAGTTGGAAGTAACGATAACGCCGTTACGCCGTTACACGCCAAAAGTAACGTGTTTCGTTATCGTTGCGTCCCTAGTCAAAATGTAACGGGTTACCGTTACGTAAAATTGTAACGCGTTACGGTAACGCCGTTACATCGTTACAGTAACGTGTACAACCCTGATTGAGACCGGTGTTTTACACGCCTTAATCTCTCCTTCGGTTATCCGGGGGGAGGAATGTTGCACACTAGGTGTGCTGTGGAGTCCTAGTCCCCGAAAAGGGGGAAAGTGAAGACAAAGAAGGAAGACAGAGGGAATTCCCTCTTCGTCTCCACTTTCCCCCTTTTCTCTTCTTCTCCCTCCTCCCTGCCTATTGCCCGCCCTCTCAGGGGAAACTGCTCTCGACTGCCTTATGGCCCAAACCCCGTGCCTGTTCCGCAGGGCCGCGCGGCTGCGGCAGCTGAGCGTCCGCTAGTCCGCTGGAAACGACTCTGAGCAGGACGACATCGCGGTGGACTTCCAGAAGGCCCTGGACGTGGAGAGCGGGTCGGAGCTGACGTCCCTGCGCATCGTGAGCATACCTCGGTCGGCGAAGCTCGGGCCTCTGTTCTGGGAGAGACTGGCTGCCATCGTCCAGCGCCTAAACTGGACGTCTACGACCCTTGTGGGTCAATCGCAGAGTACGTATCAAACTGCTTTTGAAAACCATGCCGTAATTTTACAACATTTTCGGCACTAAGAATGTTGCCAACGGGCTCTAGCTTCCCCATGCGTGTCTGGGGGGACCTCTGGAGCATTGACTGGTGCCCCGGTGCGGTCGGTACAACCAAACTTGGCTTAATGAGAGTAGAAATTTATCAGGCGCAGTTTTTGGGACACCCTGTAACTCAGGCTCCTAGTTGCGCGAGGCCTCACTCGAAACTCTCTCTGGAACTCAGGCATGAAATCTTAAGAAAAGGGGTTCATTCACTGTAGTGCGTTTTGAACAGCGTGGTGGCCAACTATTATGTAGATACAGCACAGTCATTGGTGACTGGGGGAAACTAAACTACGTGACTAATTGGGAGCACTGTCCTCTAAACATCCTGAGGGCGGTGCCGAGACTTGCAAAGGAGGGGGGGGGGGGGGCATTGCATTCAGTTACGATCCTATCCATAATGCATGGTAAGGTTAGGGTAGCCAGGACAAGATAGGGTAGAGGGTCAAAACGTGGCCAAAAATAGGTCACGTAGTTTTTGAACGTCCCCCTGCACGGTTGTGCTTTGCGGGATTTCAATAGATTTTCAGTTATCACTTGCCCCATTCCTACCCAGTGTATTCCATCATCGCCTGTCTGTGCCCGGGCGCTTCCTCGCCGGAAAATAATGTGTTTGCTGCTTTAGCGAAAGTGCCTTTTTCCGCTGTTTTAGTGTGTGAACTTCGCTGACATAGCAAACGACATTGCTCGTCTGGCAAACTTCCACTTGATGCTGTTGCAGCCCCTTGTTCGCTGATGTGGCGAACACGTTCCCCATATGAGCGACAGTGTTTGCTAGATGAACAAACAAAGCAGAAAACACACAAGCCCTAGTCCGCGTCTTCAGTACGGCTTCTGAGGGTGGGTTAGCGGTTAGCGAGCCCGAGAGTCAACTCAAAGGTCCTGGGTTCAAATCCCAGCTTGGACAAGGTGTCCGAAGGCACCAGGAGCCAGAATCACTCCTAGATGGTACAGCCCTCAGTACCGCCGTAACAGCAAACATCTTAGCTGATTGTACAGCAAAATTCAAATCGCTGAAACAGCGGCATTACATCGCAGAATCAGCAAACAATGCATCAGCGAAAACAAGTTTGCTGTTGCGGCAAACATGTTTGCCATCCCAAAACGAACGAAAAAAAAAACGCTGCTGTAGCGAAAAATTCGGGAAAACAGCGAAAGTATTTTTTTCCGTACAAAAATTTAATGTGGAGCTGCCCTGCAAATCAGACTCACTCAGCTGACTAAATGTGTTAAAATAAGCTACCTCACTATATACACTTTCCAGCACTGGAGGCACAAGCCAGCTGTTTTTAACACACATTAGCTGATCAGCTCAGCCTGCTTTGTTTATTTCTGCGTGCTCGCTCACCTACTCCCACCCTCTGTGTCCGTAGGAAGTGCGGGCGCTTGCAGCTGGAGAATCGGGGGGAGGACCTGCCGAGATCACCACACTACCAGTACCTGGAGGACGCGCTGCCGCGCCGGCCGACTTCCTGCGCGCGGCCGCCTCTCGCGTGCGCTCAACGCACCCCTCCACTTCTGGCTAGCGGTAGTTGGGTGTCGCCTCTGGAGCACGCCCTGGCGTGAACCCTCGAGAACTTCAAGAAGGCCTTCGGAGAGGCGGCCCCGATCAAATCCCCGACCACGGCTCCTACCACGGCCCCGACCATGACGACCTGCTGCCCGAGGTGCAGGGAGCACAACAAGGAGGTGCTCAACCTCTACGGCCACGCGGACGACGTGCCCTCCGACTGCCACGACGGACCCAGTATGTGGCTGGTTGCGCGCTGTTATGAGAGAGCCGCCACCTTCCGGTGCCTCCGGGCACACGGCAAGTTCTTTGGATTCAATAGAGTATTCCAACTAAGGATTAGGCGAGAAGTAAGAAGAATAAACCGACTGCCAAAACACGGTGATAGAGGTAGTTGTTTCCCCCACCACCGTCTTTTGGATGTCGTTTTGTTCTCCTTACATCTGGCCAAATCCTTAGTTGGAGCACCCTATTCTGCACGGTCATCTTGACATATCTGCAAGTCCGCCAGGCGCGGATCCAGGAGCGGCAAAGTACCACTTTTTGCCTACTTACAGGCGGGGAGACTTCGCAGGTTGCCCACCTTTCAGGCGCCCTTCGGGCGCCGATAGGCCCCAAGGGGGGGGGGCACTTCCCCCGGGCCCCCCCCCCCCCCTGGATCCGCGCCTGCGCTGGTCCCCGCTGGTGCCCGCTGGTGCCCGCTGGTGCCCGCTGGTTAGGGTGTTTCAAAAAAATTAAATTCCACTGACTCGACCGAATTTGGACACCTGCTGGTCTGCAATGACCGTATGCAAAATTTGAGTGCGATCGGACAACGTTTGCCCGGTGCTCAAGGCGATTGAAGAATTTGGTCCCCTGAGAGATGTCCCAACAGGGCTGCCTTAGCGGCATTCTCGTGCCTTTGCATGTGATCCCAGAAGAGTTAATCTGCACACGAGCGTCAATCAGGTTGTTCTGCACCTACTGAGGTGGAAATATCAGTGATCCCGCTACCCACCTCCGCTACACTGCCACAAACGTTAGTGATTCGTAATTATCGCGTTTTCGGATACTTTTAACTTCGTAAATTGTAACTGTGTAAAAGTGGAGGCTATTCGACAAAGAACTGGCTGAGCCACTTCATGCACTAAGCACACTCGCCTTTGATAGTGAGAATCGGAAAAAGTCTCTCGAGACTGGTTGTACGCCTGGAGGGTAGGCAGGATCACGACACACGCGTCAGACTGTTGTCCACCCTCCAGGCGCTAGACGGCGTTTTTTCCCTTTTTCAGAAAAAACTGAGTGCGCTTTATGCAGAAAGGGCTGCAACGGCACCCTAATAGGATCTCCCAGAATATATACAAAGCAAGACATTCAAAGCAATGTTCCAGATACTAGAAAAATTAAAATTAGGAATTTCGAACATTTTTGAGCTGTGAACGGTGGATGAGTCGACGGGTTGCCTTCTTTTCCATCTTAAATGGTACAGGATGCTCAAAAGAACTCACACACCAGGTATCATTGATCTGCGACCAGGTGCGATCGCAAAGAAGAACCGTTAAGTGGCATCGAGGTTCTCACATTATACATGGCACAGAAACTTCGAGCGACTTGAGCACCGGCTAAACGTCGTCCGATCACGCTCAAATTCTGCACACGTTCATTCTAGATAAAGACGCGCCTAAATGCGGTCGAGTCAGTATCAATTTTCATTCTGTGAGACACCCTACCGCTGGTGCCCGCTGATGCCCGCTGGTGCCCGCTGGTGCCCGCTGGTCCAGGCGCGGATCCAGGAGCGGCCCAAGGGAGGGGCAAAGTACCACTTTTTGCCTACTTACAGGCGGAGAGGCTTCGCAGGTTGCCGACCTTTCAGGCGCCCTTCGGGCGCCGATAGGCCCGAAGGGGGGGCGGGGGCACTTTCCCCGTGCCCCCCCCCCCCCCTGGATCCGCGCCTGAAGTCCGCATTCCCATACCTTTTTCGATGTTAAATATATATTCGGTTCCATAACAACTGTATTACCCACTTCATTTTATCGCCCTCGGAATATGAGAATGATCCACTGAATTTGTTAGATTTGGACAGCTATATTTTGCACTGTGCACCGTACTTAAAATTGCCAAAATCATTTCAGAATACTACAATAACGCTCCTAATTTTGTGTTTTCGTTTTTTAATTTCTATGACACTTCTACAGTATAAGAACAGCGCATAGCGCTTATCGATCAACTTTTGCAGCAACACGTTATTGCAAAATTTTGCAGTAGCTATTGCTGTTTCAAATGCTTACATGCTGAAGGCCCATGACGAGATGTACAATTTAGGTGAGCACGGTGTATTGACGTGGAGGGAGTCCCATGCTGGCTGCACGGAGTATTTCCTAATAAGGCTCATGCGCGAGGGGTATCTGCAAAACTAGCCTAAAAAATTGCCTCAAACTGGTAAACAAGAGCTCAAACAGTGTGCCTTTGCCGCTGCCTAATCGTAAAAGTACTAGTTAGCTTTGTACCTTCATGGCTTCACAGTTTTAGTTGACATAACCTTTTGCTTTTCTGGGTATACATTGCTAGCAGTTGTGAACCGTCTCGAGGCCGAGGTGGAACACCTGGCTCCGATGGAGCGGCCGTGCACCGTCATAATTGATGAGATGGCTCACGCCGAGAAGGCCATCTATGACCGCAAGCTGGACCAGGTGTTCGGGATGGACAACCTCCCGGACTCCGACCCTGCTCCTCATGACGGCGGCCCCGGGGGCAAGGAGCAAACATTGGCTAACAAGTTGCTGTGCGTTGTGATACATGGGGTCACAACTGAGTACACGATTCCAGTGGCGTACTTTAGCACCCGGTCAGCCAACGCGGCACAACTGCACCTCGTAACCATGCAGGTAAGGAGCGCCTAGACGTTATGCAAGTTCTTGACAGCGGTGTCTGGTGGGTTGCCTACCCTCCGGGCCCTCGTGCCGAAAGCATTAAACACCATGTTTTGTTTTGTTTTTAAATTTCTTTGCAGGTTCTGGAGGTTTTGTGCCGCATTGGTTTCATGCCTATCCGACTCTGCGCCGACAATGCCAGGGCTAACACGGCGTTGTTCCGGAGATTAGGCGGAGGGAAGCTCCTCACGCACATCCCCCACCCCTTCCTGTCCGGCATGAAGCTCTTCATGTCGTTTGACCCCTGCCACGTCATGAAGAACGTCAGGAGCCAGCTAATCGACCTCACCATGTCGGACACTAAGGGGTCGGGGGAGATCACGGGGCTGTTTGTGGCGCAGCTGTACGGCCTCCAGAAGAGTGAGATCGTGAAGCCGGTGCGGGGGTTCTCCCGGAGGCACGTTGCTCCCTCCAACATCGAGAAGCAGAACGTCCTCCGGGCGAAGCAGTACTTCGCGAAGCCCGTGACGGACACCCTCCGCTACCTGCAGGGGCACCAAGCCGTTCTTCAGTACGGACGACGAGCGTCTGCAGTGGCTTGAAGAAGATTTCATTGCATATTTGCGTGCCATCAAGCAGAAGAGCCGTGAACGGGGGATGCAATTTCTGACTGCTGAGACGTATGAGGCCATCGTCTTTTTTTCTCAGTCCACTGCAGCGTTTGTGCGGTACCTCCTGGACGGCATCGGCCTGCTGTTCGTTCTGACGCGGAAGCTGCAGAGTGACCCCGTGGAGTCCACGATCAGCTGGACGCGTCGCATGTGTGGCAGCAATGACCAGGTCGACGCCCGTGCCGCCGTCTTCGCCATGGAGAAGATCCTTCGGCTGGGGACGCTGAGGACGTCCACGTACTCGAACGTCGGTGCACAGGAGGCCGTGCGTTACCGCGGCAACGTGCAGCGGCCAGCGGTGAGTATCTAACCCACCTCCCTCCTTATCAATAGGCAACCCAACCCACATCTAGCAAGCCTCTTGTTTAATTTATTATTTAATTTTAATTCTTGTGTACAGGTTCGTGTGGTGCCCACCAATCTCCTTGCCAAGGTACCCGACGAGTGCCTGAAGGTCCTTGCAGGACTGAAAGACGTGACGCCCTCCGTTGAGTCGTCACTCCGGAGCGCATCCGTCGCCCTCGTCGCTTCGTACCTCCTCACTTGCCTGGAGGAGCGCATCGAGTGTGACTGCCTGATGGCGTTGCGCACCCAGGACAGCAGCCTATCGCCGGTCCTGGGGCTGCTTCGTATTATGGACAAGGGCAAGTCCCCATACCCCTCCACCCCCTTTCTGAGAGTCACTCGTAAGTACCATCGCAATCAGTGTACTTACGAAGTCTACACTTACGTTACCGCCCCTTTACATTAATTCCGCATGCACGTTATTTTCTTTCTGTCATCCAGTTATCATCAGAGACTTTTGTGAGTCAGCGATGAAGGCCATGAACTTGGTGAGGTTTGGCATCCGCGGAGCCGTCACGACCGCTGCCCGCCCCGCCCTGTCCGCCTGTCCGCCTGTCCGCTATTCCTGATGTCATGCGGCCACGGGGGGCAGATTGTGGAGGTTGTCCTGGACAAACTGCTGTCCCCACTCATTAAGAACTGCTGCGGGGTGCTCACGGACAGTGCGAGGCCGCCCGTCGCCCTCAAGCAAAAGCCTGTAAACAGGAAGTACATGCGCGGGATGGCGTCATCCAGCAGAGGCTTTAGCCTGCAGGGTACAATTTTTGTTTAATTAATATTGTTTGCATTGCATGCAAATTGTCCGTTCGCTTTGCTGATATTCGATGTTAGTGTTTAAACAGAGCTGTTGGATTCCGATGGGGAGGGCATCGACGACCCCCAGCAGGCAGACCCTTCGTCGGCAGGACTTTCGTCTGCAGGGCTGGCGGCCAAGAGGGCCGCAACCGTGCCACTGCCACTGCAAAGTGCGAAACGCGCTAGGCAATGATTTTTTTCTTCCTTATTTTTGAAGGCTTTTTTTCCCACATAATTAAAAGTAGAAAAGTTCAAGAAAATTTGTTTTCCTTTAAAAAAAATCAGTGCCAATTCACCTACTTCCAATTTAAACACAATTGATTTCACTGAATTTGCGCAAATAGCAACCAGAACACGAATGCGCTTGTCTCAAACTGCCACGGACAGACCGCGAACCCGCTGGCGCCATCCATCGGATGCCGAACAATTCATTCTCCGTAGAAGTTCAAAACCCGACCGCAGCGCTGACCGCATCTCACAGCTGTGGGTGAGGGCCGCGCCCGGCTCGACTGGCACGGTCCCAGAAAGCGATTTGGGGAGGTCGTGTACACACGTGCACTGTTAGTGTGATCGAGTAGGTCGTGGTCTCTTTCATCGGAAGTGTGCTCCATCCCGCGGAGGGAAGACGCGTGGGATGTACAGTGCATGGGAGAAGGGCCACTTGGAATGAAAACCCTCGGGAAGAAATGCACTGGGAACGAAACACCACCGGAAGAAGAGTCCCTGGGAAGGGAAGCAGGGCACCCCCCTGTTTGTGAGATGAAACACCCCTCAGAAGGTCTGTGCGCGAGATTTTAAATCATAAAATAAGTTGCTCTACCCTCCAGCAGCCTATTCTACCACACACAACCATAACCCAATTTATTCTTACCTAACCCAACCTATTCTAACCTAACCCGACCTATTTTAACCTATTTTAACTCTACCCCACCCTATTTTAACCTCACCCAACCTATTCTAACCTATTGTTACGGAAAAGGGTTCCGTACTCCGCGCCTGAACTAGCACCTTGGCTATACCCCGCTCATGCCACACCCGCGAGCTCACCTTTGAATATCAGGATCATCATGGACGGTGGTGAGAGCGGTGCATCAACTCCCAAGGGGTCGGGTGGCTCTGCCCCTACTCCTCCATCAACACGTTCCCGGGAGGAGAGAAACAGAGAAGCCCTAGAGGCCGCGGCAGCTGCTGGTCGCCGACGTGTTGAGGAAGCAGCATCACGCATTGCTGCTGCCACACCCCAACCGACACGTCGCACCAGATCTTCCTCCAGGCTGCCGCCCACCTCAGCTGCTGCTGCTGCGCCCATCGTAGCCCGAACCCGTTCCGCTTCAGTGCGGGGGCGAGGAAAACCTACCTCCTCTGCTGTAGGTGGTGAGCCTAGGAAACCAGTCCTGAAAAATCCCGGTCACGCATCAAAGGCAGTAGCCACACCCCGAGTCGAGGAGCCTGCCTTACAGATTCAGCCCTTGGATAATCCTGCACTCGATGCAGAATCTCCCAAAGCCCCTAGGTCCCCAGACTACGCACCCAGTTCCCCTGACCCACCTGTGCAGTGTGATGGGGCACTTGAAGATGAGTGGCGTGGAGTTGCTGACCACATGGCATGGATGACCCCGGAACTCATCCAGACCGTTTATGGCTACTTAGCCGAGCCGTGGATGTGGCGCCTAATATGCGGTGGAAGGCTCAACACCCGAATCTTCTACGGGCCAAATCGGGCATGGGTTCTTTCCCACCCTGACCCCCATGCCTCTGAACCTGTTCTAGAACCCACCAGGAGGCCAATGGATGCTGCATACATGTTCCTTGGCTATACCCCGCTCATGCCACACCCGCGGGCCCCTGCATTGTCGTGCGCATCCTAGCAACCGTGGCCGCTGTGGCCTCTAGCCTGTGCTCAGTTTGCTGTCTAACCTGGTCCGTTCAATACATGCTCCTGCATCCTGACTTGTCCGTCCTGCCGCTGATTCGTCGACCCCTACCCCGTAACATTTGGTGTCAGAAGTGGGATTCGAACCCACGTGTCCAAATTTTTTCTCTGGGAGGGGAGGAGAAGAGAGAGTGAGGTGATGTTCCCATCATCGGCGATTTTGACGCGTTGTGACCGGCTGACCCATCATCGGCTCCTCTTCGACATCCTGCACGTCCCGGCGATTCGGCCACCTCTGGCTGACGAGCCCCTGCTTCCTTGTCCTGCCCCTGACGTGTCCGCTGTGCATGTGGACTTCCCTGCCCTGACAGACTTGTGGCGCCCGTCGCTGGCGGTAACGTCTAACCTCCCCCGGTAAGAAGTTCCCGTGTCTGTGCCCCTTTGCCCTGCCCGCAGTGTGTCCTGGACTTGTGTCGCCGTCCGTACGGCGTGCGTGCGTGTTGCGGTCCGCCATGCTGCCGCCAACGAGACGCGGCCCGTGTCTTCCCCAGCGTGTACCCTGCCCTGGCGACAACCCTATGGCCGAGGACGCCGACGACGCTGTGCCCGTCAACAATGGCCCCTGTCGTGCGCGCCGCGGTCCCCGGTGCGTCAATCCCCGCCACGTGCTGCAGCCGTCCCATGCGACGGGCCGGCCGGGCCAACGCCGAGACCGCTGTGCTACTGCAAGCAACGCGCGGACGCGCGGCCTGGCGGCCAACAATCAACGGACATCCGGCCCTACTGGACTGGCGGGGTCGGTGTACGCGCTGTACCCCTGCTTGTGGGAGCCACGGAGCTGGGCGGAGTCCGTGTGCCGGTGTACGCGCTGTACCCCTGCTTGTGGGAGCCACGGAGCTGGGCGGAGTCCGTGTGCCGGTGAACGCGCTGTCCTCCTGCTTGTGGGAGCCACGGAGCTGGGCGGAGTCCGTGTGCCGGTGACTGCCGAAGGCTGCGGTGCGGAGTCCTGGGTCGAGGACGGGGATCACCACGTGACATGTGCCAGTGTCCCGGGAGCCAGGCACGGCGCAGCTAGTGTCCCGGGAGCCAGGCCATGTGCACGGTGCGCCAAGGTAGGAGGGAGCCAGGCGTCGCACCGCCGGTGTCCCGGGAGTCAGGCGAGAGGAAGACGCCGGTGTCCCGGGAGTCAGGCGCTTCTAACGAAGGTGCACAGGCCGGTGTCCCGGGGAGGCGGGACGCCCCTGCCTCGGGAGTCAGGCCGAGAAGAGATGCCAGTGTCCCGGGAGTCAGGCGGGACGCTGCCGGTGTCCCACAGAGTCAAACGTTGCATCCCTGTCTTTGGTGGCTGAGGTGGCCAACTCTCCGTCAGGGAGAGGCATGCACATTCGACTACCCGAACAGAATTGAATTGATGGATGGAGGGAAGTGCCCATGGTTTACTGCGTGATGTTCTGACATGCCCTGGTACCTGCAGGTTTTGAAGTGACTGGTGGCCTACTGGAAGTGATGGTGAGGCCAGCGTGTCTGGTGGACTGCTTTGTCGCTGCCCCACCCCCCTTGCTCGGTGCTCTGTGCGCATGCGGATCTTGTCCTGCACTGTCACCTGTGATGCGCGCGCTGCGAATGACTAACCCTGAGCCCTGCCTGGTGTGATGTGACTGACGAGGCGCCTCGGACTTGACTACCGACTTGGGCCCTGACGAACAACTAGACGCCACCCTGTCCCGTGCTGCTTTGTGACCCCTTCCAGCTCAGGCCGGATTGTCCTCTGTGGTCCTGCATGATGCTGCCGTCGCTTAGCCGTGGGCCGCGCGCTCACGCGGTGGCGGAGGGAGAGGATTGGAGTGTTGCTGCGCAGCATCCGTAGCCAGCGCACCCCGTGCTCTGGGGGCTGGAGTGTGCAGAGGGCGCACCTGGTTTGTGCCGGACCACGGTACAGAGTGTACGGTAACCCGTTGTGACAGTTCGTTCCAAACCGAACCGAGTATTCCTTGCGTTACCACTGCCGAACGAGTGCCCCATTGTGTGAGGCACTCATGCGAGTCTGGTCAGAGCGACTTAGACTCACTAGAGCCCAATTCGGTCAGTGCGTTCCCAACTACAATCTCCCTGTTGTGCCCGACAGTCGTCAGACCCACTCTGTTTTCCAGGTGTTCGGATACCGGCATCGCGACCTGTGTACCTGTCCTGCGCCGCGTGCCTGGATCCTGGAATCTGATCCCAACCTGCCCATCCTGATGCTGTGCCATTCCCGTCCTCCCCAACAAGATGCCCTGCTTCGTCCTGCTCCCCATCCTGCCCGCCACCCAGTTGACCCAGTCTCTGCGGCTCAGAAGCAAGGCCCACGTCCCCATCGCCGCGGTTACACCCTTTGTACTCCAATGCTCTGGAGGGGAGAGGGGGGTAGTGTTACGGAAAAGGGTTCCGTACTCCGCGCCTGAACTAGCACCTTGGCTATACCCCGCTCATGCCACACCCGCGGGCCCCTGCATTGTCGTGCGCATCCTAGCAACCGTGGCCGCTGTGGCCTCTAGCCTGTGCTCAGTTTGCTGTCTAACCTGGTCCGTTCAATACATGCTCCTGCATCCTGACTTGTCCGTCCTGCCGCTGATTCGTCGACCCCTACCCCGTAACACTATCCTAACCTAACCTAATCGACTTGGGTTCGGCTGCAACAAAAATAAATAGGTGTCCGTTACCTACACTTTTCTATTTCTTCCCTTTTTCCCCGCAATTTCCCTACTTTTCTCTCTCAATGTTCGCTACCGACGCCCCCCCCCCCCCCCCCCCCCCGAGAGGAAGCGGCTTCGGGAATAAGGGAAACGGCGCACCCCCCTGTTCAGGACGAGGGAAGGAGAGGAGTGGGAAGTAAAGTACGTGGGAGGCAAGCGACGTGGGGAGCAGGGGACGTGGGAGGGAGGCGACGTGGGAAGTAAAACTGACCGCGGAATCGAGCACACTTTCGATGAAAAGATGGCTCACCAGGTACTTTCACTATCGCCATCATTTCCCTTTGATTCTATCATTTCCCTTTGATTCTATCATTTCCCTTTGATTCTATCATTTCCCTTTGATTCTATCATTTCCCTTTGATTCTATCATTTCCCTTTGATTCTATCACATTTTCATTTTGGATCACATACCCTTTCACACTGTCCAAGGAACACCAAGTTGACATAGAAAAGCAACAAGAAAACAATTATTTTGTTTAACTGCGGATTGTAACATTTTAAATTACACTCTCAAATCGTTCAGGGGTTAAAATGCGTTCCTGGGGTTTCGGTCAGTCACCTTGAGTCCGGAGCAAACGCTGTACTTTTAATTTAGTGTTACTTGTTACAAAACAGCAGTCATGTTGAGAGAGTGTAAACAGAATAGTTCTTATCCATTGTGCGCCCGACACCTTTTATATATATGGTACCAAAAACCTATTTTTTTGTTTTGTTTTTTGTCTTGTGTGTAGCTAGTAAGCAAGACTTCACAATGCCCATCCCTAGGCTGCAAAGTGATGTTCAAATCCCCCCCCCCCCTACCCTTTCATGTTTTTCTTTTTGTTTCTTTCCAATTATGGAGCTGTCAACTGCTGTGTCATCTGAATGCTTGAAAGGAGTCTAGAAGTGTATTCTAACAGTTTTGTTTTGGTGCATTGGTTTTGGTTATTTAAACTTTTGAAGTAACGTGTAGTTGGCAATTAATATTACTGCCAACTAGGTTCAGGTTCATAATTAAGCTTAAAATCTTATGTTTGTTTCAACTCCTGGTCGAGTGATTGCCAGCTATATTCTGCATGTTGATAAGAAATGCAACTTGTGCAAGTCAATCCAAAACAAATGTTACCTTGAGTCAGAGTAGCAACTACGTCTCAATAACCACAGTCAATGCACTGTAGCCTAAAACTGGACTGTCTCCAAGCAGATTTGTTTCACTGTCTCTTTTTGTGTCATCACTCTATTATATATGTACTCTTTCAATTTAGCTTCACCTGTCATCCGTCTTATTAGTTCTTTTTTTTATTTTGGTGTGTGTTAACAAGTTATGCAATTATATGTTAACAGATAGTCATCTTTGACATGCCCAGACTTCCTACACTGCATGTAAGAATACCTTTGAAGCTGACATGACTGCTGTGAACCAGAGCTGTAGTATGCAGTAAGTTCAAGTCTCTTGCTCATGCATGTGCTACTATCTCCTTTAAAGAAAACAAACCATCAATCCCTGTATCTTTCTCTTTCAGTTTGAATATAGTTTGTAAGTGGACAGTGCTTGACCACATCATGCCATAAAATTTCTCAGCTGCAGCTCCCCCTCCCCCAATTATCCCCTTACATTTCTTTTTCATTTTTTTGTCCCCTCCTTTAAAAAAAATATTCAAGTCTGGCAATTGTCTTCAACCTTTTCATGTCATGTAATGGAGGAAGGGCATTCACTAACTCTCCTGTTAATTGTTTTTTTGTTCTGTTTTTTTGTTTAATTTACCTACAAGTACATTACCAAACAACTACTCTGACCTAGCCTACTCTAACTTCCCCTACTCATTGTGGACTTCCTAACCTACCCTTCCCTACTCTAACCTAGCCTACCCTACTCTGAACTAACCTACCCTACTCTGACCTAGCCTACTCCAACATCCCCTACTCATTGTGGACTTCTCTACCGTACTCAATGCTGCTCAAACCTAACCTACTCTAGCCTAACCGGTTCCGGTCCAAGGAGGCCCTGCTTTGACAACTGGCACCATCAGCAGCACCTGGGGTTTTCTTCAGGATTGTGATTGAGGTCCTGAGTGTATTTTAAGCGTTATCGGTTCCCATCTTTAAGTTCAAAATACTGCTTTTTTCAGCAGTTTTTCCTTTTGTTCCTGCTCCTGCTCGGGAATGCCCTGTTTTGCCCCCCAGCACCTGCAGCAGTATCTAAAGGTCAAATTTGGCATTTTGAATGGGGTCTAAGGGTGATTTAAGAGGGGGTCGGTCGCCATGTTTAGGTTTGATATTCTGCACGATTTAGAATTTGGCACCCCGTTCCAGTTCCTGCCCAAGAAGGCCCTGTTTTTACCCCTAGCACCTGCAGCAGCACCTGGGGTTGATTTCGGCATGTTAAATAGAGTCTTGGGGTGATTTTAGAGGGGGTCATTCGCCATGTATAAGTTTGATGTTCTGCACGATTTAGAATTTGGCCCCTGTTCCAGTTCCTGCCCAAGAAGGCGCTGTTTTGACCCCTAGCACTTGCAGCATCACCTGGAGTTTATTTCGGCATTTTGAATGGAGTCTTGGGGTGACTTTAGATGGAGGCGGTGGCCATGTTGAAGTTAAAAATTCTGCACGATTTAAAAGTTTGCCCACATCCTCCAGTTTGTGCTCAAGAAGGCCTTGTTTTGCCAACCGGCACCTGCAGCAGCACCTGGGGTCCTTTTCGGCATTGTAATTGAAGTTCTGAGTGTATTTTAAGCGGGGTCGGTTCCGATCTGTAAGCTCAAAATACAGCTTGTTTAGCAGTTTTTCTATTTGTTCCTGCTCCTGCCCAAGAAGGCCTTGTTTTGACCACAAGCACCTGCAGCAGCACCTGGGGTCGATTTCGCCAGCTTGACTTGGGTCTTTGTGTGATTTTAGAAAGGGTCGGTCGCCATGTTAATGTTTGAAAATCGGCACGATTTAGAAGTTAGCCCTCCTGTTCCAGGTCTTGCACAAGAAGGCCCTGGTTTGTCAACCGGCACCTGCAGCAGCACCTGAGGTAGGATGCCCCCGAGGTGAGGTTGACTCCGGTATGATGCAAGGAGATTGTGGTCCAAATTTGAGCCCTCTACCGTTCTCGCCCGGCCGAAAATCCCGGTTACGATTCCGGTTACGATTCCGATAACCGATTACGGTCGGTCACGATATCCGATCGCGGTCGACCCCGATTACGATCGTAAATTGGAACAAATTCCGATCACGATTACGATCACGGTTCCGATCAAGGTTCCGATTACGGTTCCGAATAACGGTTCCGATCACGGTCGTGATCGGGATGGGCTCGGTTCGGTTACGATCGTATCCCGGTCCTTCCGGTCACGATCACGGTCGGGACCTTGAATCCGTATTCCAGAATGGATATGACATGGACGGGCCCAACATGTCAATGTAGCGACCTGTCCACACTTTCCAAACAAATGCGAAATATGAAGACAAGCGCCTGCGGAGCGCTGGGTAGGCCGTCCCCATGGCACGAGCGCTTACTCCATCTGTTGGTTGCCTACCCACCAGGCGCTTCTGGGCCCCACTGAACCCACCAAAAATTATTCTGCCCTTTTCTGGTTGCAGCGAAACCACATGTTCTCAGCATTGCAGATCCCCTACCCCCTTAAATGAGGATAGAAGTAAAAGAGATAGTCCACAAAGCATCTCACAAGGCGTTCAGTCGTTCATTAGAATTGTTCAGTCCTACTGAACTTTAAATTATACAAGAATGCAATCGTATTGGCGAGCCGTTCTTCCCTCATATCTAGGGGAGAAAAAGTGCCAGTGCGTGCGTTAACTGGTTAACATGCACTTGAACTGGTCTAAACAGGACTGATCTTTCCCACACTTAAAGTACCTTAGGAGACATTTCAGACCCAGTACCATCTGAGAAGGATATGCACAGTAAAGACATGAATACAGGCAAAAAAGTTTAATAATAAAACTCAACAAATAAAAATTGCCATATGGCAATCATGTCCCATGTTAAGATAATAAAACTACACGAGATTGCCTCAATGAGACCAAGCATAAAACGTTAACAAAAAATTAAACTGGCCTCAGGATCACTTTCCTAGGAGCATAGTTGAAAACAACAATAAAATTAACAAAACAAAATAAATACCTCGGCTTACAATGAAACACTAAGCCTGTAGACTAAAAAAGAAAACATGATAGACATAAACATGTCTTTACTTCTTTGCCTTGGGCACCTTGGCTGGCCTACCCGAATCATAACACTTGTCACTCAGCCACTTAGGAGCCAAGTTAGTCACAATGAACTTCTGCTGTTCCTCTGATTCACCCCTCGCCATCATTTTCCCCACAAGCATGGCTAGAAAAGAAAACGCAATAATGAATAAATGTTTGCTAAACCACTTAATTACTGAAAAAGAGATTTTAAAAAAGCATACCATTTCAAAAATTTGCGCGTGCATGCCTTTTTACTTGAAGTTGGCCTCTGGCCTGTTCTTGTCTTCAATGCTTCTCTTCCCCAGATAATTCCAACGCGATCTTTATAAAATTTGCTGTCATCTTTTCTTAGACGGAGACATTTTTCCCATGCCTTTCTATTTAGGGACAATTTGTTTCCTAAATGGACCTGGAAGCAGACAAAAAGAAAACAAAATTTCAATTTCACCCATATACTACACAATGCAGAAAAAGAATGTTTAAATCTGAAGCTCACCTTGTCACTATCTCCTTCTAATGGTTTCACTCCCTTTAAGTCATCACAGACTCTTTTAGAAATCTCGTTAAATACTTTGTTCTTGTCTCCTTTCTCCTTTCCTTCCTTATTTGTCACTTTCTCTTCATCACCTGGTACACAGATAACAAAATTCCACAAGAATAATACAACAGAATGTTAAAGACATAAATGCAGATAAAATTCACAAGTTGCTTCAGAAGCTGCTCCAAGGAACAAAGACCAATGTCTCCTTTCGGTCTCCTGAACTCTCAGCCCATGGGAGCAGGTGAGAGGTGTGAACACTGAATATGGCAACAGCCTTTGTTGGTTGGAACCGTAACTCAAGACTTACGTTCTCCATCAGACTTATCATTCTCATCCGAATTAAATAAATTCTTCTTTACTGAAGATTCAGATAGTTTATCTAGAACACCAGAAAATCAGGGTGATTTCACCAACGTAGCAACATAGATGACTACTCCTGACAAGTAAAAGGCATTTTGACAGAATACCTGCAGGGGAGGTCACATTCTGATGGAATGGTGAATTTGGAGAAAAAGAAGATGGTGACCAAGAAGTTGGTTGTACAGAACTCACAGAATTCAATGGGGAAGACTTGACCCACTGTTCCTTTACATCTGAAAATAAAAATCACTATTAATTAATGTCACGTATCAACATTTTAACATTCTCAGTGTCATAGTTGGGTAAAAACAGGAACGCAGCTTTTGAACTCATGTCTTACCTGAAGAGCTCTTCAGTGCAGAACTTGCTTTAAAGGACTTGCATGGCGAAGACTTACAAGAGAGTGGAGAAGACAGTTCCACCGCTGTATTCTTTTCCTTTGACTCTGAAAATTAAAATCATAATTCACAACTCATATAAATCAAAGATCCTCGCATATCTAATAACACAGTTGTGTTAAAACTAGAGTAGCAATCCAACTCATAAGACTGACCTGAAGATCTCTTAAGAAGTTGGCGCTGAAGTGACAGGTTGAGAGCCTGCAACTCTTTCACTTCAGCTTTCAGACTTGCCACACTCTCCCTTTTTTTTGTCATCTCAATTTCATATGTCTTCAAATCACTCTTTAGTTTTCTATTCTTCTCTTCCATCATTTTCATTTCATCCTTGAGTTGAGAAATTGTGTCCTCAAGCTTCTCAACACGAAGAGAACATCGTGAATATTTTTTTTTGAGATCTGCCAATTGCACAGTGGCGTCATCATCATCATCATCTGTGATTTCTTCCGAACCAAAATCATTGTTTCTGTACGTGACTTCCCGGGTGCACTTTCTCTTGGTTTCCACACTTTTTTCTTCTTTTGCACTCTTATGGAATTCATTGCTGCCATCTCCAGATTGTGAACTTTGTTCTTTCACTGCTAAATTCACAGATGGTGAACTTGATCCTGAAGAAAAGGCATAGAAAAAAAAATCAGAAAAATCTACACTTTAAATAGGGAGATGTTAAATTTTCTTAGAAAGCCAATAGCTAATTGCTACATGTAAAGTTATATAAAGTATATACAAAGTTAAGAAGCATTTGCTGAAAAGAGCCTTCACCAAGTTAAAATCACTAAGTTAGAGTAGACAGCAAGAAACTTATTGAGAGATGGACTGCTACCTTTGTCTTCACTTTCCTTAATTTCCGTTTTGGTACTTCTTGCTTGCTCTGGTTTTACTGGAGTAATCTGCACATCTTTCCTTATCGGCACTTCCTTATTTTTGGAAGATCTAGATCCTGAGCACAGAGAGAAAACGTAAATAACCCAATGAGCAAATTATTTTGAGAAAAATAAAACTACATTAAAATAAACAATAAGACAAACTTACTGCGAGATGGACTGCTAAGTGATTTAACTGGCATGTCCTGAGCATCCTTCCCTCCAGACAATTCCCTCCCCTTGGACGATCTAGATCCTAAGTATAGGAAAAATGTTAATTTAACTCCACCAAGAGCAAAATAATTTTATGATAAATAAATGACACAGCTGAGTAGCCTTATTCAAACTGAACACCAAGACAAACTTACTGTCGGACTTCCTAGCTCTTACTTCATTCAACTTCCCTTCCTTTTCAGAAGCATCTAAGTGGTTCACTGTTTCCATCATCCGTCGTTTCCTGGACACCTCCTGGGGGTCTTCCCCATCTGTGTGCTGAAAAAGAAATATGGCATATCACACACGAGCCAAAAATGACAATGCAGTACAGTATATTGTAAGTTAATTAAAACTGAGTGGATAAAACTGAGCGGATCTTCAATATATGCAGAACAAAGCATCTCAAATAACGATAGAAGGCTGTAATGTTTCACATACCTTCCTTCGAGGTTTCGTGAGAGGTTTCTTTAAAGGCTCAATCACTTTCTCATTCTCAGGTGGAGGGAAAGCCGGAGGCAATTTGATCTTTAATTCTTTTGCCTTCAGACGAATCTCATCAGGAGTAGCTTGGAAAAAATAAGAAAGGAAACAATTGGATGCATAGATAGATAATATTTGACAACAATCTTCATAAGTTTACTTAGCTTACCTCCAACTAGTAACACTTTCCCCGGATAGTACCCGTCATGGTCCACATCTTCGCCATGGAAACTCGACTGCCATTTGACTAGAAATTCCCTCTCAGGGATATCTTCTGCACAGGTCGGCTCGAACCCCATGACGTCTTTGGTTAGGACAAGACACTTCACTTTCCCCGCATCTTGAAACTGCACGAAAGAATACTTCATGTCGATGCTGTTAACAAAGAGGAAAGAGAGGGGTTAATTTGAATCATGAGAAACACTCACGAACGGTTAGTCACAAGAACCTCACATTTCCGAGTGTCCAAACACACTCTACTTGGTGACGGAAAATGGCACTCATACAAAACCTCTGTACCGAAGCAACTAACTTGAAATGGAACGCTCACAAAACCTCCAATTACTTACATGGAAAAGAAAACGAAAACCGTACAGTAGACGCTTTTGACAAAGCCGTTTAAACTTCAGCCGTCGGGAGCGGATTGAGAAAGCGTCACAGCTTCAAATGGCGAGGCGATGATGGTTTCCTCGCGACAAGATGGCGTCGGTTTCCTTACTCCGAGTTAACCAACCACAAACCCAAATCCGGCCCCACGTCCTTATGACCTGAACGACGTAGACATATCTTCGGAGTCTTAATTTTGATCAGAAAATTGTAATTCCAAATTGCCTTTAAAAATTTATTGCGCAGTTTGTGGGTTTTAATTTTAATGGTGAGACAGCCCCGCGTAAGACAGTTGGCACTCTTACACAATCTTTCTGTCCATACAGACAGACCCATTATACGCAGATCATACGACAGTAGACTGTTTGTTGAACTTGTTCAGTTCAGTTGTATCCGCATCACCTGCCTGGGTCTGCATTACGATCTACTAATGTTCATGCGAAAAGTGAACGATAGTCAACCATGGATAGATCGGATCATGACGCTGAACCACCAAAGAAAAGGAGACAATACAAAAAATACTGTGATGCAGATTACCCGCTTTTGGATCTTCCACGGACAACCACTTGGAATAAAGAGGTACGTATTTACTAACGTCCCTCCTTACACTCTTGTTTACTGCAAGTCGCTAACGTGCTATTTCAATTTCGAAAACCATCGAAATACTTTTCCCAGCACGAAAATTAACCCGGTATATTTGTCCACAGACTCTTCAAAGCAAGTCAAGTTCTAAAGGCTCAACAGGTCAGCAGCCTGAAAGTTCTCCCAGTTGCAGCCATTACAGCAAAGGAACATTTGATAAGCAGGTATGGTTATGAAATTACCTATATGGTAAACCTAGAAAAAAAAATGGGGAAAAGATGCTTGCTTTTGTTTTTACATACATTTCCCATGTGAACAGGTTGGATCTGATGCGCTCCATGGCAGTTCTTCCGAAGATGAGTCTGATGGAGACCGAAACATTGAACATGATTTAACATGTTCTCGCCTCTCTGCTGGCCCTGGTGCAGCTGACAAGGTAGGAAACTATAAATCAATGTTGTGTATATGTGCAATGTTTTTTTCATGCATTTGCTTTGGTTGTATCTTAATTGTTTTTCTTTTATCATTTTAGGATGATCACTCTTCAAAGTCTTCTGCTGGCTCTTCCAATGAAGATATTAACAGAAACCATAGCCCTACTGGATTTGAGTCTGAGAATGAGCAGCTGCTTCGGTCATCATGTTCAAAGTCTCTTCTTGTCCCGTGCTCTGGTTTTGGTGGTCTTGGTGCTGGCGAGGAGGTAGGAAACTACTATTAAATATTGTGAAGGTGTATTATTTGTTTCCTATATGCTCAGGCTTTTTATTTTTCTGTTATCCTTTTAGGATGATTCCTCTGTAAGCTCTCTCTTTGACGACTCCTCCTCTGGTATAAGTGACAGAGATCAAAGCTCTGTTGAATTTGATTCTGAGTACGAGCAGTTGGAGCAAGCCCATGGTTTGAAGTCAACTCATGTCCACTGCTCTGGTGGTCCTAGTGTCGACAAGGTAGGAAACTAATTTATGATCAATGTTGTAAATCAATGTTGAATGTTTTTCTGCATGTGGTCATCTATAATTCTTTTATTTTGTCACTTCAGGATGATCCCTCTTCAAGTTCACCCTCTGACCACACTTCTGCTGATAAAAGTGGGAGAGACCGAAACCCTGACTTAGATTCTGAGAGTGACCAGTCATTTCGGCTTGAAGGTTCAGAGTCAAATCGTGCTCGCTGCTCAGGTGGTCCTAGTGCAACCAATAAGGTAGAAATAATCGTAATTACTTCTACCTTCTTTCAATCTTGTGTATGTGTAATGTCTTGTCTGTGTTTGGTAGTTTCCTAATTTTTATTCCTGTTATCTTAGGATGATCCCCCTCTAAATGTACCAGCTGGTGGCTCTGCCGATGATGGCGCTGACAGAGACCATAGCCCTGGATTTTATTCTGATGAGTTGTCTAACCAAAATGCTGTAACATATGCTGCTGGGGGGGTAAGAAAATATTCAAACTTTGTTATTAGAGGTTTGATTGTTTTTCTTCATCTCAGTTAAAAATCAATTATAATTTTTACACAGGGTGGACCTGATCCGAATTCATCACCTGATGGCTCATCCGATGATGATTCTAATGAAAGTGAAGATGGAAGTTACCGTTTTGATGATGGTCGCCATGATATAGGGGATTTCAGTGATGACATGGACTCTGATGATAACAGTGTCGACGATGTACCAAATCCCCCTCCCATTGACAACCAGCCACCACAGCATCCTCCTCCTGAACATAACAAACTAAGAGACAAGTTAAGAGGGGAATACTCAGGAAGAATTGAAGAAAATGTTGCTGCATCTCGGGGTGAAGTTCTTTTAAATATACAAGAATTTTGTAAACAGCATCCACTACCTCTGACTGCTCAAGAAGATCTTCATAAATTAATTAACAGCATATTTTACAACGAAATTGTGCCAGACACAACTTATAAATTAGACAAACTTTATTCAACTGCCACGAAAATTCGGTATTATTTTTATTGTTTCAAATGTTTCACATGCTTTGGTGAACTGCCCGATTATAAAGAAGTCAGAGTTAAGAAGTGTGATCAATGCCAAGCTGATAATATTGTTCATGATTTAACTAAAGCCAATTTCTTTATCATTATTGAGTTTGTAGATCAGATTCAACTTTTGCTTGAAGACCCCAAAATTGCGGAGGCTTTAAAAAACCCCAATGAGTTCCCAGACAATGGCAGTAACTTGAAAGATTTGTATGATGGTTCAGTGTACCAAAATTTTGTAGCATCATTAGATTTCCGTGATGGTCAATATTTCATCAGTTTCTGTGCGTGCACTGATGGTACTCCTTTATTCAAATGTTCATCAAAGTGCTCCATTTGGCTAATTTTTATTAGCATTAATGAGCTGCCTCCACACTTGCGAATGAACAATATACTTATAGCAGGGTTGTGGTTTGGTAAGAGTCATCCTCAAATGGACCTCTTCTTAGAATCTTTCTCTACATACATTATGAGCTTGTCTGATCCGGGTTTTTTCCTCAATGTATTAGGCAATGTGAGACCATACAAAGGGTATTTGCTTGGCATGTGCGTAGATTCAGGAGCAAGGGGCTCAGTTCAATGTGTTCATTGCCATACCGGAGCGAGCTCTTGCAACTGGTGTCTCCATCCAGGAGAAGTGGAAGGTGAAGGTAGTAATGCGAGGAAGTTTGTACAGTTCAACTTGGAGCCTGCAAAGAGAACTGCTCAGCAGATGATCAGAGACGGAAGAGCTGTATTGCAGTTACCTGGTAAAGGCAATCACATCAATGGAGTACTTGGTCTCTCTCCTCTTTTACGCTGCCCTAAATTTGATATTGTCAACGGAATGATTCTGGACTCTTTGCATTGGGCCAGTTTTGGTGTTGGAAGGAGAATGGGGAAGCTGTGGTTAGGGGAGACGAAGAAGAAAAAAAAGAATGCCAATACAGAGAATGAAGCCGAAGATAACCCTCCCTTACCCGAATACTATGTGGGGACCATTGCAACCATGGCTGTTATTGATAGTAGAATTGCTCGACTGAGACCGCCTCGAGAAGTGAGAAGACTTCCCCGTGATCTCAGCCAGGTCAATGAATATAATGCTAGAGAGTGGGAAAATTGGGTATTATATTTCAGTGTTCCTCTTTTCAAGAATATTTTGCCGGAGCGATTTTTGAAACACTGGACCCTGTTTGTACAAGCTTTTTATTTATTGATGAAGTCAAATGTAACAAAAGATGAGATTGGAGTGGCAGGAATTTTAATGAAGATTTATGTGGATGGAGTCCTAGAATTATATGGAAGGAAAGAACTGACGTTTAACATGCATATTTCAAACCATGCTGCAGATAATGCTCTGAGATGGGGGAATGGATGGAGTGTTTCCATGTATGCATTTGAAAATGGGAACAAAAGTCTGAAAAGCATAATCCATGCAGAGAGAGGCATTCCACACCAGGTGATAAGAAATTTGCAGAGAGAATCAGCATTAAGGACTCTCAGGGCTGAGGTGTCAACGGCTCAGTCAGATTTATTCCGGAGCAACATGGCAAGAACAGAGGTGAAAAAGAGCTTCTATGCAGGATCTGTGTGGTGTTTGATGCCTAAAAAGTTTACCCCATCTCCAGCAGAACGCTGGCATTGCCAAAGGGCAGGTATTGTTGCTGAGAATTTTATGCAGTGTACTAGAATTATTTCAAGGAACATCTGTTATGCTAGCAATAAAGGTAGATCTAGAACCGATAATTCTTTTTGCTGTATTGATGGTAGTTTTTTTAAGATCCGTAACATAATTGCAGATGAACGGTCAGGTCAGGTTTTTCTGTTTGTGTCAAAAATAATGAGATGCAGACCCTATCCCCTACCAGCCTTACCTAGAACTGTTACATCAGTGAACTTTTCACCTTTTTTGTATACTGTAGATCTTATTGAAGAAGGCACAAGAATTATTACAAGTGAGGTATTAGATCCTACAATTTGTGTACATATGGAGGTTGACTGCAGGTTTTGTAAGGGCAATTTTTTATCAATTATGACAAACACTTTTAATGTCTTTTAGCCAAAGGTGTTCTTTTGTGATAACAAGCTTTGTATGGGAAAACCATTATCAGTCATTTCAAACATTTAAAGGTGCCAAAGTGTTAAAATTTTTATCAGTTAATGACACTGTTCCTCCATTCTTTAATAAGTTTTAATGGCAAGTGCTCAGCTTTGTAAATGTGTATGCTTTTTCTGTAAGATGTTTATGCCTAGTCTTAGAAATACTGTTGTTCATTAAAAAATGGTATACAAATAATGATGTCCATTAAAAATATGATAAATAGCTGACTATTGACTTTTTTTTTAAAACGCTTATCCATCACTGAACATATTAGTCCAAGAAAGATAGTAAAAAATCGCCCCAAACCTCAAAAAAATTAGTTCCTAACTTCTGAAGCTTGTTTCCGGTTCAGAAAACATTGCTCTACAACATACTATAAATCCCCAAAAATCCCCTCATTGGCATTTTTGTAATGTGCTTTTATAGTTTGTCTAATTTTTAAGGTAATTGGTGAAAAGTGACTTTTCGTTTTGCCATACCAAGATCAGTTTTTAACATCAAATTTTGTTCGTTTGGGTACAGCGAACATAAAAATCATCAAAAACCACCTACATGCGACAAATTTTTGCGGTAAAACCACGTAAATCGCGCATAGTTCATATAAAAAACCACTTATTGCAGCATTCTTGCGTTTTTTTGCCACACTGCCGTGTTTCTGTGTGCCGATGTGTCATCAGGTGTCGTCTTACGTGACTATGAGTTACTCTCACTCACCGGAATAACTTAGCAAGTCCAAATACTGGATCAAAACCACGTAAGTGGCTTGTAAAGCTGCGTAAACGGCTTAATTTGGCTCTATAGATGGTTGCAGCTGGATGTTGTGTACGGTCAGTGTGTGTGGTGTGGGTACGTGTGTATGTGTATGTAAATGTGTGTGTGTGTGTACGTGTACATGAGTTTGTGTTTGTGTGAGTGTGCGCGCGGGCGCCTGTGTTAGGGGGTGCACACCCGTGCTATGCTCCGATGTGCACATACGCGCACATGTACGTGTGTGTGTGAGTGCGCGTGAGTGTTCAACCGTATATGTTGGTGTGTGTGTTGTGCCAGTGCGAGTGTATGTGCGTGTAAGAGAAAGAGCGAGAGAGAGTCACACAGAAACAGAAATGTAGCACTATTGGTTGTTTTCTTCCATTTCAACGATCTCGCGTTTTAAAATTTCGCGGGCGCACCGCCTTATGCCGCGACCAACTTCGTTTCGGTCCGACGCAGATGTTGATGATCCTGCAAGCGTGCTTCGAAGGTAACAGTCACACTCATCCGTCAGTAAAAATAAAAAGAAAAAAAGGATGGCCTCACCTGTCTGACGCTATTTTCCTGTTTCAGATATGACAAACTGTTTCAAGCCGTTACATTTTGGTTATATGATATATTGATTATTGCGTGTGGTGCACTCCGCTATGTTTTAAACAAATACATTCATTTATTGTACTAAATATTTATTTATTTATACATTTTATTAACAATGTCAAAACAATGTGAGAAATTATATTTGCATTGAGGTGGGCTCGATTGGTCTAATGATAGTTGACCTAAAAAGTTTCTTGATTATTCCTAGGTATTTTTAAATATTTAGAAAATTATTGGCTTGAGTTCACCTAATTATTCTGAATTATTTAAAATTATTCTAAATTATTTATAGTTATTTATAATTAATTGGAATTATGATAGAAAAACCTAACCCAAGCTAACCTTACCTAACCTAACCTAACCTTGCCAAACCTAACCTAACCCTTCCAATATTTTCTTTAATTTCAAACAATTATAAATTACTATAAATACTTTTAAATAATTCAGAATAATTAGGTTAACTCATGCCAATAATTTTCTAAACATTTAAAAATACCTTGGCTTAATTAGAAAACTTTTTAGGTTAACTATCATTAGACCAATCGAGCCATCCCCTTTGCATTATAATGTATTTTAATTTTTTTTTTTTTTCTGGTCCAATGCAGGTGCAATTACCAATCGTCTCATGATGACTGAGTAATTCACACTTTCTTGGAATTCCTTAAAACAGCGAAGCTGCTTAATGTCATTAAATCCGAAGACGCTGATTGACGCTGTCCGAAACACACACACACACACACACACACACACATCAACATATACGTTTGAACACACACGCGTACATGTGCGCGTATGTGCACATCGGAGTATAGCACGGGTGTGCCCCCATCAACACGGGCGCCCGCCCGCCCGCGCACCCACACACAAACTCATGTACACGTACACACACGCACACACAAACTCATGTACACGTACACACACACATTTACATACACATACACACGTACCCACACCACACACACTGACCGCACACAACATCCAGTTGCAACCATCTATACTATAGAGCCAAATTAAGCCGTTTACGCAGCTTTACAAGCCACTCACGTGGTTTTGATCCAGTATTTGGACTTGCTAAGTTATTCCGGTGTGTGAGAGTCACTCATAGTCACGTAAGACGACACCTGAAGACACATCGGCACACATAACAAGGCAGTGGGGCAAAACACGCAAGAAGGCTGCAGTAAGTGGTTTTTTATATGAAATGTGCGCGATTTACGTGGTTTTACCGCAAAAATTTGTCGCATGTAGGTGGTTTTTGATAATTTTTATGTTCGCTGTACCCAAACGAACAAAACTTGGTGTTAAAAAACTATCTGAGTATGGCAAAACGAAAAGTCACTTTTCACTAATTACCTTAAAAACTATAAAAGCACATTACAAAAATGCCAATGAGGGGATTTTGGGGGATTTTTAGTATGTTGTAGAGCAATGTTTTCTGAACCGGAACCTATCTTCAGAAGTTCGGAATTAATTTTTTTGACCCCTCAGACTATCTTTCTTGGACTATATTGAGACCTCGACCACCTGGAGGACGCCGCAGGCCAATCCGACAGCAAACACGTTTCGGGTCCAGGATCCGGGTATTATTGTCATTTCTGAGGGCCGCTTGCTTGATCCCTTAGCGGCCTCCAGCGGGTCTCCAAGAATTCGAGGCTTTCGCACCATATCGATGTCTCTGGAAGCGCATAAACCCTGAATGGCGAATGGTCAGTCTGAGCAGGCGGCGCCTGATAGGTAGGCAAGATTAGCTTCCATACATACATGCGTTTCGTGCGGGCTGGCCTACCCTGGCATTCGCAAGTAGTCTCCATTTGCGCAGGAAATTAGGTCGGATGCCTTTTCAAAAACAACCCAAGCGCTGTACAAGCCGACCGGGGAGCCTGTTACGCGAAACGATTCCGACCGTAACGCTAGGGGGGTTGCGGGCTTGCCTACCTCCCAGGGGCATGTGTCATATTTCGATGACGTCAGCATGGCGCGTGCCGGGTGTCGGATCCCGGGTGCGGATCCCGCGCGGGGCAATGACCTCTGCAACTGTGTCGGTGTTTTCGCAGTGTACTGCAGTGTCAGCAGTTTTCTGAGCTATGCATCCTTCTCTGTCGCTCTCGTTTGAGCGTAGAAAATGGTATAAAAGCATGCGTATGTGCTCCTCTGTGTTAATTGTTACGATGTTGTCCGCGCGTGTGGTCACGTGTTTCTCCGTGATTTTCGCGTGGCTAATTCTGTGCGCCTCGCGGGTCATTCGAAACGAGACAAGTGTGAATGTTATTTTCGGCTGCAATGAAACGTACTCGTCCGATGCGTTCCGTGTGCAGTGCAGCACGGAAGACGTGAGTGTGTTCGAGCTCGTTTTCCTTCTCCTGGGCATCCTCGGAGCATTCGGCTACGCCACGTCGGGTTGCAGCGCCGGGTACAGGCCCAGCGATCACCCGGACAGTGTCTCAACCGCGGGCGACGAAAATTCAACCGCGTCGGAAGAAGTGGACAGACTCTAGAACTTTCGTGTTTTGTCCGCCCCATCGTGTGTCACCGCTACCACCAGCTCCGTCAAACTAAAAAATGAAATTTTGTGTGTCTGTGTGTTTCTTTAGTTTTTCAAATAAAAAGGGTAAAAGAAGAAACACTTGTTTTGCTTTTACTCCCGAATTTTATTCCAAAACAAATTACTCATATAAACATGCGACGACGGT